>LPNX010374032.1:77845-106368 GCA_001517045.1 Pseudotsuga menziesii
GTTGCCTAAAGATACGGATTCCTTTGGACGAATGTCTATGATATGGATTAAGTGGAGCTTGCTACCTGAAGATTAGCATATCATGAAGGTGAGCTGAAAATCGTGGAGCAGTTCGCCGGTGAGAAACTTGATCAGCAAGGAGGTGAGCCGAAAGGCTGAATTTTGAATTTTTTTTTCTCTCCGTGAAATCTTGGCATCGCTTATCACCTGAGGCAGAGGAGCAGTGCCTCCACCAAAATTGCATAGGAAGAGCAGTGGTATCGCCTGCCCACCAAAGGAGAGGAGCGGTGGCACCGCTAAAGCTGAGAAAAAGAAGAGCGGTGCTCAAACCACTCCTTACACGAATTTCGGGCACCGCCCCCATAAACGCCTTTGACAAAAAGAAAAGGTGCGGTTCTGCATTTTTTTTCACCTATTGATTATAGATCAACTCTCCAGATTAGCCGAAATGAGGTAAAATGGAAAATCCACCTCTTACTAATACTTATATCAATGAAGCATCCAAATTAAATGGTGAAAACTACGTAAATTGGAAATTTAAGATGATGACTGTGCTTGAAATTGCTAATGCGTGGTCGATTGTGACCAGAGATGAGCCGAGGCCTGCAACGCCGCTTTGCTTCCGGATTGGAATAAGCGGGAGTTGAAAGCAAAACTGACCTTGAGGATGTCTATCAAAGATAACATCATTCCGCATATCATAAATTGTACGACATCCAAGGCAACATGGGATATGCTTAAAGGCCTGTACCAAACAACTGATGCAAATCGGGTTTTGTTTCTCAAAACCAAATTGTTGTTAATCAAGATGGAGGCTAATGAAGGGGTAAATAAATTTATTTCTCACATTAAAGAACTCAGTGATAAATTGGGTGACATAGGTGAAGTTGTTGAAAGTTTTGACTTAGTAACAGTCACTCTAAAAGGCTTACTGCTAGACTATAAAGTGTTTATCTCATCACTTGCAGTGAGAGAAAAACCCCCAAATTTTGAAGAACTTACAGGGATTCTAATCCAAGAAGAAGAATGAATGAAGAACTATGATCTGGATGCTGGAGGTTCAGACCTAGCACTGATGACAAGAGGTCGATATCCACAAAGAGGCAAACCATGGAGCAGACCATGGAATGGAGACAGAGGCAAACAATGGAATGGAGATAGAGGCATATTTCATCAAAAACACAAAGGTATGGCTCAGAATGATTTTGATAGAAATAATGTAAATGGTCATCATTGGGGCAAACCAAGACACCTCAATAGATATCACTATCAGAATAAATTCTATAGAAATAGAAACTACAATGGAAGTCACAATGGAAATTTTGCGAAAACAGACACCTATGAAATTAACGATTTTAAAAATATGAGATTATTTATTTTTGAAGATGTTCTGTCTGTTGAGACAAACGATGAGAATGCATGGTTCATAGATTCAGGTGCATCTGGACATATGTCTTGTAAGAGAGAATGGCTCGATGAATACAATGAGAAACATGATGGCACTCATATCTATTTAGGAGATAATAGATCACACCAAGTGCAGGGTTATGGAATAATAAAAGTGAAATTATCTCATGGTCAATTGAGACAGATTCATAATGTCATGTATGTGCCTGGAATTAAGAAAAATTTAATATATGATTCAACCATAATCGAGAATGACCTAAAGGTAGAGTTTGGCAAGTACTAGTGCCATATTAAAGACATTCAAAACCACTTCAAGATTGTTGCTACAAGTTAAAGATGTGGAGGACTGTACAAGCTAGATGTGAGCAAATACGGTCATCAGGCACTTGCATCCACTGTAATCACCACAGAGGAACTTTGGCACCATAGGTATGGCCATATTAACCACCATGATCTTGTATTACTTCAAAAGAAATATATGGTTGAAGGTATGCCTATAATAAAGAATGAACATTTAGAATGTAGTGCATGTGCACTTGGCAAACAACATCGAAATGAATTCCCAGCACATCAAGAAAAGAGGCAAACTGGTCTACTTGAATTAATTCATACAGACCTATGTGGACCTATGCAAACTAGATCTTTAGGAGGTGCATCATATTTTCTGACATTTATTGATGATAGATCTAGATACACATGGGTGTACTTCATGAGGAGGAAAGGAGATGTATTTGAATACTTCAAGGAGTTTAGAACCATGATTGAAAAACAGACAAAAAAATGCATAAAAATTCTCAAATCCGACAATGGTGGAGAGTACGTGTCTGGAGCTTTCAAGAAATACTGTAAGGAGAATGGCATCCAACAACATTTTACAGTATCACATACTCCTCAGCAAAATGGGATTGCAAAGTGAAAGAACAGAACACTAGTTGAATGTGCACGCAACATGCTACAAGGTAAGCAAATTTCGAATGGTTTTTGTGCAGAAGCTGTGAATACTGTTGTATATTTGACAAATATCAGTCCAACAAAGAAATTAGAATTTCAAACACCATTTGAGGTTTTCAATGGATATAAACCACAAGTTAAGCATCTACAAATCTTTGGTTGTAAAACATTTTCCCACATACCAAAAGATGATAGGAGGAAACTAGATGCTAAATCACTTGAATGTGTCTTTGTTGGGTATTGCAATGATCACAAAGCCTATAAGTTGTTTCATCTTAGCACTCATAAATTAATTGCTAGTAGAGATGTGGTGTTCCATGAACATACAGATACAAGTAACAAAACAGAACAAGGGCATAGTCTAACTAATAATGATGAATATGTCAAGTTAAACTCAATAGTTCCGGAGCAGGAGGTGGAAGAGCCACAAGAGAAGCAGGAGGAATAGAATAGCAACAACAACAGTGAAAGAAGCAGAAGCAACAGTGAAAGTAGCAGAAGCAGAATGAGTACTTCTACAAGTTCAGAGGAAGACACAACAGAAAGCAGAAGGATTATGGATGGAACCCCTGCAGGTAATTTAATGCTAAGAAGGTCAACAAGACAGATTTGTCCCCCTCCAAGGTACAATGATTATGCTCTAATGTCTAATATAATGAATACCAGTGAACCAATGAATTACAAACAAGCCAAAGATAAAGCAGAATGGGTTGAAGCAATGAATGAAGAATATAACTCAATTATGAAAAATTAGACTTGGGAATTCACTGAGTTACCAGAGGATAAGACACCCATAGGCTGTAAATGGTTGTTTAAGTATAAGCTTAAATCAAATGGTAGCATAGAAAGATTTAAAGCAAGATTAGTAGCAAAAGGCTATACACAAAAGGAGGGAATTGACTTTGAAGATACTTTTGCACCAGTAGAAAAATTAAACACAATTAGAATTCTGGTTGCATTAGCCACAACATATAAATGGAAAATCCATCAATTAGATGTAAAATCTTCTTTCCTACACGGTGATTCAAAAGAATAAGTCTACTTAGTTCAGGCTGAAGGCTTTGTACAGAAAGGTCAGGAACATCTTGTATGTAAACTAAAGAAAGCTATCTATGGATTAAAACAGGCTCCTATGTCATGGTACATAAAGATTGATACCTTCTTTAATCAGAAAGGTTTAGTTAAAAGCAAAAATGATCCTAACCTTTACATGAAGAAAGATCAGGAAGGAAATACCAGTTTGATATCTTTATATGTAGATGATCTAATCATTACAGGGAATGCATGTGAGTTGATTACAGAAATAAAAAATCAACTGTCACAAGAGTTTGAAATGAAAGACCTTGGAGAATTACATTACTGTTTGGGACTTGAAGTTTGGAGAGAAGCTAGCAAAAATATGGTCACTCAAAGTAAGTATGCAAGGGAAATATTGAATAGATTCAACATGAGTGATTTCAAATTATCAGCAATTCCTTTAGAACAGAATGTGAAGTTATGCAATCAAGATGGATCAAAGGATGCAGAAGGTACTTGTATCGACAGTTGGTGGGAAGCCTGAATTATCTCACTACCACAAGGCCAGATATATCTTATGCAGTCAGCATTTTGAGCCAGTTTATGGCTAAACCAAATGACAGCCATTGGATTGCAGCAAAGAAAGTCCTTAGATATCTGAAATGAACAATGAACTTTGGTCTTTTATACACTGATAAGTTTAATGTTCAATTGACAGGTTTTTCTAATTCTGATTGGGAAGGAAATCCAGATGACATAAGATCTACTACAGGATATGCATTCAACATTGGATCCGGAGTCGTATCATGGAGTAGTAAGAAACAACCAACTATTTCTCTATCATCCACAGAAGTTGAATACAAAGCCATGTCTAGTGCAACATGTGAAGCTGTTTGGTTTAGGAGGATTCTTGAAGACATTGGAGAAAAGCAAACAAAACCCACAAAAGTACATTGTGATAATCAAAGTGCAGTCAAATTGGCACACAACCCTATTTATCATGCAAGGACAAAACACTTTGAACTGCAACATCACTTTATCAGAGAAAAGATTGAGTCTAAGGACATTAAACTTATTTATTGTAACACAAGTGATAATGTCGCTGACATATTTACCAAATCTGTTGGCAAGATTCACTTTGAGATCCTTAGGCAGAAATTAGGTGTTGTAGAAAATCCATTTCTACATTAAGGGGGTATGTTGGAATAATGTAGAAATGCTTGCTATGTATCTAGGTTTAGGGTTGATGTGTCCTTTCTATGTTTAGTATGAAGAGGTTTCAGATCCACTTCTTATGGATCTAGCTGTTGGTTTGCTACAACTATATATTGTAATTTCTTCACAGTAATCAATTGAATTGGTTTGACCATTCCTTGTGTAAGCAAGCCATAGAGCTCTGCTCTCTGCCTTCTATATTCTTAGTGATTCAATTAGCATTATATGCTCATGGTTAGATGATTGTGCTTTAAATGATATCTTCCACTGCATACCTTTGCTTTCATTAGGAATGCCCCATATTCAGAACCCTGGCCAGATGATTGTGCTTTAAATGATATCTTCCACTGCATACCTCTACTTTCATTAGGAATGCCCCATATTTAGAACCCTGTACTGACCATTGCTAGATTTGTGTTTTTTTTTTTATGGCATTCTATTTTAATGGACTGCATAGTACCGACAATGTGAAACACAATATACTGAACATACATTGGCCAACATGGTAAACGAATTTGTTAATCTTAACACATTAGAATGCACTCTCTCTCGTTGCCAATGGAAAAAGAGTGATTGTTTTACATCACGGTGTTGTGTTAGTTTTATAAGCCACTTATTTCTTTTACCGTAGATTTCAAATAAAACAAGAAATTAGTTACAAATTAGTCATAACTAGAAATTAGTTAAATTTTGTTTGCATTCTTGCTATGCATCTATCTTTTAGCTGCTTCCCTTGCTAAGTTAGTTGCCCTTGGTTTCGGAGCCTATGCCTACGCCCGTGGCATTGGTGGCGGTTCAACTGGTTCAAATGCAACAATGGTTCCAAGTCCCATTTATGGTTCGAGGCGTGGAGTGGTGCCCAGTTGATCTTGTTTCATATCACTAGTCTAGAAGCACGACGGGGTAAATAAAGCATAAAAAGCCCAAGGAAGCTGCCATAGAAAGCGGTAATCCTATTAGCCTTTATTTAGTGCTGTGGACTGGTTATGGGACTTAAATTGATGAATTTTTTGGGTGATTAACTAGCCTGAGACAAAGAACTGATTGTTTTCTAGGCTAATTGCTGTTCATTAGATCTCAGCCTTTTGAGATCTAACAGTAAGCACCAACAGTAAGCAATGATCAATTGTGATGGGGTGGCAACATGCCGGGTGTTGATTGACTGAAGCAAGCTCTGTAGGCCAGGCCCCTTAAGGATATGGAATGAAATATTTTGATCTGAAGAATCTGTCCTTAATGCTAAACAAATGTGTTCAATGCAAAAATCGAATTGCTAAACAATGTGACCTATCCAAATTGCATAATACTTCTCTCATATCTACCAGAAAATATTGTAGAAGGAAGTTTCAAACGGAAGCTCAGGAATTTAAATGTAAGCTATTAAAGCTATAGTAAATTCACGGATTGCTACACCCCAAATAAGGTGACCTCAGATGCGAGCTAAGGAAGTTTGCTTAAGTTATTGAACTGGTGCTAGTGCTGCTTAAACTCTTATGCATGTTGGTAGATCATTCATTGATTCTACATAACCCAGAACTAAATTGCACTTGACAACGGTGATTGTAGTAGGAAAGATTGCACTTAACAGAGGCGTGTAGTAGGAAAAGAGGTGATAGTAGTAGGCAAAGAAACGAAAGGAATGGGTAAACTCTTTTTTTTTCTTACTGCCTTCTCAAGAAAGATTTGAGAGAAATCATAGGTTGACTATACTTCATAGCTAAATAGTATGCCTTTGACAAGAAGATACCACCGTGCATACATGAAGACACCGTGCACCATGCATGCATGGAGACACTGTGCATGAAGAGGCACTGGCAAGTGCCCTGGTAAAAGAATAGTTGTCATGACAAGTGGTACGTTCAAAACATGAGGCATGCTTTTCCTAAAGGGCGGTGTATAAAATTATACCAAAACAAGGATGAGAAGTACCATATGTTAGAAGGATTAATGTTATAAAGAGATTTTCTAATAAGTAATGTTAAAAGTAATGCTAGAAGTTAAAATCTTAATTTTATCTTAAGATTTTCAGGAATAATGGACGTTTTGTTTCGATATGAGGCCAAATAAAAAGATGAATTTGCTAATGAATTGAAAAAATGGTCTTTGAATATTGATTTACTCATAAAAAATGTTATATAGAAAAATGATGGCAATAAAATGAAAACGTAAGATAAATTTTTAAAAATTTGTTTCAATTAACATACAAGAAAATTAAAATGAGATAAAGTCCTTGCCTGCCCGAAGACAGAGACTAATAAAGGTTGTCACCAAATATATGGAGATCACACACTGCCATAAATGACCTTAACGAAAATATCATTGATATTACTCAAAGTAATTTTTAAGTTCGCCATGCTTTAAGCCTGATATCCTAGTTGGTAATCACCGAATCTCAGACCTATAGAATATTGAAAACCGCCCTATACCGAAAACCGTGCTTGTGTTTTGCAAGACGTGAGATAATCCCATCGTCCCCTGCTAGGAGAAACCAGGACGAGGTCAGCCTCTTGCAACCAATCACATTTAAAAAAAATCATTTCTAATAAAAAAATTTCAAATAATAAATAATTTAAACTATAGGCACATTTCAGTTAGAGAAAGAAATTTATAAGTTATAGGCTCTAATAATAGAGTCTTTGTGAAAACTATCATGTTCAAGGACATAACATTTTTTTATATGGAAATATGCACGGGAAACCAGCAATACTTCCCCACATTAGTGGATGGTAGAGGTGGTAAACCGTCGGTCATCCTCACAGAAGGCCTAACCCTAACCCTAAAGGACTCCACGCTTGAACCCATGACCTCTCCCCGAATCAAGAGAGTGTACGCACATCTTACCAATTGAGCTAACCCTTGGGGCTATCCAAGGACATAACATGTCCCAGTGGAGATCACAATATATTTACTTATAAAGTTGAATGAACCTGATAAAGTCAATGTTATTCTCACATAATTTTCTTTGTTTTTCTCTATTATCCCCTACAAGTACCATGCTTCAAACAAACAAAAGAAAAATAAACTTCTTATGGCAAGGACGAACAATTACCAACAAAAATATCACATGATCAGGGGAAAATTTGTTTGAGATTCGTCTGCAATTGTCATCTCATCAATTAATCCATTGGAGCCAAAATACTATGGAGGCTAGTAGGTGGAAGATATGAATGATGCAAAGAAGTTATGGAAAATATGAATGATGGAAATCAAGTACTCCGGTGCCTAGATGGACTACTTCCTAACAAATTGGGCTCCCCTATTTATTTGGTGATTATGTAAGGCTTCGATTACTTTTCTCTAGTTTATTTTTATTTTTATTTTTTATTAATGTTTTAACATAAGTGAAAATTATTAATTTATGTTTTTTAAATAACTTTGAAATTTATTTTAACTTATATTTTAATATTAAGTTTATTTTAAAATGTAATTTTATAATAAGTATAGTTATTTAACTTATATTTTGCTATTAAGTTGATTTAAAATGTAATTTTATAATTATAATTATAGTTATTAGTTAGTTTGAAAAGTTTGAAAAAGAGAGTTTAAACTCATTTCTTAATTTTTTTTATTAAATAAATTTTCTTAATTTTTTTATTAAATAATTTTCAAAAATAAATTTATAAATAAAGTTTTAAAAAAAATATTATGTGATTTAAAAAAAATATTAACATTTTATTTTATTATATAGGAAATTTTTTTATCATTTTTATTTTATCTTTAAATTGTATTTACATTAAGTTGTTATTTAAAAAAAAAAATTATCTTTAAATTTTATAAATATTTTATTATTCAAAATTGAATAAATTTTTAAAATATTTTGAGTTTTGAAAATAGTTTGTAATATGTTTAAATGAAAAAAAATGTTAATTTTATTCTTTAAAGAATATTTTTACATAAAATTTATGGCATTTAATCACCACTTACAAGCATGGTTGGGATTGTTGGCAAGACACTATTCCTTGCACTTAATCTCTTCAAGCTCATAATTGTTTTCATGTACATTGCCTCTTCTTTCTTTGTTATTTAAGGATCTTACTATCAAATTGTTCAGACTCATGTAGACTTAAATGAATACAAGTGGCTTGCAAATTTTCAATTCTATGAAAAACAACATATTACTAAACAAACATTTCTTATTTCAGAGGTGTAAGTTGGTATCCACCCTCTTCAACTTTGTTTTAGTTACAAAACTTAGACATCCTTTGTCCCCATGACGTTGTTGGTGTAGTCCATAGACCAATCTCACAGTTAAATTAATGTGAATGAATTTTAAATTGTGGATGCAAGTGCAAGTGTTTGAGGTCATACATTGCTTAAGCGACGTCCTAGAGTGTCTCTTAAGTGATGTCATCAAGTGTTGCTTAAGCGACACTCTAGGAGTCACATCTCTTAAGTGACGCACAACCTATGACATCAGGCTCAAGCAACATTGCCATGTTGCAATTTTGGAAAAAAAAAACCACCCATATGACCCCTTTTTAACGTTATGAATTGCTATTTAACTAGAAACATCATTCTAAACATTGAATTTTGACCCCAAATGTAGTAGTGAATTTTCGTGAATGTACTTATGGACTTTGTTTTAAGTAACACACACAAGAGTACATTAATGGGAAAAGTAATTAATCCATCCATCCTCTAGATAGGATGAAAAGTTTTGTAATATGCTCTAACCATAGAACCCATTCAACCTTCAACCGTCCCTTCAAAGACGACTCTTCCATTTTTTGAACATGGAATCTAGCAACAAGGGCATGTGAAGCCATCTCTACAAACTCATATACATTGATATCCTGACCTAGAAACAAATTAATAGGTGAGCTCTTTTGTTTTATACAATTCTTCCCTTTTCATTATGTTAGAGTCCTTCTCAACTCCTTCGCCACTCTCCTTTGTACCAAAATTGTTTCCCCCTCTATTTTTATCTCCTCCCTTTAATTGTACCTCCTCCAAATCCTTTTATTACAAACTTTTCTCTATAAATTCACAACTTTAATCTTGTCTTAGTCAAAATCATCATTCTTCTCCTTTGTATCCCTTCATTCCACCAAATTTAACACATCATTCTCCCCTTCTAGAAAATGTATGTTAATTGAATTACCCCATTGGAAGAAAGATCATATTAACAACCCTCCTCCACTACCTTAACTATGTATCTATCACACAGACCCTCAAATTTCTAAAGAGCAATCAAGCCAACACTAGTAAGATGACAAAAATCAAGCTTCCTAGAAGCCAAACTTGCATTTTGGAACATTGATGTCTCTTCTGCTAGCGATTTACATCTCAAAGGAGTTAAAATTGAACCAATATCCTTGATCCCATTACCATTGATGGCATCCTTCCTTTCTTTCAATTTGAGAAAAAAATCCACACCCTCACCCTAATGTTGCATTAATGCCTTACAAGCTCCATCATGCAAAAAGCAATGTGAGCCTAATGGACATATCTCTCGGTGGATATAACCCATACCAACACTAATTTGAAAACTTATGTGATCCAATAGTCTTCCATATAGCTTTGTTGTACTAACAACTTGCCTTAAAGGCTTTGCATTGATCTAATAGTGTAAGTGCGATAACATAATCAACCACTTTATCAAATGGGCATAAAGTTTGTCTATGCACATAATTCTATCCTTGTTAACTCACTTGATCTATTTATGGCCTTTGAATTATGTCCCACACTTTCTTCTTTGGAATCGACCTTGAATCTTGGTCATGTGCACTTGAAAACCCCAATTATTTTTTTTCCAATAACTTACCATCTAACCAACCATCCAATCTAAAATTTTCATACAGTATTTAGAATAAGCCAATGCATCCTCATACCAAGCCGTGGTAAACCCTTGGATTACCTAACCCTGGAATGATTGAAAACCCCTACCCCCATATTATTGCAACCATAGTTCCATCTTCCCCAAATTCATGCTTTTGATGGTGTCTAAAAACATAAATTTGAGGAGAGGTTCAATGCAATGTAAGGGTAGAGATTCTTGATTCTATGAGTAATATATTGTTTTTGATAGAATTGAAAATTTGCAAGCCACTTGTACTCATTTAAGTCTACATGATTTTGAGCAATTTGATGCTAAGATCCTTAAATAACAAAGAAAGAAGAGGCAATGTACATTAAAACAATTATGAGCTTAAAGAGATGAAGTGTAAGGAGTAGAGTCTTGCCAACAATCCCAACCATGCTTGTAAGTGGTGATTAAATGCCATAAATTTTATGTAAAAATAATCATTAAAGAATAAAATTAAGGTTTTTTTCTTCTTTTAAACACACTACAAATTGTTTTTAAAACTCAAAATATTTAAAAAAATTATTAACTTTGAATAACAAAATGTTTAAAAAATTTAAAGGTTAAAAAAAATATTTTGAATAATAACTTAATATATATAAAATTTAAAAAATTTAAAAATAAAAATAAAAAATTATTTTAAATAACAACTTAATGTATATAAAATTTAAAGAAAAAATAATAGCATCTTAAAATTATTAAATAACATGTTAAAATAAACTTAATATTAAAATATATGTTAAAACAAATTTAAAAAATATTTAAAAAATATAAGTTAATAAATCCCACTTATAGTAAAACATCTTACAAAACTTTTAAAAAAACAAAATAACTAAACATGTAGCTAACTTCCATTCTTAACAGATCAAATAATCTGAAAAGGCATTTATAAAACTAAAATATGTTGAACCTTTAAACAAGGATATACCTTTGATGATTCTCTTCAAACTTATCATAATTCTTCATAGTTTCAAATCAAAATTTGATCGCTATATTTATAGTAACATTAGCACATAAATTTGATGGCTACATCTATACATCTATATTAAGATTAACACATAAATTTGATTGCTACACTTATAATAAGTTTAACACATTTTCTATCAATTTTTTTCATATTTACAATATTAATTTTTACCAAAAATATTAAAATAAATTATTTTTATTCAAAAAAAATATCTTTAAGTTTCATATATTTGTATGAGAGTCATTAAGTCTATTTCAATCTGTACACAAAAATCACTCCACTATAATTTAAAAGAACGAAGAGTCAACAAAATCCCAAAGACCGAAATTTGTGGTCCTCTACAAATAAACCAACATTTTGGACTTTATTCATCAAAATATTACTACTATATATATGTTGTGCAAAAGCATATTCAGTTAAAAGTATCTTCACTTTCATTAATTTTGATAACCAACTCAAATTTAATTTGTTCGATTAGTTGTCAAAGTACTTGGCGGATAAAGATCGTCGATGTTAATACAGGTTGGCAAGGAGTGTCCACAGGATGGGCAAGAAACCGTGTCTTTTTGGTGCGAGCACGGGTAACTTACCATTCAACCAACCAGTGATGAACAAAGAATTTCCAAAATCAAATGAAAAAGCAAATGCAAAATTAATGTTGACAGGCATTTGAAAGGGAGAAGAACAACATGAAAAAATAAACAATTCGAATAAGAAGAAGAAGAACCAAGAATTGCAAGTTTTATTTTAAACAATTCAAGTCTATGGCTCTAAAGAGTATGAACATTTACAACTGTCGGAATGCGAACTGCCAATAATAGGCGCCAAGAATGTACAAAATAACACCATAATAGTAAAACTTGTAGAAGATCCATCAAAGTGATTTTCTCCATTGCCAAAGATGCACAATTGCATTTTATTTTTAAAAATGGCTCTCCCTAATGCTGCTTTTGTTACCTTCCTTTCCTTTCAATATGTTGCTTTATCTAGAGTAATGTAAACTATAAGGAAGATCCCACAGAACTGCTGAGCTTTTAATTGTTAATATTAATCCCATCGACCACATATAATTTTTGGTTATTCTGAATAAGATCAACATGCAAGATTTCTCCTGCATCTTCTGTTAACAAGCAAGTCCCACAAAAGCCAAATTGTTTCGCTGCTGCATCAAGCAATTCTTCAATAGTTTGAGGAACCCACATCACAATTCCATGCATTCTCTGTTCTATTGGAGCCCATGGGTGGTAAGGAAAAACGGTGCATCTTTTATCTTCCTGTTTGCTTGAAGAATGTGACACTGTTAGTGATTTTGCAATAGCAGTTCCATCCCGCAGCTTACATTCTACAGACTGGTTTGGCCTGATCACTTCATCATTTAAACAATCATCCATTACAAGTTTGTTTGGCCTGATCACCTCATCATTTAAACAATCATCCGTTACAAGTTTGCCTATTGATGTTAACTGTGGGATAGGAATCTCACCATCCAGAGTATTTCTACAGTTCAAGCTTCCTGAAGCAGAAAAGAAAAGCTTGATGGTCAAAAAACAAATCACTTAAATAAGGTAACAGTTATGATTAAATTTCAAAGCCAAGTACTCTTGTTTATTGTAAATTTTTAGTGATTGTGAATTGCTATTAGAAAAATAATACGCATTCACAAACTTCATTTGCAGTTGCCATGATTATAGACTATAGACTTTTTGGATGCGGGAAGCTACCTTGTGGTCCATCACAAGCTGGGACGTGTTGGCTAATATAATTCTGTTTTGCAGTTTCTAGCATCCAAATCAGAGGCTTGCTTCCGCATTTTTGTGCTTCATCAAGTGGCGTGTTTCCCCACCTGATCGAACATGTGAAGAGTTCAGGATTATGATAAATACAGTCACTTCATAGGTTTTCTTTGAAATCTCTTTAATACACAAACATGAAAGATCCAATCATTTAGCCTTTTAGGTTTAGTGACTGATCTATTGAGTGCATAGTATTTCACAAAATTGGTAACTTTTAACTAGAATTCACGGTTGACTACAAATAAGGATGCGGCTCAGAGCAGGGGTGGAGGCATCAGTACCATACTCGCATTCAAAGATGCTTTCAGCTTCTCTTCTACATAGCAAGGTTGGTTTGCTTTATGGGTATGGAATGATATGCTAAACTGAGTGCAGACTTAGGCTTTAGATTAACTTCTTATGGCCTCTAGCTTTTGAGAAAGTACTCCTTTGAAAAATTGAAAAATCTCATCTCAGGAGATACTAAACCAGCATATATCATCTTTATTTTAAACCAGCATAGATCATCTTTATTCAGGATCTACTAAGCACCAAGAGAGATTAAAAAAGTTAAAAACCCAGGTGCAAACCTCTTACTACTTAAAAGATATGGGTTAACATGGATCTATGTTAATTCTGTCTATTCTTTCTGACATCAATTATTTCTATTTTATTTTTTTTATCAGTGTTTACACATACATAGAGATCTCTCTCACCCATGCTATAAGAGCACTTTCCTTCTCTCAGTGTAATGAAATAACAAAGACTTAAACACACATACATAGAGATCTCTCTCACCCATGCTATAAGAGCACCGTCCTTAGTGTAATGAAATAACAAAGACTTAAACATTGAACAATGATCTATACGAACCTATCTTTTGAAAGAACACTTGCCCCAAAATCCAATAGTAGTTTTGCCACCAAATGCAAACCCTCAGCAGCTGCCATGTGAAGTGGTGTTCTATGATTATAGTCCTTTGAATTTGGGTCCATACCATACGACAGCAATCTTTTTAAGAGTGCAGTTCCCCCATTTGCTACAACTTTACACAGATAGCTTCCACTATCTTGTATATCCAAAGATGCACCTTCCTTTACAAGCACGGAAGCAATCCAATTGTGTCCAGACATGACTGCCTCTAGCAATGGGGTGTTTCCAAATTTATCTGGACGATGGAGAATACAAATGCAATTTGAGGTGAAAACATGACATAAAGCTGAATGAAAGCAAGAAAACAAATTTGATTAAATCACAAAATACCTTTAGACACCAGACATCCTCTGGAAGACTACTCACCTACACAGTTCACATCTGCCCCCTCTTTTATGAGAAACATCACAATATCTTCATGTCCTTTCGATGCAGCCAAATGCTGTTCAAAATAAAAATTGGAAAAATATAAGTATAAAAATATCAACCCTTTATAAAAATATTTATAAACATGGCTTTTACAACATTGTTTGCAACATAAAATCAAAATGCTAGGAATGTTTTGTGAGAAATTTGCGAACAAAAACCAAATCTTCATCCAGAATGTCTGCAGTAATGCAATGTCTTTTACAACATTGTTTTCAACATTAGACCAAAATTCGAGGAATGTTTTGTGAGAAAACTAAAATTGTCACTGACTAAAGATAATAATGACAAATATTTTCCAATTAGCATGTAGAATATTTTCCATATTTAGCAACAATTTCCATAAAGGTAACATCCGATTATAATGATGACAACTTATCATTTAACTCTATTCTTGTCGACTTCTTTAACTTGTGTCAATGTTGATGTCACTGATCCTTGACCTCCATGTCAATGTTGATTCATCATTTGACAAGTTGACACACAAACATGGGGACTTGCCAACGGTGAACCATGAAACTTTTAGCTCCAACTATATCCTGCTGGTCAATTCATCATGTTCCCCAACAATGAAGTCACTAATGCAGACCTCATCCATCTACTTTCATCTATAACTTTCGTGCATTTCCATCTCATCTTGACACCAATTCAGTTTGCCAACTATCATACCCTTCATTAATACATCTGCAATCATCTCATCTATGTTGCAATGTCGCAAGCAGAATTATCCGATACTTGGGATTCCTCGCCAATGCCACTACACTTCAGTTGTCACATTGTATCACCATCGAACATCTATCTATCATCCAATAGGAAAAATAATTTGGGCACCCAATTGGCCCAACTACTCAGTCCAACACTCTCCTTGTAAGGCGTTGTCCATCTGGGCCGTCTTCTAAGCACAAGGGGGTTTGTAGGCTTATTTCAGCTAATGATAAATTAATTGATGACACACCTAAGGTTTTTAATTAAAAAAAGCCTCAGTTGATGTCTAATTACTCATTAAGATGTCATAAAGTGCACTTATGTTCTAATTTTCAGTTGAAAATGTACATTTTGATTAATTAAAAGTGATTGGCCAAAATTTCCTAAGTCAATTTGGCTAAATTAGCTAATGTCACACATGTTGAGGTAAATGGATATGATGTGGCACTTAGGCCCACATGTGGAGGCATCTTGGGATCATCTAAGGAAAAACTCACTTGAAGATTAAGGCATAACCCTTGATCTTGCTCTCTAGCACATGGATCAACTTCACTTGGAAGGTGATTTGACAAAAGTCTTGAAGTGAGGAAAACAACGTGCATGGTTTTGCAAATAACCCATGGTATTCACCTCTTGTTTTGATGAAGACCCATGGTATTTGGCAATTGTTTATTGTTTTTGACATTTCAACCAAGGAAGACACCTTCTAGGCCTAACAACTTGGCATTTTCTAGCATATTTTATTATGAGAAGGTTGAATCTAGACCATAGATCCAATAAAAACCCTCCTAGAGTTCATCACTATGCAACTACTTTGCAACTACTCATGTAACAAACCCTAACTCTCATAAGAAGGAAAACCGACTCTCCTAGGCTATATAAAGGAGGTCGATTTCTCCTTTAGGGATCAAAATTTTGGGCTAAGGAATAATATACTTTATCTTGCTCTTCATTCTTAAGTTCTTGGGGCTATTTTGTTGGTGCATAGTGGCAAAACTTATGTTATTGACTTGATGGTGGAGAACCCATAAGGGTTTGAGGAAACTAGGGTTTATTTTTCTTTGCGTCTAGTAGTTTATAGGTTAATTGCTACAACCTTGTCCTATATGAATATGAATTTATGTGTTTATCTTGATTGCTGCAACGTCATTGTATTCATGTTGATTTATATTCACTAGATACTTTAGTAATGTTGTGATTAAAGCTTGTTGTTGGATAAATTGGTGGGTCATCTTGATAATTGCAGGTTTTATTACAAGATTGAAGTTGAAGACACTTTGCTTTACTCAAGCTATCAAGGAGAGAGATTGCTTGTCCTCTAGTCTCACTTGGGTTCTCACATTTTCAAATTGAGATCATTAAGACTCCATTTTTCCCAATAGATGTTCCCTTAGGGCACTAGATCAAGAGTTTTATAATAGTTTCATTATTGTTCCTTCTCAAATTTTTCCATTTAATCATATTCTCACTTCTCTTCTTGTTTTGTAGGTGGTTGGATCTAATCACTCAAAGAGGCTTATGGGATTCGAATTGCCTCCTTGTTGGATAAACATCTCTTAAATATTAACCCTATGGAGTAATGACCCTAAGGACACCATAAATCAATATCAAAGCAACACTAAATAATTAAACTTGTGGTGTAATTTAGGCCTCTCATTCTTAATAATTCTAAGTACTAGCTAATAAGTGTTTGATCTTGCTTTTATCTTGGTCTTATGAGCAATCTTGCTGGTTTTTCTCAACTGTCATAAGCTCTTATTGTGGATCTAATCTACAGTCATTTTAGTGTTGATTTGACTCTTATAAAGAAAGCTAACCTTATGAGTTGAAGCTAGTTTCCTAGGGCTATTTTAATATATGCTTGCTATGGCTAGCTGATCATTTACAACTCAACTCTAAACTAATTCAAATCAGTACTCTCATCTCTGTGGTTGACATATTTGGATATGCTCATGAAGTATATTATCTTACAGTGATTTTGCTATTTCAACTCATAGTCAACTAGGGATCTTACTGTTGTAATTTAATATGACAAGTGACATCTAACCAAATCATTTTCTGTGTCATATTGGTATACTAATCCTGCAGGAGTATTGTAAACCTAATCCACAAGAGATAAGACTTAATCACTGCTATTAACAAGAGTGTCAGTGAAGATGATCTTATTGTTGGTCATTGCTATCATATCCTAAAACTAGTTTCATTGGTACTTGGTTTTATTGCTTTAAAAGTTCATATGGATACCTTAAAGTATCATTGATGACAGTAGTCAAATCTAGTACTATGTTCAACACTTGGATTTACTAAGCAGGACAATTTGATTTCATTACTTTGGCATTTAGTAATATTACTCTTATTATCACAAGTGTTGAAGATGCCCTAGTAATTGGTTGAGGATATTTTGTCTCACTTATGTGATGAAATGTTATTCAATACTATTGCCATCCTATATTGATGACTTAGTACAACTTTTTGCTTAGATAACTTGAATGCCTAATTCAACTATAATCCTAATGATGATCATAATGTCGAGGATTTAAGATTGGTTTCAAGTTAAATGTATTGCTATGTGGATTTGTGTTCTCTCGTTAATTATTTATGTATGCTCATGAAATCCTAAGACAGAGTTGCTCGCCCAACCTTTGAAATCAAAGTAGAGTCTGCTCACCCAGTCTTTGAAATCAAAGTAGAGTCTACTCGCCCAATATTTCAAATCTATGTGGTCTGAAACTGCTCGCTCACCAGGATTTTGAAATCGCTCAACTTTGAATTGAATTTTGAAATTGAAATGTGATATTATATATTTATATAACTGTGGTTTTTATGGATTTACATTTTGGAGCTGACATAATTATTGTTTTATAATTTTTTTATAATTTAATTTTTTTTACCTACGTGTAACATGTATCCATGCAAAGTTAGTGTTAAAAATGTGACACATCTCTCCCACTCGGGATGCGGGATGTAGAAAGCACCTCTTAGCATAATGAAAACTCAACCAAGAGACATATCGACAAGAGGGACCAAATGGTGGAGTGGTCAACTATTCTAGAACAGCTTGGACTATTACAGTCGTTGGGAAGAATATACACACGGACAAGATGAAGAAACCTTACGAGGTTTCCACTCCAAATTTGTATACATAAAGATGAACAACTATTGCAATTCTCTACTCATTGTGGAAGCTACATAGTTTGGCTATCTATCTTCCAGGTTAAAAATTAAAAAATAAATTATAAATTCCATATGTCTGAATGGAAGATAAGGCGGCTAGTTATCATCAGTGCAAATTATCGAATGGCGCCGCGAGAAAGACGTCGGCCCAAAACTGACGCTATGGAGTTTGGATCTTTGGCTTCATACCCAATCAATGGGTCGATTGCTACTCTTGCTGCAACTGATGAGACAAAGATATTGCGACCGATGAGCCGGTATGGAGTTCTTTGTCGTCAACCAAAAGAACCATGCATATAGATCCCATCGATTATATTGTTTGTGGGTTAGGAATTGCTCAACTCGTTAACAAATCTGAGACTGTTAAACTTGAGTTACGGCCCAGTCATAAAATTTTCGCGTTGGGATTTCGACTTCTTTTTTTTAATGCATGGGGTAAAACTTGTCTAACTCCTACTTGACAAGTCGAAATTTAAACTTGACTAAAAATATTTCGACAAGTTTTTCAAAAGATTAAGTTTGATCGGTCGGACTCCTTTTACCTCAACAATTCTTACTTGTCGGTTTTACCTTTGCCGACTTACTAGACTTCGACAGGTTTTACTCGAGTGACTTACTTAACATAACCACTTTTGGTCGAACTTTTACAAAGGAGATTTCTTAGTCTAAAGACTTAAGAAATGAAAAATACTTTTCACCGACCCGTAGGATGAAGTAAAACTTGACATGAGTAAATTTCATTAAACTCAATACACTTGTGTCTACCACTTTGCGGCTCTCATCACTTTCCGAAATCACATAGATCTTGAGCTCTTGAACTCTCCACAGAGTTTTTCCTTCTTCTCTGTTAGCCAAAACCGAGCCGACAAACTTGAGTTTACTGAGCTCAGTTATAAAAATTTCACGCCGACCTCTTTTTCTTTTTCTTGTCGGGTGAAACTTGTTTAACTCCTGACTAGACAAGTCTACCAAATTTGTTCGGCATTTTAGACCCGACTATTTTTCCTTTACAAGATTTTTACTTGTCAGTTCTACAGACAGGTTTTACTTCGACCACTTGTCAGTTTGACCTCTTCAACAACTTGTTGGTTTCACTCGACAACTTGTCGGTTTTACTCGACCGTTTTACTTGGACTCACTTGCTCTGGTTTGGTTTTAGTCGAAATTTACAAAGTATGTTTCTTAGTCTAAAAGACTTAAGAAATTACAAATGTTTTTCACCTGTGAGTAAGACGAAGTAAAAACAGACACAATAACAATTCAACGGAACTATAAAAAAATATAACCAAATATTTAGGAAGACTTGTGTCGACAACTCTGCCGTAAAACTTGGAACTTTCATTGGGTGATAAATTTATGGATTCTTGTTCTTTCATGCAACCGTAATTGTAAATAACATTTACACAGGTAAGTCTAGAAAGAATGCATGGATAAATAAACATCCATTCAACCATAAACTGTTTTATTTATATAACTTGTCCGAAAATAACAAAAGGTAATATAAACTTGTCGACTCATTGACTGATCCTTTTACAAAGCTTCGGCTCTTCGACAGAATCACACATAGAAGCTTGAGCTTCAACTTCACTCTCTGCTTAGAGTTATCTCTTTCTCTCTTTTTCTCACCTAGATTTCTGTTGTCTTTTGTGTCTAACTTGATTTACAATCTTCTTCTTCTATTTATAGGAAACCTGAAAATTGCTTCTACGTGAATCTACAGACTTTCCATTAATGGTTGTAATAACTATCTACCTACAAACTTAGCTTCAGAAATTAATTCGATTGGTTTAGATTGCCAAATCGTGGACTCTTCACTCCTGTCATACTGACCAGCAAGATCTGAACTGATACGGACTCTGACAGAGTCGGTCTGGCTCTGATACAGATCTGCAAGTAATTAATATTTCCAACACTCCCCCTTAATTATGAGTAGATGGGGATTTTTAAAACAAAATTTACAAAATGTAAGAGAGCTTAAACATGCTATGTGCATGACAGAGTTCACTGTGCAGAACTTGTCATTCCAAGATAACTACGCAGATACTAGAATGTGTCATTTGCCAATAGTTTTGTAAAAATGTCTGCAAGTTGATCTTTAGACCTGCAAAATTCCAAACAAATTTCCTTGTTGTTCACCAACTCTCTTATGAAATCAAACTTTATGTTGGTATGCTTGGTTATCTTGTGAAACACATGATTCTTTAATAATGCTATAGCTGAATTGTTGTCACAGATGATGGTTGTCGGTTCTTGATGTTTCTATGACAAGTCTTTTAACACTCTCCGCATCCAGATAGCTTGACATGCAGCGCTTGTAGCTGCAACATACTATGCTTCTCCTAAAGACAGAGTTACTATGGGTTGTTTTTTTGAAGCCCATGAAACAACACCTGTACCAAAATGAAATGTGTACCCAGATGTGCTCTTCCTGTCATCTATGCTGCCTCCATTGTCACTGTCAGTGTATCCATTGAGTTTAAATTTTTTTGAGGTTGAATACATAATGCCAAGGTCTTTTGTGCCACTTACATACCTCAAAATTCTTTTACCTGCTTGCCAATGTGAGTCTTTTGGTGACTCCATGAATCTTGAGATCAGACTTACTCCCATACATGATGTCTGGTTATAATAACTCAAAAATTCGTAAAAATTTAAAATTTTTCAAGTGACATAAAATGTCAAATGACTATGCTAATGAACCATTAACTGTTAGTGGATATTTAAACAATTTGAAAGAGAAACGAAGATTACTTCTTTTATATGGTTATGCATAACTTAAAGGCTTATCTTAAATATTGTGTTAGTATTATTTTAACATAGTAATTGCAATTTTTCAGAAAGTAGAAAAGAAATCTGACTCTTAACTAATACTAAGTATGTTATTGTTTTCTTTTGTCAAGTAGGGAGAATCTCTTAGGTGCGATCGGGGCTTACTTATCTTATAACTAACTTAGTGGAAATGATGGTTCTTTTTACAGGTTCTAACAGGTAAGTGTTTGTTTCCAGTGGAATATCCAGATCAAGAAAGATACTTTACTAGCATAAAAAATATAATGCTAGTATTAAAATGTTTATTTGCAGCTTGTCTCTATAAGAGGTAACATTTACCTTGTGAACTTCATCAAACTACCTAAAGAGGGTAAAAGCATAAATGTGGAAGAATAGGTTAAATGCAAAAACAGGTTACTATCAAAGTGGAACCAAATCAAACTGGATGATTAAAATCATTTCTGAGGAATACTCCTACTTCTGCTCGTAAGTTTTCATGATCTAACTTTTAAATAAGGAAAAGATATGTTCCCTCCAGCTTTATGTTTTATATTTTATATCTGAACTAACACATTTAGAGTTGGTTTTTAAATCGTATTCATTTGATTTCTTTTGCAAACATAAACAAAATACTCTGAGTTGTTGAACTATAACTTAATCCTTTCTTGTCCATAGAGTTTTGTTTTCTAAGAGATCTAAAGTCGTCGTACTCATTAGATGTATTACAAATTTACCCTTACCCTAGGGTTTCTATTATTAGATGATTTCTTAAAAGATAGAAAACTACTTGAATCTTAAATTGTTTTTCTCAATAAACAATCATTGGTTTACAATTAAGACTCATATCAAGAGTAGATAGGTGGTGCTTATTTGATTTCCCAACTGTGCATTGTTTTTCATAAATTGGTCCAAGGTTCCACTTGTATTTAAAAGAGTTCATCTTTACACTTTAACTTTACTCAGTAATATTTATACTTGTGTCTTTTAACCTTGTTTCTTAGTGTAACCTCTAACTATAATTACACGTTCAAAAACAAAATTGTTAAGATTTGTAATTTCCTTAAGGTATTATTGCCCCTTTATAAATTATAGGTCTTATATTGCTTTGACCATAATTACACTATCTCTCTCAAAACTCCATGATTCATATGTCTACTTCAAGGGAGGACGAGATTACCTTTCTCATTAATGTTTTACTTATTAAAAGAAGAGTCGTTTACTTTTACTATATAAACCTAGTTAGATCACAACATATTCTACTTGTCTAGTAGAAATGAACAATCATTTTATTATTCCTATGGTTCTAAACTAGGTGTTGATCCGACCATGATTAAATTACATTATTGGCAAATTAAATTATATTATTGAAATGATTTATAATTTTGATTTGCAATGACTTAATGCAAATTGGTAACTGCATAAGCGACTATTGATTTGCAACCCACGAAGGTGAAAAATTACGGTGGACACGTGGAAGTGTTTTATCTATTAGGTTAAGGTTGAATTAAGGGTTTTTAGTTGAGCCTTTATGGCCTGGGAAGATGTAAAAACTTTTTGATTTATAGACTCGGTTTTAAGCCGTGGCATTACTGTTCAACCACTGGGTGGTTACTTGAAGTTTTAAGTGGTTTTTGCAGGAAAAGAAAAGACTGTCCATTTAGCAATTCTTGTAAACAGACAAAGGGTTTTTACTTACTATGAATTGTAATTGTGATAATTTTGGTTTACGACTTCTGTTTAGACTTGAATAAGTCATTTTGATCAGGCTTAAGCATCGACAGATATTATAAAAGGTCATAGGTCATTATGCTTATTTCATTTCATCTCTGTTTAGTTTGTTTACAGTATTATTTTAATTTAAATTTACATTTAGGTATAAATGGTTTATAGTAATTTTTACTCTTTAATTTGCACAGTGTTATTGGGTGAATAAAATATTCTATTTCTCTTTAAAAGATTATTATCATTGGATAACCTACAGTTCTGTAATTAAATGGTTTTTTCAGATATAAATTTAGCTCTGTATTTATTTTGTTTTTTTAGTAATAATTATTTCCTGTTGTTATTAAGTTTAGAAAAACTCTGTTAGGTTTTTGTATTATAAAAAGAATGTAAAGGTCTATTTCAGAGAGGAATCCTATCTCTTGTAGACCCTAGAAGGTTCTTAAGGGTTGCAGTAAAACACTCGTGTTTATAGAAAAACAAAGTGTAATTGTAATCTTGAATAAATAAATTATAAAGACCTATGAAGTAATAGCTAGGTTAAACCCTAAATAAAACTTTTATTTTTCCTATATTTTTTTATTAAAATTTATTTATTATATTTATAAAAAGTGTTAATACTAGTGTTAATTCTATGAATATAATAATTACTAGTGATTATTATATAACCTACTCTTAAATATAATTAGATAATGCAGTTACTTTCAATAGACAGAGCAAGTACAACTAGATTTCTGAAAATAAATTACATAAAACTATACAAGTAATTATTTGGATTTACATTCAGAGTTAATAAACAAATCTACTTATCTAAACTAAGCAAACCAGCTGTACTAGAGTACTGCCTTGTAAAAGGCGTGGAAAAATACAGTTTGGTAAATTTTCTATTCATCTTTCACTTAGCAAAATCTCTACTGTTTAATCATAATCTGCTAATTACTAATTTTATCAATAAAACAAAAGCTCTTTCTTCTTCATTAACCCTAATAAAATTACAATATGCATATCTTAATAAACTCTTCATGTTTTTTCTGAAATAGTAGATAAACTATAATTTAACCTGAACAAGTAGAACCTGTCAAAATGATGAGGTGACAACAGCTTAAGGAGGTTGTTCCTCCCAACCAACTCCTGGAGACAACTTAGTCTATGATTTCTCAGGACCCCTGAGCCTATCTCCTTGTCCTCCTGGTAGAGTACTGGGTGAGAGATGTAACCTCAAGATCCTCTACCACTTTACTAGATATATAGCATTAATTCAACCCTGCTCACAGCAGTAGGAACTTCAGCTTAGAGTAGCTGCACAAGTTCAATCTTTAGCACTTAACCCCTCAAAATCACTTCTACAAATCCCCTCCATCGAATTTCTCATGTGAACTTCATTCACTCAGAATGATTACCATTCCAGAATGAGCAGCCTCAGCTATCTTCAATGGGAAGTTTTATATCAATGCATAGGTTTGGTTAGTTTTTACTTAATGAGCCACCTACCCCTATTCCACTTTCTTGGGGAATCATGACCACAATTATAGGGAAGTTGCCACCTACAACAGTTAGAAGTAGTTTGAGGATGATGCCAGTTGTCAGTATACTCTCCACCCAGTCTCCTCCACCAAGTGACCAGTAAACACTCCGATTAACAGCTTCCCTAAGTTGTTGTCTCATTATTTATTTATTTATAAATAAAATATTATGCCATACATTAAATTATCCTTGACCCCACTCGGTCATCAATTACAAACTTTATCATAAAATATAACATAATGTTCCTCAATGACATTAAATTGTTTTACAAATTGGGGCATGTGACATACACACGCCCTTAATTTATAACATCGTCCTCAATGTTATTTATTCCTCATCCTCAGAATTTCCCTGAAATAGAATTGGATATGCATCCCGCATATGACTTTCCAATTCCCAGGTGGCTTCTTCTGGACTAAGGTGCTTTCGTTGCACCTTCACCTGACCAATGGTGCGACTCCGAAGCGAGATCTCCCTCCTTTCGAGGATACAATCTGATTCCAGCAGAAAATCTCCTTCGGGTTCCACCTGCATATCATTCCAATTAATAACATGAGTAGCATCATGTGCATATTTTTTTAATACAGAAATATGAAAAACATTGTGAACTCTTAAATTTGGTGGTAGAGCTAACTGATATGCCACCTGTTCTATCCTGGACAATATTTCAAAAGGACCACAATATTGGGGTGCTATCTTAGCACAACTACCTAACCTTAGAGAACTCTTTTTAGGTCTCACCTTAATAAAAACATGTTCACCTACCTGGAACTCCTTTGGAGTTCGTTTAAGATCTGCTTGGATTTTTTGTCGATCTTGCGCAATTTTCAGGTTACCTTGTACCTGTTTTACAATTAACTCCATCTCCTTTAATAATTTAGGTCCTAATACTAGTGTATCAACTGGATTACTCCAAGAGATGGGGGTATTGCATTTCCTTCCATACAGAATTTCAAAAGGACTATATCTAGCTGAAGCTTGATAATGATTATTGTAAGCAAATTCTACTAGGTGTAAGTAATCTTCCCATTTACCTCGCTGCTCCTTTACATACATTCAAAGCAGATCCTCCAATACCTGATTTACTCTTTCAGTCTATCCATCGGTTTGAGGATGGAAAGAGGTACTAAATTTTAACGTAGTATTTGACCCTTTAAACAAAGATTTCCAAAACTTGCCTGTAAACTTAGGGTCTCTGTCTAAAATTATCACCTTCGGTATTCCATGCAACCAAAAAATTTGTTTTAAGAAAATATCAGCAATATTTGCAGCTTTATAAGTAGTTTTTACAAGTATAAAATGGGCTGCTTTACTCAATTTATCAACAACTACCATTATTGAGTCATTTAAGTTTTGATTTCTAGGTAGTCCCGTGATAAAATAAAGGCTAATTATCTCCCATTCCCAGTTAGGAATAGGCAATGGTTAAAGTATCCCAGCTGGATGCTGATGTTCAGTCTTTACTTGCTAACATTCGGAGCACTTAGCAATGTATTCTGTCAATTTATTTTGCATATTTGGCCAAAAATAATCCTTTCTTAACATGGTTTTAGTTTTCTGATAACCCGGATGCCCTGAATAAGGAGTTTTATGAACTTTGTTTAAAATTAACAACTTAATCTTGGGTACATTAGGTATGTATAGTCTATCCTTATACAATAATAATCCTTTTTCGTTCAAACTATACCTTGTACTTAGAATTTCTATTAGATTTTCTCTTACCTTTGCTTGTAATTTTCGATAATTTTTATCTTGTTCTATTCCATCTTCTAACTATTCTTCCAAATCTGTCTTATAAGTGCTTATGGCTGCTGTAAAATTAAGTTTTGTATTTATGCTTAATGCATCAGCAACCTTATTCTCTTTTTCTTTAATATGTTGAATTTCAAAATCGTATTCACTAAGAAAAGCTAGCCACCTAGCTTACCTAGCATTTAAATTAGGTTGATCCAACAGATATTTCAATCCTTTATTATCTGTCATTAATATAAACTTTCTTTCGATTAAATGATGATGCCACATTTTTAAGGCATATATGACAGCAGCTAACTCTAAGTCATAGGTCGCATAATTTTTCTCATGAATCTTCAGCTTCCTAGACTCATAAGCAATGACGTGTCCTTCCCGAGTTAAAACTCTACCTAAACCGTCATTGCATGCATCAGTACATACTATAAATATTTATTAGGGTTAGCTATTCTTAGAATTGGTGTGGTGGTTAATAATGTTTTTAACTTTTTAAAATTGTCTTCACATTTCTGATTCCAATCGAACTTCTTCCCTTTCTTCTGCAAAGAGGTTATAGGATTTGCAATTTTTTAAAACCCTTTAATGAATCTTCGATAATAGCCAATAATCCCCATGAATGATCGGACGTCAGTTACGTCTTTTGGGACTGGCCATTCCTCAATTGCCTTTATCTTTTCGGGGTCGACAGAAATTCCTTCTTTAGTCACCATATGACCCAGATACTGAATTTTATCCTTGAAGAAGTCACGTTTACTAAATTTTGCATAGAGTTGATATTCTCGTAACTCTTGTAAGACAATTTTTAAGTGTTCTTTATGTTCCTCTTCATACTTTGAATAAATTAAGATGTCATCAATAAATATGACCACAAACTTATCCAAATAATTATGCATTACATTATTCATGAGACACATAAAAACAACTGGGGCATTAGTAAGCCCAACTGGCATAATGACAAACTCGTAATGACCATACTGGGTCCTAAAAGTTGTTTTAAAGATGTCTTCATATTTGATTCGGACCTGGTGGTAACCAGATCGTAAATCAATATTTGAGAACACCGTTGCTCCCCATAGCTAATCAAATAGGTCATCTATGCAGGATAATGGATATATGTTCTTGATAGTCATTTTATTTAGTTGACGGTAATCTATACGTAGTCGTAAAGTTTCATCCTTCTTCTTAACAAAAATGACAGGTGTCCCCCAGGGAGACACACTGGGTCTAATGTAATTCTTTCCAATGAACTCTTTTAACTGCAACTTAAGTTCATTTAATTCCAGTATATTCATCCGATGAGGGGCTTTTGAGCTTGGCACCGCACTAGGTACCAGCTCAATAGTAAAATATAATTCTCATTTCAGAGGTAATCCCGAAATTTCTTCTGGAAATACATTTGAATATTCCCTTAGGATCGGAATATCTTCCAATTTTAATTTATCTCTGTTATTAGTATTTTCTTCATTAATTACTATTACGGCAAAATCTTTACATCCCTTCTAAACAACTCTCTTAAGCTACAAAGCAAAAATTTGCCTTATGGTTGTTTTCCTAGGGATTCCTTTTACATTTATTAACTCTCCATCATTATTTATGCAAGTAAAGGTTTTATCAAAGCAGTTAAGGACTACCCTATGTTGTTCTATCCAATCCATATCAATTAACATATCATATGAACCTAAAGGTAACACATTAAGCTTAACAGAGGTTTCAAACTGATCCATAGTTACTGCACAATTATTAACAAAGCTAATTACTTTTCTCTTTGCACCAGTAGCTAGCTGAACTAACTAGGATCTTGCAAACTTTTCCACTGAAAGCTTACACTCATGGGGTTTTCACTTAGTGAAACTATGCCATAGCACGTTCGTTCGTGGCATATGAAACAATACCCCTATTTTCAAAAAATATTGGAAAATACCTCCAAAAATCTTTTTTTTTAACCCCCTCCCAATATGCCTTGCCGATTTTAAAAAACCCCTATTTTCCCTATATATTGCATGTATCCATTTTTTCATTTACATTTTTTATACCCCTTTATATTTCTACCTAAGGAAAAAAAACTAAACACAAGAAAGGGCGACACTTGATACGCGCCCTTAGGCAAATCACTTTATTAGGAATTAAAATGTATCACATGATGTCAAAACAAATAAGAGAGGGTTTATTTGTACCAATCTCAAACAGTAGTGTGTAACTGCTTCAGTAACTGCTTCAAGATGTGGACACTGGATATATATCCAACTCCAGAGGCTGAGAGGCCTTTTCAGTTGTAGTAGACTTTTAAAGGCTTTCATCGACAATCACGCATATTTTAGTGCTCCTTTGTTTCAGAGCTTCAACAACTTTTCTCAAAATAGCTTTAAAAATCTAGTTTGTATACATAATA
>LPNX010374032.1:106609-163049 GCA_001517045.1 Pseudotsuga menziesii
GCTCACTATTCATATGCTGACATGTTCTCATGGTTTAGTTCACATGGCTTCCCTTAGCCTCAAGAAGCCCTTCACTTAGCTTTACACAACAGCTATAAAAAACAACATAAACAAATAGGAGCATGTCAAACTTGCTCACTCACACATCTCCATGGCTCTAATATAACTTATGCATAACCATGTCACACAATATCAACAAAGCATAAAATATATTCAAGTAACTAGCACTCTAATTCATAAAAGGGCCATGAATTAATTACATAGAGTACATGTGTTTATAAAATTCACTTGTCTTTGGCTTTTTCACCAGTTTTCCATATTTACTTAGATTCCTCTACACCAAGTGCCATGGCATATACCTTGAGACGTTCCTTAAATCTCTTACATACAACACCTTCCCTTACAATATACTCTAATGATGTCTTATCCATATGTTGTACTCAATTCTCTTCATTCACTCGTATTCTATTTTGCATAGTCTTAGATCCATGGCTTTGTCATTCTCCCATGTCATAGGGTTTACTAGTTTTTACAACATTCTAATATGGCTCACACTCTTAAGTTGTCTACAACTAAACATTAATGTCAAAATATTGACCAACTTGGCATGGTTTTAAGCACAGTTACCAAATTCATCCAAACTGGAGGTTCAGGTCAATTCCAATCAGTAGAATTATTCACCTCAGTTACAATTCAGTGAAGTCAATGAGTTTTTGACGAAATTGAACCAGACTGACTTTGAATTTTATGGCTGAAATTCACCAAAAATGTATTTGTATTATTTAGATGAATACTCACAAAAATTCCATGCTAGATTTTTTACACATTTTTTCCATATCATACCTATCCATATTTAAATTCAAATTCGAATGTAGTAAATATGGTTTTAAGGGGCATGCTCCTACATTATTCTTCAAACAACTTAGCGATTTATTTTGCCTCGGTTAAGAGGTCATTTACTTCTCTTGCAATTTCTCCATTTGCCATCTTGCTAGCCTTACAACGAGCATCCAATCACTTTGGACTCACAAGTTCTAAATTCTATCAACTATGAATAGTTTTATCCAATTATGAGGGCATACACTTCAACCTCTCTAAAGCTTTCCCCATTCTTGTAGCAAAAACTACAATAACTTGAATAATCTTGATTGAAGATAGCTCCCACCAACTAGCCTTTCCTAGGTTTCATCAGGTTGGCATTTGTCTCTAGTTATGCCACTAGGCCTGTGATTACAAAATATCCTTCTTTAGCAGTGGAGTGTACTAGAGGATTGTTAATTAACAATAAAATCAATGGCAAGTGTATTTTGTACCTTAAATAAAGATAATAGTCATTCCCATAGGCATGGAACACCAACTAGAACCCCTCTATCCATGCTCAAGCATTGAACAAATAATATGTCGGACAAAAGGTTTATGATTAAAATGGTTAGATGTAATGCTAAAAGCCAAGCAGTTTCAATAGACTTTAAATAAACAACAAAAACTAGAGATGTTTTTCTCTAGGAACACTTCTAACAAGATGACCTAAATCGCAATTACATAAGCTCCTTGGAGCAAAGGATCTGCATTATTCTGAGTGGCATGTGTCAGAGTCAATGCTGCAATCAAACCATCTTTTCCATCTCCAAACTTGTATGCATCACTGCTAGAATCTCTTAGATGGTTTTTTTGTCTTTTGGCAAGGTAGTCATAGGTTCTCTGTCAACAAGGACAAATCAACAAGTTTCTATGAATAATTGCGGAGGAATCAGTGATCCACTGATGAGACTTTGTGGTGAAAAAATGAACAATTGCTCAAAGGGTCCAAACTTAAGCAGCAATAGTAGACAAGATTCAAATAGTCCTCAAGGGAAATTCAGTACATGAACAAACCTGGTATTTTGTATATATGTACTTGTAGCACAAAGAAAGAGGTGGGCGAGATGCTTACATGACCCCTGTCGCAATAGGAAATGATTTGTTCTTATACTTAACGAAGAAACAATGTGATATCAGAAAGTTACATAATCATTTTGCTAAAACATATAAAATACAAGACAAATCATTAGACCAGAACGGGCATATCCATTAAACAATTAAAAACATTAGGGATGCACCATGTTTAACTGATGAAAAACATAGGAGATATCCTCCATTAAAATGGAAGATCTAGAGATTTGATAAGCTGATTCTTCATGTTTCTTATCATATAAAGATTGTTCTTGATCATATATATGAGAACCCCAGAATCCATCCAGTTGTCTATTAAAAAATTGGGATCACAGTAAAATGTGATCCAAGAGTAGTACCTGGATAGTGGAGTCATCATAGCAAGTTGAAGAGTGTTGCTGCAAGTAGGAAAAATAAATGAAGTATTAAAAAACAATTGATTTGAAATTGGAAGCTGTAATATATACAATGAAAGACATTTAGATGGACTCTTGTGGCATTAAAGTAATAAAACCCAAGATAAAATATTAAAAAGACCTTCCGAAGAATTATCTACTCTGCCTGGTATTCAAGATGTGCATCTCAAAACACTTGTACCCATTCACAGCCCAATACTACAATGAATTTCTCTCCACCTGTACATATTCTTGTACAGCCTTATTATATAAAGTCAAACATAGCTCCTCTTCCAAGCCTACAATCAATCACAGAATTAATTTCACTTGCCATGATACCAATGGCAAAGAATATACAAGAGTGACCTATAAGCTTCATTTCATTTTCTCATTCTATTCCAGGAAGACCTTTTCAGTTTGTTAAAGCATACCATCTTCTTTGCATGGGCAGAAGATGCAACCTTGTTAAGTAATTGGCAAATTGCCTCCTGAAACCTGCCATTCCACACCCATTACATTTCAGAAAGGGCCTGGAATTGGAAGAAACGCCCTGCTCTGTCAAGAAACCTGAAAGGGCCTGCTGGAAAACATGCCCTGCTCTGTCAAGAAACCTGAAAAACAAGAGTGAGGACATTCACACCTAATCTCTCAGTCATCTAAAACTAACCATAACAGGGTACACCCAACTAGAAGCAACATTGAAAAGACTGAAGGTATCCATCTAAAACTGACCATAACAGGGTACCATCATGAAGGTATCCCAAAACCATGTTAACCATTTGGCATTGGCATGTCATCATACTAATAATCTCATCAATTACTACAATTGCACTAGAACAATTAAAAGAGAAGCTTTGCTCATGGCAAACTGTTTGTTCAGAGCACAATTTTGCCCATTCCTTGCAGCCCTGCTCCAATCAGTGAAACAAGAGGTCTCTCTACATAGATCATACCAGTGCTGATAGGATTCCTCCAGATATTGAATAAGAGAAGAAATTATTTTATTATCCGATTAACACATCTTCAAAGGTGAAGTACTCTGGTATATATCTACAGTGTTAGACTCTTCACATGAGTTCCTTCGCTGTCTAGGGGAAAGACTAGACTTCGCAGCGTCTTCAACCTCAGGTGTCCCTGCTAATTTACGTTTGTTGATCTCTCTCCTTGCCTTGTTCTCATCATTTTCATCGGATGGATTGGATGACTTGTATATTATTGCTTGTGCCTCAGCAATTGCAGCTGGACTATCATCAGCAGCATATAGAATCCTCTGTATTGCTGCAACTATCTGTTCAAAATTATAGGTATCAAAATCTGATATTTGTCACTCCATTAAACTCATGCAGAAAACATTTCTAGACAAAAGGTTGTATATGGCTAGTAAAATTTGTGCTTACAGGTAATTGTTCAACATCTGGATTTTGATAAAGTATTTCAATATCCCTGAGCTTTGCAAAGTAAAATTCTCTTTCCTTCTCCAAACTGTCTACCGAGAGGTTCAACTCTGTGACCTGCATACCTCAATTAAATAGCAAATAGCATAGAAATAAACAAATATGAGAACTTAACTGATATGAAAGCTTGGACCAAGTTCATGTTGCTCTAGATCCTTTGGAAAAACTCTTGACAAAAGGATCCTGTGATGATTGGACCATGACTGAACCAAGATTCTTTCCGAGGTAAAACAACAGGAAAATATGAATAACAAAAACACAAACATCAAGAGACTTTAAATGGAGTAATATTTTTTACCTGCTCATTGAGAGCCTGAATCTGGGCTGCGTTTGCAGATGCAGTGTTGGGCATTGCAGACCCATAAAATGGTGGCTCAATTGAGGCTGTTTGGAAGGGTACAGACCCATATCCAGCATTTGACCCTGTCCTGGAATGTTTAGCAGCTACATTCACAACTGGAACTGGAGGATCATTTCGCCGAGAACTAGCAACTGTGGCAGTTTTAGACCCCGGTGCATTGCCCTTGCTTGAAGGGTTTACTACAGCTGCTTTCTTGTTAACTTCTTTTCCACCTTTGCAAAACTCCCTTCGTTCCAGTGCATTGTAACTAAAAAGGCACAGAATCAAAAATTGATTAACAAATGTATCACTAACATGTAAACAAATATGCCCATTATTGTAGTGACATAAAATCCAGAAAAAACCAAAAAGCAGGAAAAGAGAACAGAAAAAGAAGATACCTATTCATGATTCCACCATTTACTGAATCACTGTATCTCTTTAACCATTGCATGAACTCTATATTGTCCAGTGGTCGCCCTTTTACAAGTTTATTGACATCAATGTACTGCATGAAACCTCATATTAGATCCATCTAGACGTCTTATTGAAAGTAATAACCAAACTAATGCCTGCTGTGTATTTTCCCACATTTACAGTAAAAAATGGAACTCTCAACTTTCAAGACAGATCTTGCCATCTTCTAACAAAGGTAATACTTGATTGTATTCTTGAGAAGCAATTAACTTTACTGGTATTCCTATATTCAACCTGTTGTTATTGCTGCCATAACTTAAATACTCATGCTTAGTCTGGACTCTGATATCAAAGATTTATTGATGATGCCAGCTGCCCCATCTGTAGTGTAAGCTGATCAAGATTCTCCTTTCTATTACAGAAATTGCTATATTCAGGTACAACGTCATCTTGATCCTTACTACTCTCCTGACTCTCTGAATCAGTCCCCTCCATGTCTATTGGCTGTGGGCTCTCAGTAAGAAACTGTTCACAAAACACATCATTGATCCTTTTCTTGGCTATCTCATTACCCATGCCTTTACATGTACCTCCAGGGCCAGTCCTTCGGCCCTTGCCATTAATTGAACCCTCCTCCAAAGTAGTCTTTGCTGCACCATATGGAAATCTTACCTCAACATCTACTGCTTCTAAATTTGCATCATTGCTACCTGTCTTAGATCCTATAACACTTCTATTCTCAGGACTGACTGACAGAATAGCTTTTCCTGCAGCATCTATTTTACTTACTTCATGTAAAGAAGAGTGAGGACTCAAACTCAAGTTACATAGAATGTTAGAATTAAGGGATCCTACTAACCCCTCTGATGCTTGCATGTCTCGCGATCTCAAAGATATGGACATATCTGGCAACCTAGATGAGGAGTTGAAATCTGATAAAGCTGAAGATGTATAAATATCTGAAACCCCCACATGGACAGGCATATCAGGGAAACAAGGCTTTCCATGCATCTCTGTAAGAGATGACCCTGAGGAGTGACTTGGAGGACTTCCACTATCCTTTGATTTGTCATGAGCTTCAGCTGGAAGATCATCAAAAAAGTTTTTAAATGCATCCAAGGATGTTTCAAGCTTATCTGGAGAATCTCTGTTGAAAGCATCACTCTTACCATGATCATATCTTACAATTTGGCTACCAGTACATCCATTTTCCCCAATCTCCAAGACCTCATCATGATTTGGCAGTCTTCTTTTCTTGTTTGTAGTAGCAATATGAGCAATCTTATCATGATGTTGAACAAATTGTGCCACAAAGTTGGGATTCTGTACAGCTTTAGCCAAGAATGCCATCATATGATGTTGTCATTGTTCCATTACTTGCAGCCGCTCTTCCAATGACTACAAGTCAAACTCTGTACCAGGCCATCTTCTAACAAAGGTAATACCAGGCCTATATCTAGCTACCAGGCATTTTAGATAAGGCTACATTAACTATAGAATACAAGAAAGTACAAGAATAAAAATTCCAAAAAACCGTGCCATAGGAGCATTTACAATACATAAAGCACAGAAAACAGTGTCCCTAAAATTGTTACACAACTAAGAAGAAATAGCAACAAATGCAAAGAAACCCAATAGCACAGCCTGGTGAAGATAAAGATGCATACAAATTTCCAAAATATGCATGCATTTTAACCAAAAGCCCATTGCAGAGGAAAAGAACAAAAGAAATGATGGAGGCGGCTGAGGTGGAACTCGTGACCACAGCAACAGCAAAGATAGTGTGAGAGCAAACACTATGCACCAGAGAAACTCAGCAGGGTGATTGCCAGGCCTTCTCCTCAGATGATAATGGCGTTCGGCTCTGGACCCACTCATGAAAACGATCAGCAGGAGCATGACATGGGCTTCCACAGGATTCATGGAGCTTTGATGGCCATGCCCATTATGAAGAAGAGGTTCAGAACCAAGTTCACGCAGGAGCAGAAGGACAAAATGTGCAGTTTTGCAGAGAAGGGCACGGGCATAAATTTGGAATAAAATAACCCTAAACATATTGGATATTTATATACTTAAAAAAAAACCATTATTACCCCTAATATACCACCAATATATTGACTTTAAATTTTTTAATTTTTAACCACCCCAATATGAACGGACGTGATATCATATTGGTCCCTAGGTGATGCCCCCGTGCTTACACTTTTCTACTAAATTAGGAGAAATATAACTTAAACTAGATCCTGGATCGATTAAAATAGATATAGGTATTTGAATTATCTTACCTTCCACTTCCACCATGGAAGTTTGATAATCTGCTTGCCTATTCTCCAATGCTGCATTGATCCTGGGCATTGTCCTCACTAGATCAGCAACAATCATCTCCTCCTGTATTGTGTGTATGTTGCTAACAGTCTTCTTCCGATTGGGGCAAACTGATGCATAATGCAAACCATTACATTCCGAACACTTTATTGGTTCCTTTCGTTCAAGATTCTTAGTATAGTTACTGTGGTTGTTAACAGATTCTTTATTTCTTTGATTATTTGGATTGGTCTGTGAATAAATTTTGCTCCCTTGGAGATTTTTACTAGGAAAATTTCTGGTGTTATTATTCTTAAAATTTCGGTTAGGTACAAAGCCTTTCTTTTTCTGTTCAAAGTTATTATTTCTTTTGGCCTTCCAGTTGGTCATACTTTTCTTTTACGATTATGTTCATAACAAAAATTCGCTTTTCTCATTGCTTCTTCTAAAGTTTTCGGATTGTCATACTCAATTCTGTCTTTTATATGATAAGGTAAACAACTGAGAAACCGGTGTACCTTAGGTTTCTCGTCCATAATATACGACACATACTTGAGCAGACTTAGAAAATTACTATTTAGTTCTTTCATATTCATTGTTCCCAATTTTAGCTCGTAAAATTCCTTAGCCCTCTCCTCATAATACTGTTCAAATAAAAATTTCTTCTTGAAATATTTCTTAAATGTACCTCAATTAATATTTTTCTCCCTTATACCTTTTACTCTTTTTAGGTCCTGCCACCAAATATCTGTTTTCCCTGTAAGATTATAAATAGTCATCCTAGCCTTCAGTTGATTAAAGTAGTTATAAATTTGAAAGTATTTCTTCATCCCGGACAGCCAGAATTCTACCTCTTCTCCCTTCTCATTTTCACCATTAAAGGTTGGTGGCTTGATTTCTGGAATTCCCCAGAGATTTCTTCGTAAGGTTTAAACTTTCTCTTCCTAGTATGATGATTTTATTCACTACTATCACTAGTATATTGAAAATTTTGTTTATGTGAATCACCATACACTTCAGAAGATGAGCTACTTTCGATTTTAATTTGTTTAATTTTTTTAACTTTATGCTGATAACCCATATCTTCAGACTCAGTTCTTTTATCTTTTTCCTCATTATGAAATCTTTCCATCAAAATATGATTTAGCTCCTCCTGAGCTCTCAGAATCCTCTCATTTTCTTTTTTGATCGATTCCATCTCTGTTCTGAGTTCCTTAACTATTTGTAGTAGTTCGGAAAAATTATTAGTTATTTCTTCTTGTATAGGTTCTTTTTGAAAATTATTTCATTCAGTGTAGGGAGACTCTTCATCCACATATTCCTCCAATCTATCCATACTTGTAGTTAACTTAGAGAAAAAAAAATTGGAAATGTCATTCAAAAGAAAGTAACATCAGTATACTTATTTTAAATTTACTGTTTCATTTAAGCAAGTTGAGCTACATTCAAGCCTAGTGTCTGAACCTTGTGCTCTGATACCACATGTAATAATTCAAAAATTCGTAAAAATTTAAAAATTTTCAAGTGACATAAAATGTCAAATGACTATGCTAATGAACCATTAACTGTTAGTGGATATTTAAACAGTTTGAAAGAGAAACGAAGATTAATTCTTTTATATGGTTCTTCATAACTTAAAGGCTTATCTTAAATACTGTGTCATTATTATTTTAACATAATAATTGCAATTTTTCAGAAAGTAGAAAAGAAATCTGACTCTTAACTAATACTAAGTATGTTATTGTTTTCTTTTGTCAAGTAGGGAGAATCTCTTAGGTGTGATCGGGGCTTACTTAGCTTATAGCTAACACAGTGGAAATGATAGTTCTTTTTACAGGTTCTAACAGGTAAGCGTTTGGTTCCAGTAGAATATCCAGATCAAGAAAGATACTTTACTAGCATAAAAAAATATAATGCTAGTATTAAAATGTTTATTTGCAGCTTGTCTCTATAAGAGGTAACGTTGACCTTGTGAACTTCATCAAATTGCCTAAAGAGGGTAAAAGCATAACTGTGGAAGAACAGGATAAATGCAAAACCAGATTACTATCAAAGTGGAACCAAATCAAACTAGATGATTAAGATCATTTCTGAGGAATACTCCTACTTCTGCTCATAAGTTGTCATGATCTAACTTTTAAATAAGGAAAAGATATGTTCCTGGCAGCTTCATGTTTTACATTTTATATTTGACCTAGCAAATTTAAAGTTGTTTTTTAAATTGTATTCATTTGATTTCTTTTGCAAACATAAACAAAATACTTTGAGTTGTTAAACTATAACTTAATCCTTTCTTGTCCATAGAGTTTTGTTTTCTAAGAGATCTTAAGTCGTCGTACTCATTAGATGTATTACCAAATTTACCCTTACCCTAGGGTTTCTATTATTAAATGATTTCTTAAAAGATAGAAAACTACTTGGCTCTTAAACTGTTTTTCTCAATAAACAGTCATTGGTTTACAATTAAGACTCATATCAAGAGTAGATAGGTGGTACTTATTTGATTTCCCAACTAGGCATTGTTTTGCAGAAATTGGTCCAAGGTTCCACTTGCATTTAAAAGAGTTCGTCTTTACACTTTAACTTTACTCAGTAATCTTTAACCTTGTTTCTTAGTGTAACCTCTAACTATAATTACGCTTTCAAAAATAGTTGTTAAGATTTGTAATTTACTTAAGGTATTATTGCCCCTTTATAAATTATAGAAGGGCCTATATTGCTTTGGCCATAATTACATTATCTCTCTCAAAACTCCATGATTCATATGTCTACTTCAAGGGAGGATGAGACTACCCTTCTCATTAATGTTTTACTTATTAAAAGAAGAGTCATTTACTTTTACTATATAAACCTAGTTAGATAACAACATATTCTACCTGTCTAGTAGAAATGAACAATCATTTTATTAATCTTATGGTTCTAAACTAGGTGTTGATCCGACCATGATTAAATTGCATTATTGGCAAATTAAATTATATTATTGAAATGATTTATAATTTTGATTTGCAATGATTTAATGTAGATTGGTAACTGCATATTCGACTATTGATTTGCGACCCACGAAGGTGAAAAATTACGGTGGACACATGGAAGTGTTTTATCTATTAGGTTAAGGTTGACTTAAGGGTTTTTAGTTGAGCCTTTATGGCCTCGGAAGATGTAAAATCTTTTTGATTTACAGACTCAGCTTTAAGCTGTGACATTACTGTTCAACCACTGGGTGGTTACTTGAAGTTTTAAGTGGTTTTTGTAGGAAAAGAAAAGACTGTCCATTTAGCCATTCTTGTAAACAGACAAAGGGTTTTTACTTACTATGAATTGTAATTGTGATAATTTTGGTTTATGACTTCTGTTTAGACTTGAATAAGTCATTTTGATCAGGCTTAAGCCTCAACAAATATTATAAAAGGCCATAGGCCATTATGCTTATTTCATTTCGCCTCTGTTTAGTTTGTTTACAATATTATTTTAATTTAAATTTACATTTAGGTATAAATGGTTTATAGTAATTTTTACTATTTAAATTGCACAGTGTTATTGGGTGAATAAAATATTATGTTTCTCTTAAAAAGGTTATTATCATTGGATAACCTATAGTTCTGTAATTAAATGGTTTTTCAGATATAAATTTAGCTCTGTATTTATTTTGTTTTTTTAGTAATAATTATTTCCTGTTGTTATTAAGTTTAGAAAAACTCTGTTAGGTTTTTGTATTATAAAAAGAATGTAAAGATCTATTTTAGAGAGGAATCCTATCTCTTGTAGACCCTAGATGGTTCTTAAGGGTTGCAGTAAAACACCGGTGCTTACAGAAAAAGAAAAGTGTAATTGTAAGCCTAAATAAATAAATTATAAAGACCTATGAAGTAATAGCTATGTTAAACCCTAAGTAAAACTTTTACTGTTCCTATATTTGTTCATTAAAATTTATTTATTATATTTATAATAAGTGTTAATACTAGTGTTAATTCTATGAATATTATAATTACTAGTGATTATTATATAATATAGTCTTTCCTGTAATTAGATAATGCAGTTACTTTCAATAGACAGAGCAAGTACAACTAGATTTCTGTACATAAATTACATAAAACTATAGAAGTAATTATTTGCATTTACATTTAGAGTTAATAAACGAATCTACTTATCTAAACTAAGCAAACCTGTTGTACTAGAGTACTGCCTTGTAAAAGGCGTGGAAAAATACATTTTGGTAAATTTTCTATTCATCTTTCACTTAGCAAAATCTCTACTGTTTAATCATAATCTGCTAATTACTAATTTTATCAATAAAACAAAAGCTCTTTCTTCTTCATTAACCCTAATAAAATAACAATATGCATTTCTTAATAAACTCTTAATCTTTTTCTGAAACAGTAGATAAACTATAATTTAACCTGAACAAGTAGAACCTGTCAAAAAGGATGAGGTGACAACAGCTTAAGGAGGCTGTACCTCCCAACCAACTCCTATAGAAAGCTTAGTCTGCAATTTCTCAGGACCCCTAAGCCTATCTCCTGGTCCTCCTGGTAGAGTACTGGGTGAGAGATGTAACCTTGAGATCCTTTGCCACTTTAATGGATATACAGCAATAATTCAGCCCTACTCACAGCAGTAAGAACTTCAGCTTATAGTAGTTGCACAAGTTCAATCTTCAGCACTTAACCCCTCAAACTCACTTCAACAAATCCCCTCCATCAAATTTCTCATGTGCACTTCATTCACTCAGAATGATCACCATTCTAGAATGAGTAGCCTCAGCTGTCTTCAATGGAAATTTTTTATATCAATGCCTAGGTATTTTGCGTCAGTTTTTACTTAATGAGCCACCTACTCCTATTCCACTTTCTTGGGGAATCACCACAATTATAGGGAAGTTTCCACCTGCAACAGTTAGAAGGAGTTTGAGGATGATGCCACTTGTCAGTATACTCTCTAGCCAGTCTCCTCCAACAAGTGACCAGTAAACACTCATTTAATAGCTTCCATAAGTTGTTGTCTCATTATTTATTTATTTATAAATAAAATATTCTGCAATACATTAAATTATCCTTGACGCCACTTGGTCATCAATTACAAACTTTATCATAAAATATAACATAATGTTCCTCAATGACATTAAATTGTTTTGCAAATTGGGGCATGTGACACTGGTCTTGTCACTGTTAAATACATAAGGCCTCCAACTAGCCTTTTAAACAGCGTAGGATCTACAATTGATCCATCATCATCTTTGCTTAATTTTAAACCTGTTATTACTAGTGTTGGGGTTGTCTTGAAATTAGACATGTTAAATCTTTTTAAAACTTCACTTGCATATTTAAACTGTGATATAAATATACCACTTTCAGACTGCTGAACTTCATAAGCCCCAGATCAGTCATTTCAAATTCACTTTCCATGATTGATTTAAATTTCTCTATGCCAAAGTCACCAGTAAATATTAAATCATCTACATACAAGCAGACAATTAACATCTTACCTTGCTCATCAACTTTGGTGTACAAAGTTGGTTCACTTTCACTTCTGTGAAATCCATTTCAGTGAGATAGGAATCAATCTGACTGTACTAAGCTCTAGGAGATTGCTTCAAACCATAGAGTGCCTTTTTCAGCCTATACACTTTATGTTCTTGATCTAGAACTTCATAGCCTTGTGGTTGTTCCACATATACTTCCTCTTCTAGATAGCCATTCAAAAATGCTGACTTGACATCCATTTGATAAACATGCCATTTGTTTTGTGCAGCAATGGCTAATATTGTTATGACTGTATCCATGCATGCAATTGGTGCAAACGTTCCATTGAAGTCTATGCCAGGTTGTTGTGTGAAGTCTCTTGCTACCATTCTTGCTTTGTGCTTCTGTACATTCCCATTAGCATCTTGCTTGGTCTTGTAAATCCATTTGACACTGGTTACATTTTTGTCTTTTGGTACATCAACCAGTTCCCATATCTGGTTCTTCTTAATGCATTATATTTCTTCATCCATGGCTTGTGCCCATACTTCTTCTTCGACAGCTTCTTCAAATGTTAGTGGATCATATATAGGAGAAAATAATGCAAAGAGAGAGAATGAATTTGGTGTACCAGCTTCATATATCTCATGCAGACTTCTTGTCTTCACCGGTTCTGTCGATGTCGACCTTGACGAAATGCTTGATGGAGTCTGCTGTCCTCTTGGTGTGCTTGTCGGTGTAGCTTGAGCTACCACTTGTGTTGATGGTCCTTGTGTTGAACCATGTCGTGGTGTCATGGGATTCAATGGTGCTGCAACCAATTGAATTACATGTGGTGTTTGAACCACTTCCTTTTCCATATCATCATTGTCAACATTCGACACAATCTTGACATTTGTGTCGACAATTCCATCACATGATTCATTCTCAACAAATTGAACATATCAACTGATTATCAATTTTCTTGCGACATGATCATACAACTTGTATGCTTTTGTGTCTTCAGAATAGCTGACAAAAATACAATTCTATCCCTTCTTGTCTAGCTTCTTTCTCAACTCATCTGGAACATGAGCATATGCAACACAACCAAAAAATTTTAAATGAGAAACACTATGATTCATACCTGTACATGCTTCTTAAGGAACTTTGATCCTCACACTATTTGTTGGACACCGGTTCATAACGTAAACAACATTTGCGACTGCTTCACCCCAATATTCATTTGGAAAATGCTTGGCAGCTAACATGTTGTGTGCCATCTCCATAATGGTTCCATTCTTTCTTTCGGCAATACCGTTCTGCTGAGGTGTATACCGTGCAGTGAATTGCTTCTGCATGCCATGGGCCTTACAAAAATTTAGAAATTCATTCGAAACATATTCACCTCCTCTGTCGGTCCTTAATATCTTGATGTGGTGTTCACTCTGGTTCTCCACGAGTGCCTTGAACTGCTGAAAATAACCAAATGCATCAGATTTATGTTTCAAAAAATATACCCATGTTTTTCTTGAGTAGTCATCAATAAAAGTTAGAAAATAGTTGGAACCACCAATGGATAATGTCTGCATTGGACCACAAATATCAGAGTGCACAATTTCAAGTGGTGTGTGTGCTCTATAAGACTTTCCAACTAGAAAAGTCTTTCTGTGCTGCTTGCAAAAAATGCATCCTTCACAAACCCTTTCTGGTATGTTGATCAATGGCAATCCTTTCACCATATTTTTTGTGTGCAGTAGCTTCATCCCATAAAAATTCAGATGTCCAAATCTGAAATGCCACAGCCAGGATTCATCCTAAACTTCTATTTGAAATGCAGCTTGAAAATCAGCGCTACCATTTTCTTTCGTGTCGAGGGGCTCGACTATTTCTTTACTTTCTGCCTTGAACGCAGCCCCTGTATTTGTCTTCCCTTTCATGTCAGGAACTATCCTTAATGGAAACAAGTGATTGCTTGTCATTGGCACTTTTACTATCAGTTGGTTGCTTGGACGCTTGTCTTTAATCACATAGCGATAATCTTCTATGTAGACTCTGTAGCCTTTCTGTATCGGTTCTCCAATGCTCAACAAATTATGTTTCAAATCTTTGACATGATAGACATCAGGGATATACTTACTCTCCCCCTATTTGGTTAGAATACCAACAATACCTTTTTCCAAGCCAGTAACTTGGACATTGTTTCCAAGTGTAACATCAGTTTGAACTGAATTATCTAGACTAGAAAACAAATTTAAATTACCAGTCATTTTATTGATGTAGCCTGAATCTAAGTACCATATGTCATGTGGACTTTCTTGAACAACATTGCATTCAATTGGATATGTAGAGGCTATTAACATTGTACTTGTCAGAGTGTTGGTGCTAGTCGACTGATTTGGGGTTTTCCTTCCTCGGTCATATTGTTTCTTCCTACATTCATATGCATAATGACCAAATTTCTTACAATAATGACATTGGGTTTTTTCTTTATCAAACCTTTGGCCACTTGGCTGACTTGGATTCTGATTCTCTCCTCTACCAACAACATTTGCAGGACTTCTGTCTCGTCCTCCTCTGGAAGAACTTCTTCCTCTGCCTTTGAAGTTGTTTCTCCCCCTGCCTCTACCATGACTTATGGATAACTGTGCTGCAAATGTACCTTCCAATGATGTTTGTGTTTTGCTGAGCCTATGTTCATGATTGATGAGTGAAGTTTGCAACTCATCAATAGTAAACACTTACATGTCTATGTGTTCTTCCAAGGTCACAACCAAGTTTTCAAATCTTGGGGGAAGACTTCTGAGAATTTTTCCAACCACCCTTTGGTGAGTGATGGTTTTTCCATGAGATTTAAGTTGATTTATCAAACCAACAACTTTGGTGTAGAATGTGTCTGCAGTCTCTGAATCTTTCATTGAGAGATATTCAAAATCTCTTCTCAGAATCTGCAGCTTGGATGTCCTTACCTTATCCAAACCTTGATAGGCGGTCTCCAATGTATCCCATGTTTTCTTAGCGTTAACTATTGATGCTGCTCTTGGGAGTATGTTTTCATGCATGGCTTGATGTATGTAGAACAAAGTCTTTCCATCTTTCTTCCTCTGTTCCCTCAAGACATCTTTCTCAGCTTGTGTGAGATTATTATATGCTACCATGTCTACTGGTTCTACATAACCATGTTGGACTATCTCCCAGACATCTTGACCTCTAAACAAAGCCTTCATTGTTAGAGACCAATATTCATAATTCTTTCCTGTAAAAATTGAAGTTTGCAATGAACCAGAAGTGGAAGCCATTTTTTTTTTCCTTAGAAAATTACTTTTCCACTTTTAAGGCAAGATTTCTTTCCTAAACCTTGCTCTGATACCAGTTAGCCAAAATCGAGCCAACAAACTTGAGTTTACTGCTCAGTTATAAAAATTTCATGCCAACCTCTTTTTCTTTTTCTTGTCAGGTGAAACTTGTTTAACTCCCGACTAGACAAGTCTACCAAATTTGGTAGACCTTTTAGACCCGACTATTTTTCCTTTACAAGCTTTTTACTTGTCGGTTCTACCGACAGGTTTTACTTTGACCACTTGTCGGTTTGAACTCTTCGACAATTTATCAGTTTTACTCGATCGTTTTACTTGGACTCACTTGCTCTCGTTTGGTTTTAGTCTGAATTTACAAAGTATGTTTCTAAGTCTAAAAGACTTAAGAAATTACAAATGTTTTTCACCTGTAAGTAAGACAAAGTAAAAATCGACACAATAACAATTCAACGGAACTATAAAAACATATAACCAAATATTTAGGAAGACTTGTGTCGACCACTCTGTCATAAAATTTGGAACTTTCACTGGGTGAGAAATTTATGGATTCTTATTCTTTCACTCAACCGTAATTGTAATAATATTTACACAGGTAACTCTGGAAAGAATGTGCAGCTAAATAAACATGCATTCAACCATAAACTATTTCATATATATAACTTGTCCGGAAATAACAAAAGGTAATAGAAACTTATCAATCCAAACTTGTTAGCTCACCAACTGATCCTTTTATAGAGCTTCGGCTCTTCGACAGAATCACACACAGAAGCTTGAGCTTCAACTTCACTCTCTGCTCGGAGTTATCTCACTTGAGCTTCAACTTCACTCTCTGCTCGGAGTTATTTCTTTCTCTCTTTTTCTCACCTAGAGTTTTGTTGTCTCTTGTGTCTAACTTGATTTACAATCTTCTTCTTCTATGTATAGGAAACCTGAAAATTGCTTCTACATAAATCTACAGACTAGCCAGTAATGGTTGTAATAACTATCTACCTAAAAAATTAGCTTCAGAAATTAATTCGACTGGTTTAGATTTCCGAATCATGGACTCTTCACTCTTGTCAGACTGACCGACAAGATCTGAACTGATACGAACTCTGACAAAGTCGGGTGGGCTCCGATACGAATCTACAAGTGATTAATATTTCCAACATTCTCCAATATTCAATTCTCTTTTCAATATCTACTACAGATTTACAAACTTCTTCTTCTTTATATAAACAGACTGAATAGCTTCTCTGCAAAGCTACCGACTTAAGCTTTAAAGTCTGTAATAACTATCCACCTAGAAACTTAAGTCAGAAATTTCATTCGACTAATTTACAGTACAGAAACGTGAACTCTTCAATCTGCCACTGAGAGCATGACCAGCTACAGACTTCAACTAAGTCGACCAACAAGATAAAAGGATCAGTAAGTAATTAATATTTCCAACAGTATTAATGTTGTTTAATCACACTAATCACTTTTAGCCCCCGTCTTGGGTCAAGAAATTACATGCCAAACAATGTTACCTGTTGTAGCGGTGGCCGCAAGAAGTATTAACTGAGATGTTATTGATGATGGAAGCTACATGTCTGACAAAAACGCCCTCTAGGAAGTTGTTTGACATGCCCTACGACGGACAGTTCATACTTTCATTATACGACCAGCATTAACACCCACAGAAAAGAACTATTCGACCAACAATCGTCGAGATCGAATCCTCAAGTTACCATCGACATCGACTTACAATCGCAGCAGTCAATTAGCATTCGAATCAATTGAACAGTTGGACCAACCAATGCTTTCCGTCGACGAGCCGGATTCTACTTACAATGACAACGAAGATTCAAGAAGAAAGGTCGACTGGATTACCGCTTCGACTGCCCCTCAGAACCGACCAGATTGATAGCTGACTATACTCTTGGAAAGACTTGACGGTACAAACTTGAGAACAGTTGATTGTTTAAACATTGTTTGCAAGGATGTCGTCCAAAAGAAGCTAATGGCTCATCCATACATTGGCACTAAAGATTAAATGATGGCTGTGTTGATGTCCTTCAACGTAGCTTGGTATATTTATTACATTTATAGTGCCCAAGTATCATCTGCTGGAAGCTATGGTTGCTGTTACTTTTGGGTCGATATTACTTTGGTTAATATTACTGAAAGCCAAATTGCAATGTAGTCATAAAGTATTCATTTGTAAATTATGGTCGATCCTCACTATTGTTGACTTTTCATTTTGGTCGAGCCCTCATCGTCATAGAGTCCTTACTATGGTCGATTCTTGATTTTGGTCCAACCGTTATTGTGGTCCACTCTTCACTGTGGCTCATTCTTGTTTTGGTCAAGGTTTTAAAACATTGAATGGGAAGTCATATAGTGGATATGACTTTCGGGTGGATAAAGTCATATAGTGCTTATTTTTGTAAATGGTGGTTGAACCCTCCATGTGGTCATTTTAGAATATTGAGTCGAATATATGTGTACATAAGTCAAATATAACTTGCCCTCATGTTGATGGGTTTTGAGTCAACTCAGTAACTAAGTCACTAATGTCGATGTGGCTCCATTTGTACTATTTGAAGTTGATTAAAAAATAGATAGGATGAAATGTCTGTCTTTAAGGCAAGTGGTCTTCAATGCAGAATTGCAGCGCAGCCCTTGAGTTGTGACCTCAAAGTCTAGAAGGCAGAGAAGTGGTAAAGAAAGTCGAAGAGCCAAAAGACTTATGCCTGAGTCGAGGGAAAGTCGACCAGATGGTCAAACGGTGAGGCTTTAAACCAAAAGGCCTATACCTGAGCCAAGGGAAAGTCAGCCAGATGAGAAAGGATGAGGCCTATTATCAAATTGAAGACGAGGGCTAAAGTGTAACAAGTCTTGGTAGAACCTTGTACACATGCATCTTCCTATCCAACCGACGACTGTTGCGGCTGAGTTATCTATGCAGTCTGGTATGCCTGGTTGATTCACAATAAGAATGATTTCAGTAAGAGTAGTGACCTAGGATGTTGCTGCACATTTATTTGTTCTCTTTGGGACGAAAAAGTGTTTTGGGGTGGGGGTAGATGTTGAGGGGGGCTCTTGGATAATCATATTCATGTAATAATCTATTGTAATGTTTAAATGCATCTTAAATGGGTGATTAGTTGGAGCAGATGCAACTGCTCCAACCTACCACTTCAACCTCCCATATCATTGTATAAATACTCGACAAAGCAATAATTTACAAACAGATATGGACATACCTTTCCCATATTCTGTCTTGATGGTTTTATGTGTGCATTATTATATGCTTGAATGTTGGTTGAAGTCGAGGATTTTAACAAGCGCCAATCCTTTCAAAAGAGAGAATTGGCGTCCCACAAATTCTTCTAGAAAAAAATCTTCTTCCTACTTATCCTTGTCTAAAAGTGTGGAAGATCAAGACATAAGTGTCTTCCAACTTCCTACTCCAAATTGACCTTTTGGTCAAGACCCACTCAAGATGACTACCTAACACCTACCAACAAACTAGACCTACCACCTCCCTCTAGGCTACCAAAATAGTCCTGAAAATAAAGGAGCCTGCAATATGGAAATCATTTGGCGCAAATATGATATCACATAAGCTAAAAGGGATCCTACATTGATCATTAGATTAATGAAAACCAATTCCAACCCACTAAAATAACTTTTTCCAGTAGGTGAATCTTAGAGTCAAGGTAGGGGGTTAATCAATTGGATCGATTGGCAATCTTCCTCCCGAAAGGATTCTCCATTATTTTGCACCTCCGGGAAATCCATTGAAGAGATGAGAACTGATCAGGTGATGATGCATGAGGCTAGCATGTCCTATCCATGATCCATGAGCAGATCTATGTATCATCACAGGTGCATCACACCAATGCATTCAATGGCAACATGTGCTACTCTTTTCCTAGACACATACCATACCATACCATACCATATTGGATCCTTATATGAAAAAAACTACATGGGGATTTAAGCTTAACAAATAATAGTAGACCTAAGTTTATATGAGTTTCAGCTAGGTCAACAAATACAATATCATAGGCAATCCAGTTAAAGTAGCCATTTGACCACTTGGAAATCATGCACTTTGCATGTAACCTTAATGAAGAGGTAAAAAAGTTGGCCAATCAAGAAGTAATAAGGGTTGTGAAAGATTTGAGAATTTGGCAATTTGGGTAATTGATTCCTTTTGAGTAAACATTTTCTATCTTCTTTCCTTTATATCTCTAATTTCATAGTTTCTTCAATGCTCATTTTTACCATTCATCCAATCAATCATTTTTTTTATGTTTTGTTATTGCTTGAAAGATGTGTATCCTCAGAGAATCAAGTGCATTTACAAGTTGTGAGAATTTTCTTGAGACCATTTCCTTGTTTTTTCATGCTCAGACATTATTGGGTTCATCATTCCTGGCTAGATCAAGGAATTGGAGTACTAGTGGTGGCTTGGTGGAGATCCATTGCTCCATTTTAGGTTTTCATGTTTGGATGATTTCTCGATATTTGGAGATAGTGGCACCATATTTGGAGCAATGTTTGCTTGTGGTAGAATTACTACACATTTTGATGCATATCCCTTTGGGGTACCTTTCCACATATTTCGATGTGATTTTTATATTTTGATTCATGCTATACCATTGAGGATGTCATTTCATGCTATTCGAGGAAAATTCTGCCCGTTTTGAGGCATATTTCAACATTGAGATGTATTTTCACATTCTCCAAAGCAATCTCTACATATTTGGAGGCATGACTCTCCCTATAAGATTCTAGGGTTTTCTTTTTACTATTTTATGGAGATGTGGTTGGAGATTGAAAGTTGTAAAAGAAGAACTCTCATAAGCAAGGTAGAAATTCAAGAGGAAAATTCCGTTAAAGCCAAGTACAATGTTTTTGGCAAGGAAGGGAGGAACAACTTAATGAATTGGAGTATCCTTTATCTTCTTTTCTCACAGACCTCACGTGTTTATAAAACTCTCATTTATGTATTACCGCCATATCTTCATGTAAAGGGATGTATTTTTCTTGTCATAGTGGGTTGTTATTTGCTAGAAGAGGAGGTTGAAGTGTGGTCTCAAAACCCTCTTCTATCCATTGATATCAAATTTGAATGATGTAATAAGGGATCATTCATTTAATAAAACACTGTCTCATTTACTTTAATCTCAGCTTTGATATCTTATGGGGTTGCAAGAAGTTTATCAATGTGTTGTTGTGTCTTTTTTTAGCATTTGATGTAGCTGTGAAATATATCAAATCTATCATTGACTAACATTCTGTGGATCTGGTTATTATTTCAGCATTTAAAGGATAGATCTGTAGTCTTATTAGGGATTTCTTGCTTGTGTTGGAGATACAGGCTAAGGCGAGGAGGGTGATCCGATAAGGTGACAATGGGCGATGTCCTCTAGTTTCCCTATGGTTTGTACTTGACCACTAGACTTATCTTTTGAAGTGCATATTTCATAGGTAATAGCTATGATCTTTAATTTGTCTAAGAATGTTGTCCTCAACATACATTTCTACTTCCAAGGGGAGGAGATTGGGATCACAGCTTACACCTATTTGGGGTCTAGTTTTTGGGGCCTCATTTTAGCATGTGCCAGGCCCTCCAGTCCCGACTCAACAAAGGATATGGCTCCTTCTCCCTCCTCGAGCGATAGTGTTTCCAAAACTAGTTTCAAGACATATTGTCCAGACTAAACTTTCTGGACATCTTGTTCAAGCTAAGCCTATGGTTCATAGATATAGGGACTGAGTTTGTTGCAAGGAGACTGGGCCAAGACCAAAAGAGTCAAGACTGTACTTCTTAGGTACATCAATTGGTGCAAAAGTATGGTCCTACAACCCATTGTTTGGGCAAATTTTGGAGCCCATTTTTTTTCCTTGAGGTCATCTTTTGTTTAGTCTCCTTTGTACACAAAGCTTGAACCTATAGGGACTCAACCTTTGGGAGAGAAGTAACTGTAACTAGCGCTTTTCTCTTTTGAGGCCATAGCCTCAACCTGCCCCACAAGATGTACACAGTTTTGTTACTCAGAGGCATCTCAACTTCTCCAATAGGTGGACATCTTCCTAGATCATCTACCCCATTTAGTTACTCTTTAGATGGTGCAGGTCACGTCTTTCCAACTAAACAAGGGCTAAATCTTTCCATCATAAAGGACATTTATAGATTGTACATATAGGGTAGTTGGACATCATCCTTAGAAAACACAGACTCAAAGATTGCTTTATATTTGGAGTGCTTCTTGGAGTTGTGGGATGGCATCGTTGTCTATCCTCTTTACACATGCAGACACTGGATGCATTCACTCAAGATTCCCCTAGGATAGTTTCAAGCGGTTTCCCATAGACTTTGAATAGAGACCAACCACCATATTCCATGGCTACATAGACTTTTCCAAATGTGTCACCTATAAGAACTTGAGACAGAGATGCATCTTATTTTTAAGTGTCCCTCTTACTATGTGATTAGAGATTGTTACTACTGTCGATATCAAAATTCAAGGAGCTCCACCATTTTCTTTCGATATCACAACTTGAGATGCCTTTCTCTCTCGTGAGAGAAATACTTAGTCATGAAACTCGATTTTTATTTGCCCTGCCTAGTATTGAGACCACTGCGAGGATCACCTCATACTTCTAGATTGCCCCCTTTGATCAACGCAATAAGATCATAGAAAGGCACCAAGATACTTGAAACTGAAAATCAATGAGGCTTCAAGTCCCTTCTTGACCGCCCCCTCCTAGTGTTCAACTAATATCTGTGATGCTTGTGAGGAGTTGTCATGCTAGGCCACATACCATGCACCATCAAACTAACAGATGGATCTAGATTCTATAGTAGGGCACCTCACAATTTTCAAAGTAACCCCATATTCAACAAAGAAACAAGGATTCTATCCAGAGTTTCTTTCCCTCCACCTTGGATGGTAGGAAAGCGGTGTTTCCTCATTCCTATGCTTTCCCCCACGATCATACAATGGGTTCCCCTCAACCCCAATCACTTAGTGGAGGACATCATCCGCCATTACATCAGCCCTTTCATATTGATACATGACTTTGATAACAAGCTAGTACCTATGTCCCCCCTCGTTCTCAACCATCAAGGCTAGCAAGCCTTGACATCGTCTCTCTCTCTTACTTATCATTGGGATCTCCAATCTCTGGTGTTTCTATTATATCTGTGCACTTATACTATTGTATATTTCGGTTAGATTGTTAACGAATAACCTAGCTAAACTAGTTATGTTCCTTCTTTCCACTTTTTTTTGCTTTCAACATTGATATAGGAGTTGATTTCACATTCCCACACTGTATTTGCACCATGCATACCTTTTAGTTCCATTGACTTTTTTTGGGGTCATTTTTTGAACATTAATAAAATTATCTTATCTTATTTGTGTCATCTTCAGGGAGACTCACAGTAATAGAGGGATGATGAAGCAGTTAGTAAAGAGTTTAACAAGAATGGAAAAGGAGATAGACAAAATCTAAGCAAAGATCAAATATTCCAAAGACATTGATAAAAGCCTATAGAGATACTTAGAGAAGCTGCAAGCCTCAGAATTTAGTCCAATTGCCAAGGATTAAGTAACAAAATAAGATGACAAAGACCAATATACTCACCCCTCACCCCTCCAGTGGTGGAAAATGATTTAGGGCTTCTATATTGTACTTAATAGGCTTATTTCTCCATCTTTTGTCAAGCCATTTTTAGCTTTATTCTAACTTTGTTATGAGTTTGGTTTTAAATCTGTTTCGTTTCAAGTGGTCTAGCAACAAGATCAAGAATAGATAGCTGGAAGAGAATTTTGGCATCTTCTGTACTTGCATTGTAAATATATTTTGCCTACAAGAGGTAATTTTGTAATACTATATTTCATATAATGTAAATAATCTTGTTTAAGTTAAAAAATAAGATACTAGGAAATCTACCAAGCTTTCACAATAATTCCTGGCTTTACAAATGCTTCTTTCTTTTCCCAAGGCTTTTGCAACAAATTAAATTACTGTTTAAGCAATCCTAGTAGTTAATTTTGTTTTTAACTTAACTTCAATTTATTCAACCAATAGATTAGATCAACACCTGGAGGAGATTAAAAGAATAATCTTTGAAGAAAAAGTACAAAATATGTGCCATGTATCTCTTTATAATATATATTACACTGCCTGAAGATCTTGAGTGTTACCAGACTCGGCTGAGATTCACCAAGTCTACCGAGTTTGGCCGAGTCACGTGTTAGGTGAGTACTCGAGTGAGACTTGGGCCCTAGACTCGGGAGTCGGAACTCGCCAAAACTCGTGGAGACTCGGCTCAAACTCACGAGTCTATACCCAATTTTTTTTTTAATGTGTATGGTCAATTTCCTCCTTCCAACAGAAGCTCCATCTCCTCCTGGCGTTGACGTTTGTGTTGGAGAGAGGAAAGTACAATGGAAACACCCTCACCTCGGTGCCAAAGAATGTGGTATTCGATTAAGTGAGGGAAATGCCAATCGTGGGAAACAGTGGGTTGTTTTGGCTTGAGACTACATTCTCGCTTGCACTCTTTCCTTCGATCTACAGGCCGACAACGTAGTTGTGGAATACGTTGTAACCGTCCTGAGTAAGTAGGATGTAATCGGATTGCTGATCGTCTCTATAAAACTACTCTCACATACTCTTAGGGTTTTGGCTGTTTCTCTAAATTTATGGAGGATCATTTGATCTCTCAAGATTCATTCTAGCTTTTATGAGCTCGGACAGGGGAGCATGCTCCTCTTAATGATTGTTGGCAAGCTGCTCATTGAGTGGCCTCTTTTAGACTGCTGATCAATCCCTTTAGTTCTCGGTAGATGAGGTTGAAGGGACAGAGTCCATACATGATGAGACAACACTTCTGATGGGATCCTTTACACATTTGTATTGCCTTTCCCCTTGGCAACGTCTCGAGGAGATAATTGACCATATGAGCTGTATACCTTTGAAATGTAACCCACTTCTGGGATGGCTGGATTGATGCCCTTTGATTCTTAAGAAGAATAACAAGGACAGGGTTTTTTCTTCCTGAAAAAAAAGTAGGATGTCCAAGTTCCATCCATTTGTTTGTGTGTCTTGTGTAGGGGTATAAGAACTTTATGTTTTTAATTTAGCTATACTTTACCACTTTACTATGCAATGATCAAATATTTAACTTTGCCTTTTATTTATATATATATTTTTTGTTTTGCAATTTATGGCTAGTGTGATAGCCTTTGTAATTTTCTTTCAATTTATCTACAAATGACTTGAGTTGGTTAACTACATTTTATATTTATGAATTGGTATTTGATTGCATGTTTAAGTGTGGCTATTGTACAATGATAGTGTCTTTTTTCTCAAAGATCTCAGAGTGGACAATTTTTCAATTATTCCACTTATTACGATGCACCTGTACCAACGCACTTTCAGATGTCCGACCAAAGAGAGGGGTCACATTATTTTGAGCCTGGATGGGTGTTATCGATATCATCTCTGAGGGATGGTTATGGTAGACCCTTTGGTTTTGTCTTTAGGACTACTATGGCTTAGTCGCATTGTTGGATGCTTTTTGTTCAGGGTTTTTAACCCTGGGGTTGGTGTCCGGGGCTCCTAGGGGCATATCACTGGGTCACATGACCCCCTCACTTGTTTCTTACTCCGGTGATAGTTCTTTCAGCTATGAGGCTATTGCCTCCTCTTTCGGTCACAACCTTCCTAGTCCTCTTTCAGCGTAGCACCCTCCTCCCTTGGGCATTTTCCAATGATGATGTCATCTCTTCACCCACGTCGTACTGCTTGAATTGGGGAGGGGGGGTGTGGGGGGGCGTTGAGGAATTATTTGCATTGTTGGGGTTAGATGGGGCATAACGTCCCCTCCATCTTACTTCAACCTCCAATTTGGAGTAATTTGCTCATTTTTAGTTATTTTAGTCATTTTTGGGTAAACTGTGGGGAATATATCCCAAGCTACCCACATATTTGATTATTTTATATTATTTCATGTTATATTTTTAAGTTGGCATTTTATAATTTCAAATTGACAATTTAAAGGCATGCCAGCTTGGTTTGCCTGGTTTATTTGTAAAAAGTGAGTGTGAGAACATATAAATAGATATCCTCACTTCATTTTCTAAACATAACTTATGGGATAAAACTCAATATGTTATTTTTTACCCAAGATAGCCTCTTGGAAGTGGTGTGCACCTCTTGAAGTCTTTTCTCTTTGCTCTTTTGGATGAAAGTTGGATGAATTCTTTGGTTATGCTCATGCTTGGTGGATGCTTGAATTTGTTGGACAACACATAGCTCAAGTAAGTCAAGGTTTTTGTCTTCTTGGTATAAGGTAGGTGAACTTTTGTATCTTGCATGGTTGAATGGTATCCCTAGGGTTGCATTTTGGCTGGAACAGAACTTTTTATCTACCTTCTATCATTTTTGCATGGCGGTAAACACTCCCAAGAGAAAATTTTCCCTAGTTTAGCCTTGGATCTCCAATTTTTGCCCTAGATTAGGCTCTTGTAAGGAACCCTAGATGTTGTTATAAGAAGCCCTAGTGTAGTAGACAAGGAGAAATACTCCAAGAGGAATGTTGGTCACCTCCCTCTAGGCTAGGGTTTAAGGGTATCATCCATGAAAACCCTAAGTTGTCAACTTTTACCAAATTAATATTGCATTTCATGGTAAATTATGGCATTTAATTAGATCTGCAATTTTATGTTTGAAACCCTAAAAATATTAAAAATATGTTTTTTCAAATTTTGGCCTCCCTAAAATTTCGGCCCTCACTCCTACAAATTTGGCCTTGTTTGTTTGTCCCTATAAACTCTTAAGGCAAAATTTTAGAAAGCCCTAACCCCCTCCCCTCAAATATAAAATCCGAAAATCCCTGAAAACTTCAAAAAATCAGACTAAAATCTAACTTTAAAAACAATCCCAAGACCCTAGACCTATCCTCTTTTACCTCTCGACCTGCCTTAGGGCTTAGTTTTACAATGTTGTAGCAACCTTTTTACTCCCTTCTTTATCACTGTCCTAAGTCTACAATAAATTGCAAACTGTCACATAAGTTTGCAGCCCCTCAACCTGTGACAAAACCAACACAAAACTACATTAAAGGTTAGTCAGAGGTTAATATCTACTGCTATTGCAAAGAAGTAAAACAAAGGCTTGAAAATTCATATTAAGTGCCTATGCAAAACTAAACAATTCAGACTTTGGTTAATTGTTTGTACTCCCGGGAGAGTGTTTAAAAGTTGAAGTTGTTTGGTACACATTAAGTTCTTGGAATCATTGCTCAAATACATCTTTTGGGCTTGATAAATGTTGCTATAAATACTGTCATAAGGGATTGTCCTTGGCTGCTATTATAGTACTTACACTTAATTTTTATTTGATGATCAATGATTATATTTGTTGAATATCTGCTTGGATATCTGCTACTAGCATAACTCTAACTTTTCATTGTTGAATGCCTTTACTAGTACTTGGATGAATCTTGAGTTGATTTACTTGAATGCTCTCTTTACATTGGCATTGATACATTGGCTTCTACAAGCACTTTAATTCACCTGGTATGTCTTCTTCATTCCTAGGATTGATTTGTTAAAGGCATTGATCACTAACATCACTGTAGAGAAGACATAGTCTTTTTGCCTAAGTGTTTTTGCACTGAGAGAAGCAAGGTGCTCTCCAGCCCAGTATGGGGAGATCTTGTCACGTTAGTCACGTTATGCTAGCCGACATAAATAAAAAATATTAAAAAAATGAAAAATATAAACTCCATATCGACTTGAATAAAATATAAAAAAAATTAAACTAGCATAGATCCATTTTAAACTCGGACCTATCAAGTACCCAGAGGGATCCAAATGGGAAAAAATGTACATCTCAAGAAACTGGATCCCTCTCGGTGCTTGATAGATCCAAGTTTAAAATGGATCTATGCTAGTGCAGAGCATCTAAAGGGCTCTCCCTCAGAGGTTACAACACTCCTAAGAAGTTAGACGTGTGGCTGAGGCCACAGTGATCACACTCTCCTTACATTTGTCTATCGGACACTAGCCCTGCTAGTTTGTTTGGTAACACCACTAATTATTGCACGAAAGACATCCTACATTTAGAAGGTGGGAGATTAAGCTTGTAATCGTGTGAATGATATTCTTCATTGCCTCCACTAAATTGAAAAGAGTAAGGCCCTTGCATGGTTACTATCCAATTTTTATTTTATCTTTGTCATATATATAAAAGCATTATCCATATTTAATTATAAAGTACCTCGTTACCATAACAATCTATTCGATTGAGTAATAAAATATACTTCATTTTTCTAAATACAATTAAAATTATAAATATCTCATAATATTTAAATTACTATTACAAAATAAATTAACATTATAACCTAAATGATAGCCTCCATAAACTTTTAAAAGCAGACCATTTGTATTGCAAGTGTGGCTATAACTTATATGGATTAGAAACCTTGTTAGTATATTTTTAGTGCACAAAATTTTCTATCTTTTTAATTTTTTCTATTTCCCGAGTCTTTCCCGAATCTTATCCATAAACTTTTTAAAAGCAGACCATTTGTATAGCAAATGTGGCTTTAACTTATATGGATTAAGGCTTTAACTTATATGGATTAGAAACCTTGGTAGTATATTTTTTGGTGTACAAAATTTTCAGTATTTTGAAATTTTTCTATTTCCCGAATCCTATCCATAAAATTTTTAAAAGCAGACCATTTGTATAGCAAGTGTGGTTTTAACTTATATGTCTCTTTACATTTGTCTATCGGGCTAGTTTGTTCGGTAACACCACTAATTATTGCACGAAAGACATCTTACATTTAGAAGGTGAGAGATTAAGGTTGTAATCGTGTGAATGATATTCTTTATTGCCTCTACTAAATTGAAAAGAGTAATGCCCTTGCATGGTTACTATCCAATTTTTATTTTATCTTTGTCATATATATAAAAGCATTATCCATATTTAATTATAAAGTACCTCATTACCATAACAATCTATTCGATTGAGTAATAAAATATACTTCATTTTTCTAAATACAATTAAAATTATAAATATCCCATAATATTTAAATTACTATTACAAAATAAATTAACATTATAACCTAAATGATAGCCTCCATAAACTTTTAAAAGCAGACCATTTGTATAGCAAATGTGGCTTTAACTTATATGGATTAAGGCTTTAACTTATATGGATTAGAAACCTCGGTAGTATATTTTTTGGTGTACAAAATTTTCAGTATTTTGAAATTTTTCTATTTCCCAATCCTATCCATAAATCCTATCCATAAATTTTTTAAAAGCAGACCATTTGTATAGCAAGTGTGGTTTTAACTTATATGAATAAGAAACGTCGTTAGTATATTTTTTGGTGCACCAAATTTTCTATATTTTGAATTTTTTTCTATTTCCGAATCTTATCCAAATCCGAGTGGTCCAGTCAGCCAAGTCCCAAGCCAACCAAGTCTTTGCCAAGTCGGAGTCTAACCACATTAATCTTGACAAACGAAATCGGTGAAAGATACTAAAACAAAAATAACTAGCAGCATGAGTTGTAAACTCTTTCCCATAGATCGCTCAAAAAGGAATGAGGAGACTTATGCACCGAGGTCTGTAGCATTAACTCTGTCTTGTGCTTGCTTGCTCTACAGTTTAACACTTGGGCAGTATATGCACCATTGCATATCTATGCTGCTCCATATACATCCAATGGTGCATAAACTGCCGCAGCTAAATGCTGCAGAGATGCATGCATAATGCTTTGCCAGAAGGACCAGCCTATAGCTGATGAACAATATCTACATTAAGGACATTTTACCTATACAAAAAGGATTAACATTTCCCAGACAAGAAATGAGACATGAGCCGGGAATCAACCCACCTTATTTGTGCACCAGAATCTGGGTAAGGCACTATTTCTTAATGGTTTTGTGGGTGACTAGTGGAAAACAAGACTAAAATAAAAGTTCAACAGTCCCCATCTGTTAAAAAGGCAGCCTAAAGGTCATCCCTATTGGACTTCTAGCTTACAGGTGTGCATTCCAGAGAGTACCATTTCAACAGAATTTGACAGAACAATCTTGGGTAAAAGAAAATCCTCTACCATCATCCCTAATGGACTTCTCTTTCGGGAAACATGACGGACAGTTAACATGAACCCAGATTTGCTGTCTAAATTTTTTATTAGAAAAAATCCCATTGGCTCTAGCACTATTTTAATGACATCTGAATACGAGTGTTCTAACAAGCTCCCCACTGGAAAGTATTAAATATTTTGAGTAAACTAAAAGTATTGATCTCTCTCTCAGGCATTCTCAAAGAGCTAAATAAAAGAGGATAGGGGAAGTACGAATTTGTGCAGTTAACAAAACTTATTTTTCTCAAGATATGTACCAAAGCTGTTCTTCCATCATAATCCATCTTCCTTGGATCTGCTCCAGCCCTGATCAAATTCTTCAAATGATGTAAATCACCGTGGTAGGCAGCACTGTTCACCCTTAAAACCAACTCAGCTTCTTCCTTTGCAATAAGATATGTAATATCTGATTCTAATTGCTTAATTCTCAGATCTGTATCCGTTCCCTGCATGTATTAAGGTGAACATAGAATTCAGAGACATACAAAGGATTTGACTTTATGTTGTAGATCAATTAAAGCAACTTTTTAAAAATCATTTCACGGGAGATATTTACTTTGATTCATATCAGAGTACACTGTAAAATAGAGAAGCATGCATGGAAAAACAACCTTCACTTCATACCTCAAGGAGGTTGTTTAAAATCTGCCGACCATCCACAAAATAAAGTTGCAAAATATTTGCAAAAGCATGCTTCTCTAGACGTAAGATCCTACATAGTTCACAAACACGAACAGTATATGGTTGAGGAATATTGCATAGGACTGCGACTTCGCCAAATATATTGTAGGGCTCAAGTTGAGCTACAGTTTCTTCAGATCCATCCTTTCCTATGACGACTTCCTCCTGTCTCACAAACAAACAAAATGAATCCCAATGATAAAGATAAATGTGCCAAAATCTTCAGAGAATTGAGAAATCTTGAAAATGGAGAAAAACCAAATTTAGGGTTTAGTTAATTTTCTTTTCTGAAATCAGAGAAGTGAAGAATTTGACCGTAAAGCCTGGAAAACAGCAGATATGTTGACTTTAAAGTTTAAACCAGGTTGCTCTAGTGACCACAGTAGCACATAATATTGAGTTGATTTTGAAGAGTACCAGCAATAACAATCATTCAAACATGGGAGATATATCCACTCGAACAAAACACAAATATCAGAAAACCTCAGTTATAGTGTGTATGAAATAGATGTCTTTGATGATAGTTGGTCTAGAATTGATTGAATCAATAACTCTAATCATGAATATACACTGTCAAGGCCTTGTTTGAATAGGGCAAAAGCTTCAGCAAGGTGGATACTTATGTTCTTCCATAATTCAGATACAAATGAGTAGTTTTAACTTTTGACAATGGCTGGAGAGACCTACAAATTTTAGGGACAGCACCCCCACAAAACATACACATACCAAACACATAGATCGTTATAATTGCAAAATTCATTGTTTTGTTGCGGCAAATATTGGTGCAAATATGACCTTTGGTGGACTAAAAGTACTTCACGCATCAGAAAACCATTCAGCTCCTTAGATTGCACAGACTAGTCAAACAGTATGGGCAATCTTCTCTGTATAGTTTTGTTTTCCCCGCTATCTGTCATGCTACTCCCCTGCTTCTTCCACATTAATTGCTATGTTATTTGGTTAGGTTTCTTTACGATGGCTCCTAATGAATGGAAATGTTCTCAATTCTATTTCAGGATGAATTTAGGGAAATCGGTATTAAGCTAGACTTTCTAAGGGAATCCCAAGCTGCACAGACTGGGCTTATACAGAACTTGTCAAAAAAATTGGAGAGCACCCAACATTGGGAGTTGGGCAAGAAAATGAAATTGGGAAATTGAATTGGAGAGCTGGACACCAAGCAGTTTTTTATAGCATTAAAGATACATGTACCCAGGTCATCTACCTAGAGAACCATTAAGAATCTTCACTGGATGTATCCAGGTGCTTCTGTGGATATAGGTGGACCCATATGCATTGATTATATCAATTTTTGTAGTCTTCTTATATTACTTTGCAACTTTTGTATTATTTGTCGTGATGAATGGAGTGTTGAAGTATCAACACTCCCATAATATTTATGTCAAAGGTCATTAATATTTGAATCACTTTATATGTTATTGACTTGTGACCAATGTGATGTTAGATGTTGTGGTTAGGGGTTAGATGGTTAAACAACCATAACCATTTAGGGATGCTATAAATATGTAACATGACACTTGATACAAAATGTATATGCTGGAACACCTTTAATGAAATCTATATTTTCTTTCATTTTATCTCCATCTTTATATTTCTTTGTGTATTTACATATCCTCAAACTCTATATCGTGAGGATTATAAAAACTAATTTTCAATGAATTTTCCAAGCCCCAATATTTTGGCCAAATGTTTGATTTTCTGCACAACTACTAGTCAAAATGTCAACCAATATTATGAAACACAAAATTTTGGGTTTCTTTAAGTTTTTCTCCAAAATTGTTTTGCTTGCTTTTGCAATATTTCTTCCCTTCGCTTCAACTTCGTCAAATAATAACAAGAGATAATTTTGACTGGACTTCAGTGTTTTTCAACTGTAATACCAAGAGTAGAATATATTTTGTTGATGGAATTTATCTGCGTTGTTGCTATATGGAAAGATAGGGTACATCACCAACTGTTGGCTAAGGGAGTATTGTTGATCAGGGATGCTAGAAGTTTGGCTCTTGCCGTATACTCTGATTTCATTTCTGCTTTGGCTCTTGCCGTAAACTCTGATTTCATTTCTGCTTTAGTTAGTCTGAGGAAGAAGTTATGATAGGCACTGTATATACCCTTCCATGCTTTGCAATTTTGTATGTAAATAAGTTCATAGATCTGGAAAATTACTTGATAATATTTTATGGCAAAATGTTTGAGAACCTCTATAAAAGGAAGAGAGCTCTCATTTGCAATGGCATGGTTGGATGAATGTGATTTCTCCTCTAAGCTTAGTTGAAAATCCCCTGGGAGGAAGGAGGAAGGAGTTAAGGATCAAGCTCAATATAAGGTTTCTCCATTTCTCCTTTCTCTTGCATGGATGACTAGGGTTTTGAAAGGATTACCATTGTATTTTGTTGCTGAAATCATCTTTGTAGAAGAGAAAGATTGCTCCAATCAGAGGATGTTAGGGTTGAAGTAAAACTCTTAACTCTTGATGTAATATTGGATTATTGAAGAGATTTACTATTGGAATTTTCTGGGTATAGCTGCTCATTCATTTTTTGAAGTCTATTGCTATTAAGAAACAAGATTATAGTACGTTATGGCTTCTTAATCTCATGGTGGAATCAGATTTGAAGATATTATATGTTGTTGGTTGATCATTCACTTAGAAGTCTGTCATACACAATCGATTTCATCTAGGGTTTCATATGTGGCAATTTATCTATTGTTCATGGTTGCATATGTAGCAATTTATCTATTGTTCATGGTTGCACTTTTCTACTTGGCAGTGATGTCATGGTTGTGACGGTGCATCTTACATAAGGGCCCTCACTTATTCTTGCAAAAGCTGACTTATTCTTGCAAAAGCTGAAAATCTATTATGGACTAAGTGTAGCACATCAATGCATGTCTTAATTATGTCTTCTCCATCATGCTCAAGCCTTCCTGCTCTCTGATCATGTCTCCATTGCCCAATGGATAGACATTGGTTTTGATAGTCCACCATCACTTTATTGCCTAGATCTAAAAGCATCTTCATTCTACAAATCTGGTTTTTAAATCAAACTTTGCAATGACGTACATATTTGTAGTATTATTGGGTAAGCTCCCTTGTGTTGGAGAACAGGCCAAAAGTGAGGAGGACGACCGTCGACGTGATTGGTTTGTGTTTGGTGATGAGCTTATGTTTTGTGTAGATCTTGGAGCTAACATTTTGGCACCATTTCCAGAGATAAAGTCCCGTACCCAAAATTTGTAGATTTGCTACATTGACATCAAGTTCTTGTTGACGATATTTTCCTCATCTGGAAACTCCACATAATTTACTTGTATGAAAAGAATGATCCAATGGATGGTTAACAGGATGATCCAATGGGATGGATGTGAACAGGAGGATCAGTTCTTGTAGTTTAAACTCCTTCACACTAGAAAGCTTGAACATGGGCCTCATGTCAGTCCTAATCTCAGTTCACCAAAGCATTGTTGGTGATTCCACCATCAAAAAGGTCGATTAAAGGGTATGTCACAATGCTTTATGTTGATGCATATGATTCAAATCCTCCTTTTTCTTGAAAAGAATGTGCATTGATATAAAACCAGCATTCTTGACTGCCCTAGAAACAGAAAAAGTCCTTAATAAAATCTTAACAAAATATATGGAATTAGGGTTTTGGAAAAACAAATGCTAAGTTGTTGGATTATTTTCGAGTCAATTATATAACAGGATTCTATTTGGTATAGGGAATGTGAATGTCCTCATGAAGAAAGAAGATGTTTAAGATGTTTATATTTTAGAAAGGCAGACAATCTATATGGAAATAATGAATGCTTGGACACATATGCCATGGTTAAGAGGTACCATAGAATGAAAAGAAATAGATGATTTGGTGCTTGTATATCAAAATGAGCCTTTTGATGACGTGTTGGTTGAAGATAGGAAACATATGATGCATTACACTCTTTGATTACTGTTATAGAAGAGAAATACATAAAATCAACCCATTTAAAGCAGTAACATAAGCCTCAAGAGAACTGTTTGGTAAGGGACCAGCCCATTATTATTTGACTCTTGACATTGCAAATAGAAAATAAGATTATTTTCTTGACATTGCAAATAGAAAATAAGATTATTTTGTTGCACCTCAAGAAGAAGAATGTGTTGCAGATCCAAAGAATGAAGAGTTGGAGAGCGATATGAGGGCATTTCATGAGGATTGGTTGGAAAACCATCTTTCTTTTCTGTCACATGAACCACTTGTCTTTCATATCCTATAGAAGATAAGTTTGATGAAGTTGTGGAAGACCTAGCTGTAGCACCTCACGATTCCACTAAAGACTATGCACATCATCTAGTTACCACAGAAGCAAATGATGATGATGAGATATGTTACCAACTATGTTGCACTTAGTTGGACTTTCAAGTGAGCGGGAAAAGCTTGAACATATTAAGTGTTCATCATCAGTTTTCTGAAGTCCATCAGGCCTTTAGTGGCCCTTTTTTTTTCTTTCCACATGCTCATACCCCGCAAGGATATTGTAATAAAATGTGATAGCATAATGGCTTTTGGTAAATAACTTGGCTTCCTAAGACTTAGACATCAATCCAAGTATTCCAAGGTGTTTTTTCCTTGTTAATTATATGTTGTTGAACAAACGACTTATAATTTTCGAGTTTTTCACCTACTCCTCCAAAGCTGGAATGGTCATCTTGGTGGTTTAGGTTAGGCCTTGGGAGATTATAAAAGTTCATGTGTTAATGTATATTACCATGCTAGACATTGTTTTAGAGTTAGATGAACATGTGCTAGGTCCCCATAGGTTTTTTTTTGTTTTGCAAAATTAAAAATTTCCCGTAAAATGGAGATTTTTTAATGTTTTAATTAAAAAAATTGAAACAACCGTAAAACTGCAGTTAAGGGTCCAAATTTTCCATCGGGCTTCTCGTTTTCTAAAGTAGAGCACCCACTTAACCCCTAAACGAACTTTCCTAAATTTTTTGAGTGATTATTTATCACTAAAATAATATTTCTCTAAAAAAAGGAAAAAGACAAACAAAAAAAAACGAAAATATGGAGAAAAAAAATTCCTAAATCCGTGGAAACACATGTCCAGAGTTCAAGTGAGTTAACTACAAATCAAATAAGAGTTAACTGGATGCTAATCTAAGTCGATTGGCATCAAATCAATCAAGGGCTAGTTGCATCCATCAAAGGGGGCCACATTCTCCATCATGGCGTCTTGTCAGTCGTTGATGGCAATCCCAAAGAAGGGATGCACCTACCTCTTGAGAGGTGGCACATTCCACCTAAGTTAACTGGGAATCATTTATAGAAATGAAGGGAGGCACTCTCTCTTCAACTCATGATGCTCCCTCAATGATCTACAGTTGCTCATGCGCCCCTATTTGTCCATATTTTGTTGTTGCTTTAGATTTATCATTCAATGGTTATATTAAAAGTAGATCTAATCTCTAGATGGTAGCTTGTTTCAAAAGATTTCATTTTTAGAATCTACATCTAGTGACAGCTTCTTTTTCTTGCTTGCAAGGTTTATTTGTAGATCTAAAAATGCTTGATTAAAGAGAAGTTTTGGTGTTTAAATCTTTTATCTAGCATCTTAGTTCTCTAAAAACTTGCTTTCCATCTCTTAAAGAGGCAAGCAAAGATCCGAAGAAGGCAAGATTTCTAGCTTCCTTTCTTAGTTGTTTCATTAGTATTTTCATACATTTTGGGGCATTTTTCCTACTTATTCAAGTTTGTTGTTTTTTTATTTTTTGAAGAACATATAAAAAGGCATGGACCTTAAACTTTGAAGATTTGAACAAACAAAAACCTCATTCCTACTTTCTTCTTCTACAAATATTCTCAGAAAACTTGTAAACTTGTTGATCTTAAAACCATAAAAGATCACAAGAATTCCCAAAAGATCCTTTGTAACTATCATATTAAAAAGAGAGAGCCAGTGGGTTGCCAGAGTGCTCACACCCCATCCCCATTTGGGGATCCATGCCATCTCTTATTTCATGGTGTGATTAGTAGTCTAGTTGCCTTTTTTTTATTTCCTTTAGTTTAGTTGTTTTTCTTTATCTTTGAAAATAAATTGATTAGTAACCTCTACGGTTTCCCGAATTATGGTTCTATGGATAAGGGCTTTCTCGAGTACTGGACTAGAAAAGAGATTCGTAAATAGTTTAATTAGAAAACATTTACATTTCAAGCATTTTGTTTTCTATTATGTTATATTTTCTTTGTAAATAAAATGACCTCTGCTATGCATTCCCGAAGTACCTGAATATGGGAAAAGAGATTATGGGATTTTAAACAACTTTACATTAATTTAAAACTTTTTAAATCAAACAAGGCTCCTATCCTCGTATGCAATAGAACTCTGCGGATTGTCCGACCATTTGGTCATACCAGAAAGGGATTGGAGTGACTAGTAATTAGTCTCACTTTCAATTAACCTCCCAAACGAAAATCCAACGTCTTCAACACCGTTACTTGTTGTGGGCAAAGTATTCAAGTGAAGCTGGAACCACTAGATAGTGACCGCAAGGATCTTTCAAGCTACACCCTCATTTGGTGTAGTGTTGGACACACCCCTTTGGCTTCATTCTAGCCCACATTTCACGGTGATAACTGCATCTCATAAATTTGGACCCATTCCACATACTTTCGGAAATCCAACGTCTTGAACACCGTTACTTGTTGTGGGCAAAGTATTCAAGTGAAGCTGGAACCACTAGATAGTGACCGCAAGGATCTGTCAAGCTACACCCTCGTTTGGTGTAGTGTTGGACACACCCCTTTGGCTTCGTTCTAGCCCACATTTCACGGTGAAAACTGTATCTCATAAATTTGGACCCATTCCACATACTTTCGGGTATATTGGAACCCCCCTTCCCAATAATCAATATCACATTTTTTAGATTAATAAAATTTATCAACAATAAACCCACTCTTTTAATACTCATTAATCATTTGAAACTGACAACGAGACACTTGCAACACTTTCACGATGCATCATTATCCTATTACTTCTCGGCACTAGTCCTTACAATTCATATCTTGTGGTTAAATAAATTTTTCAATGTCGTGAATGTTCATAAAATTTATATGTTGTTATTTATAATATTTGCAGTGTTCTTTGTTTCAATATTTATTTCATAATTAACTCTTAGATCTTTAATTTTGCTTTTTTGTAGAATAAAATCCTTAGATTTATTTTTATTAGGGACCACCCCCCTTGGCTTCCCTAGGACTTGCCCCCAAGGTTGCACCCAATGGCTTGAAGATTTATGCCATGTGACCCAAGGTGCAAATTAGGTGGCAACAAGGTACAGTCACATCAGAACATTCCAACAACCATCATAATGGGTTCTAAGGAGGTCAAAGGTGTGGTAAATTATGCTCCTTTTCAAAATTATGAATTTGATGTCAAATCCCCTGAAGAGGATAGAAGAACCCTTAAGGGATGAAGAAATTTCAGGTGCTTTCGCTAGCCCATGTGATAAACAACATGGCAGCCAAGAAAATGTTAATGTGAACATCTTTTTTGTGATTGTATGGAAGGGATGTGGATCGTTGGTTCATTCATGGAGACCCCATCTATGACATAGATAGCTAAATCTTGATGGAAGAAAAAATGAATTTGCACTTTCCATGTCAAATCAATGTTGTAGACCACTTCATGAAGCATGGAGAGGATATCTCAAGGCCTACGTTTTATATTATTGGACAACAAACATGGTTAAAAACTGTGAAGCATTTTCCATGGTCGATGATTAGCCATGTGCTCTCATCAACAGGGAAAATTCTTTAAAGCATAAGGGGCGTTTTTATGATATCACATCTGCAGAAATATTCCAACCATTGATATCTTTAGCTTCTACCCAATTTATGTATACAAAACTAGTGAGAGCTAAGAGGAGATGTTTTCAAAGCTGCAATATGTTTGGGGCAGCATCATGCTCAATCTTTGGTGTATTGCAAAAATTTTCAAGCTCCCAAAGGGGGCATCGAGCCTTAAATCATGAGTTGATTTAATTTTTCAAATTTGATTGTGTCATACTTCATGGAGGGAAATGAAAAAGGGCAGCAGATATTATGCAGGTTGATATTGGAGCTGCCTTCGAAACCATCATTGTTGGAAAGTGTGACAAGTGATTTTCATAGCAGCAAAGGAGGATGCATGTTAAGATAATATAATTCCTTTAATGTCCAGAGAATGACCATGTTGTCCGCCGATTGCACACCAACAGCAGAAATCAATTGAAAGTTGTCTCCTCACTTGAGAAAGTGGGAGAGGTGTGACCTTGGGGGCAAGCACAGAGCTAGGTACTGTCACCTACTCCTAGCTCCTCTGTTTAGGCTAACTCCTAACGAAGCCAAGGGGGGTAGTCCCTAACAAAAAAATTTCTATGGCTCAATGTTTAAGTTAAGTTTTAGATGTTTTGGATGCGGATGGGTGTTGTTTAGGAGTTATTGTGATTTAAAATGATTTATATTAAGGGGATGATGATTAATCAAAGCAATCCACAATGCTAACAAGAGATCACACAGATAAGCAAAGATTCCAGACTTATAACTTAAGCATTCAAATATAATCAATTGAAATGGACCATAGACAGTTGATCAAGATAGAAAATTAATCAAATATAACAAAGGACCAGTGCCTTATGGAGTCAAATAAATGCGTGAAATAAAATCTAGGAATTAAGGTAGTAAGTATTAGGTTTTGCAAGTGCTCTTGGTAGATTTTAAGAATTTTAAATGCTCTTGATTAGGGTGTCAACGAAGGTTTGTCAAAGCCGGGAGACTCTTCTAAGTTCCCTCCATTAAAGACATGTCGGGCCCGCCCAGTATATCAGGCTGGTATCGCAAAGATTGACCAGCTAGCTGAGAATCTAAGACAGTGGGAGGTTTCGGCACCTCTACTAGGAAGTACTTTGGAAAAATCCCTACAACGTCGATGCGTTGGTTACAGGTGTTTAAGTATTATTAAGTTACTCTTATAGGGTTTAAAGATCCAGTATCATTTCTGGGTATTCCGATCTGGGATAGGTCAGAGCATACTCCGACAAGGAGGGGAAGGACTTAATTAATTAAAGGGGTGTGTGTGTGTGTTAAAGGTTTTATTAAGTTAATTAATTAGACTCTCCGACAAAGAGCGCTCTTGACCTTGTCTTATGACAAAGGTTCAAGAGTCTTATCTAATCTAGATGAGACTAATGCAAGGGTGATGCAAACACTAAAGATACTTTCCGATAGAGAGTGCTCTTGACTTGTTTTTTTGCAAGTTCAAGAGTCTTACTTAAGAGTTAATTGATTAAACAAATGTGAACAAGAAACAAAGATGAGTTATTAAACTCTCCGACAGAGAGCACTCTTGATCCACCTTATGGTGTGATTCGAAATATTTAAGCAGTTGATTTACTTAGAAAGATAAACAATTAAAATAGAGAAATCAACTTAATTAATGAATTAGATGTGATGGATTAACAATTATTCTAAGAATAAGATACAAATATTATGAACACAGACACATTTAATCCTAAGCATATAAAAAGATGGACACAACACAAGCCTCCCCAAATGGGGGAGGATGAGAGTGGGGACTTAAAAACCCCACTCAAACAAAAGAAGCTTTATTAAAATTATACAAATTGTCTTTAGGAATTCAATCATTGAAAGGACTTTCAAAGGAAAGTATACAACTCTATTATTATTGCAACTTGCGTAAAAAGGAGAGTGATTTACTTTTACTTGGAGCTTTTCTTGAAACTTGTCAAAAGGGAAAAGAAGAAGTTTGAATGAGAGCAAAAGAACAAGGAAAAAGAAGGCTAAAATAAAAGGAAGCGGAAGGGAAGAAAGAGGGAAGGAAAAGAGGAAGTCAAAAACAAGAAAATGGAGGAATAGGGAAGCGAACTATGAGGCCAAAGGAGTACAAGAAATGATGAAAACGGGGCAGTGAAAGAGAAAGAAGATGGCTGTCATAAAAAATAAAAAACAGAACAACGAAAAAAAAAGAGAAGAAAAGGCCCAAAACAAGGTAGAAGAAGGCCCAAAAACTAGGGTAAAAATGGGTAAAAAATGGGCATAAACTAGGGCACAATAGCGCTGTCCAAAATGAAGAAAAGGAGTGGTAAGAAAGAGTAAAAACAGTGCAGTGATGAAGAAAAAGTGAGAAAAGGCAAACAAGTCAAGGAGGAAAGGGGCTAGCAAGCAAGGAAACAAAAGAAGTCAAGGAGCAAAGGGAGAACTAGAGGAAGGAAGTTTGGTAACCAAGAAAGTATTTAAATTTATGGATGGAACCCAAGAGAGAGAGTTAGACTCCCAGTTTTTTTTTTTGTATTTTGAAGAAGAAGATCTCTGTAGGTCCTGCAATGAAAGCGTTAGATAAAAAAGGTTGCTTGAAGCCTGGGTTAGAAGCAGCTGAGCTCACACCCTTCTTCAACCTGTGAAGCCTGAAAACACACTACAACTTAACACAAAAACGTGAAATCAAAATATATGCTAGTATGCTAAGAAAATTGAATTATGATCAACATTATGTATATACTAATTACTCATGTCCATCAAAATTACTAATCTACTTCGCATAAACAATCAAGTTGAACTACAAATGATTGTTCTACTGTGCCAACAATGGCCCTCTTAAGCTAACAAATAAACAATTTAATCTCACATAAGCATTAAGGAAATAGGGGTTAGAGACAATATCACCTCAACCAATTGCAAAGAACTACCACATCCAAGAGCTCATGGACCTCCAAAGTCTGATCTTTATTAACAAATTAAAGAAAATGCTTGATACAATTTTCTCAGAGTAACTCTGCTACAAAATTCCATCCTAATAGAGCTTAAAGAGCCTCTATTTATACAAACAAAGAAGGCTAAAACCCTAAAACCAAACTAAGAGTAACATCGGAGTAATTGAATGAGCTCGGCATGATCATTTGGAGTTGAACTGAGCTGCAACTGAATTGTAACTGAGTGCTAGAGTAATGAGGGGGGGTGAGGTGGCTCATCCTCTCTCGTAATGATCACCCAACCAATAGATAAACCCACACCTCAACCAAAAACGGATTTGACCAAAGAGGGCAAATTTCTGATTGATAGTTCAACTGCTACACTCCGATACTTGATCTGAAACTGACCGATATTGATTGGAATCATCATAAATGCTTCGTGCCATGTCATTTAGCCTTTTATTTTATTCAATTTGGTTAATTTTGGAGAGTTTTTTATTTTCTCCAAAATATTCATTTTTAATATTTTAATTAATAATTTATCCGTAAATGACTTTTTTGAGAAATTATTAATTATGAGGCTGAATGAACTTCTGAAACTTGGAGATAGCTGGCCGGCTGATCAAGAATGATTTTTGGCTTAAGGTTAGAGCCTTCAATTGCTGAATTCGGGTTTCGGATGACTAACTTATTAGAAATTGAATTTTTCCATTTAAATTATGGAAAATTTTAATTAAAAACTTAGGGAAAATTAAAAAATTAAAAAATTAAAATTTTGACGCGTCCGGTAAAAAAATTTCAAATTTTTTTCTGAGGGTCCTAGTGACTTAGGACATGACCATAGTCTATTATAACAATGTCTAATAGGTTTATATATACTCAGTTGGGCTCTAATAACCCCCCAAGGCCCAGAATTCAAAATCAGGCATTCCAGCTTTGGAGGAAGCAGGAGAAAACCTCGTCAATTATACTCGGCTATAGGCAAAGCATAATTGTCAAGGGAAAAAAACTCTCTGGAATACCTTAGTTGAAATTCTACGTCTTAGGAGACCAAACCACTCAAAAACACCCTACTATCACATTTTATTACAAACCCCGTGGGCCCATGGTCATAATTATTCAAAACAAAAACTGACTAGTCAAAACTGACTAGGCACAAAGGCAGATCATCTGATACACTGGAAACAAACATTTACCATGTTTGTAAAACGGCGGCTCCTCAGCTAATCCAACTAAGTGCAAAATTAGTGGATAACAAACCACAAAGTAGGTCAATATGGGACCAGAGGATGCATCCAGTAAGAGTACAATGTGGGAGTGCATCTAGTAAGAGTTTATATGGTGGTCTATGGAGGTGATTCAAGGCTTGATGATGGGTTTTCATATTCAACTGTTGGAGGTTATATCGACCCTATCCAACATTGGATGGATCAAGTATGTAGCGACACGCATTTACCTTTGGATGATTTTGACATTTACTTCAATCTTCAAGGGCTCACTTCAATTTCTAGCCATGCCAAGATGGAACTTTTCAGTATATTTATAGATGATATATGATGTCTCCTTCTTTTGGTTCGTAACCAAACACAAGAGAAGATTTTATGTAGTGTATGTGATACTTGCATGGCTACATTGGCTCTTTGATTTTACCTAGCAGTTGTATCTTCCTATTGTAGAGTAGGGTAGGATGAAGTTTGATTGGTTGGTTGCATTAGGTTTCATTTATGTTATGTTCCCTTTGGCATTTTGGCTCATGTATGGTTTGTAGAGTTGTTTTTAAAATAGCTTTGTAAATTGAACAAGAATTGTATGCTGGGGTGACAGAGATGTGAAGTTAAAAATCCATCATGGCACATATTTCCAACTGTTTTTTCTCCTTGGCACTTACATCATATCGACAACTATCAAAGCTTTTGGAGTTCTCTTGCACCCTGTAGGTGTGTGTGCAGTCCCCATATGGAAGTTGTTACTACCTAAGGTAAGTTGCCAGGAAATGTGGGTACTAGTACGGGTACGGGGACGAGGATGCCACTTTTTGAAACAGGGTACTTGGGTACATTGGGGGTACTGTATATATATATATATATATATATATATATATAACGTGTCAGAGTCACGTCATACATGCATATTTGATATTTTTAAATTCAATGATTCATATGAACATTCACATTGAAAATTTGAAAAATAATAATAAATTTGAAAAATCATATAACATAGACTCATAGTAGATTTCAAGTGGAAAACTGGGAGAGTGAAGTTATATTAATATAATTAATAACATAAAATATTATGTCCATGACACCATGAGTTCAAACTTTATAGTCATACTACATTCAAAATTTGCCTAATGGCATTTCTAGACATGGAAAAGAAAGTTCAAAACAATAAACATTGAACAATGAACAAGATAGCGTGTTGTCGTTGGACTAATGAGCACGAAGTACTAGCAGTGAGAAATGGAGTGTTGCGTGGGTTTAGTTAAGGAGAAAGGGCCCACATAACATGTGTTTTAGTGTTTTAATTTTTAATTTTTAAAATATTGAATTTCAAACATTGCAAATCGACCCGCCTCAACCGGCTAGCTAAGGTAAATTTCCCAATGGTCGTACCACCTGCATACCCAAGCACGTGGTACGACATACCAAAATGCATGTGAGTACCCTATTTTCGTAAATGAAGTACCCAGTACGTGAGCTTGGATTTGGGTACGGCTGGATACGTACCATTGAAGCACCTAAGTACCGAGTGCATGTACCTGGTACCGATTCATGTACCCAACCCTCCGGTATAGGTACCCATGCAACAAAGCACCTAAGTTGTCATAAAAACTCGAGCAGAGACATGAAGACCATGATATCATGAGATGTATATTCTTCCATTGAGAAGCACCTTTGATGCATTTCACACTTCCCAATGCAAAATTATATATTTGAAGGTATTTCTCACCACTTGGGATCATTTCACATTAGACAAGGCATCTCTACATATGTCAAGGAAGGATTCATCATTTTGTGATGTTTGGGATTCATCTACAAGGAAATCAAAAGATTTATAGAAGAAAGACCCTATTGAAATTGATATGTATAGAATCTCACCTAAAACCCTCTCACAGTTGTCAAAGACTCTTCAAGGAAGGAACGCCCATCATTTTAACCAATTTTTGAAGGTTTTCATGGTATAATCAAGGATCACATGTACAAAAGAAGAGAAAAATGGCATTCATATCATTACCTTCTAAGTTCTCTCTTAGTGTAAAAGTCCCAATGACGCATGCAAGAACCTGAAGACAACTACTAAGCAAGCTACCCACTGTCACCTCAATAGCATTGCCTTTCTCTCTTTAGGACTGGATATCCTATCTAACTCAAGGGGGTCTCCCTACAACAATCTAAGTCCAGTAAGTGAAGTATATGAGAGGTATTATGCCGACATAGGGTAAATATGTTCTTGGGATTCACTTGCGATGTGTTTATTTCCATATTTACTCATACATTCAATTTAGCCAAACAAAGATGGTTAAACAGCAAGATTTGATGGCTAGAAAGAGAAATCCAAGATCATATATCAAGCTGGAAAATACAGATTTGTATAGTAGAATATTAGGTCCCTTTAGGATGGGTACTGCTAGGGTTTTGGGACTTAGGAAACAATCTGAAATTGGGGTTTTATATTGGTAATTTCCAAATTATTTGCACAGAAAATTACAAACCTATTTATGATGGCAAAAGGGAACTTTGGGACCCCTAATGCAATTCTAGAAATCTGATTTTTACTTAATTAATTTCAAATTGCATAAAACATAAAATGAAAGTGAAATTTTATGAGCTTTGGTGGTTGAAAGAGGTGCAACCAGTGCCTAAATCCCAGATTGGATTAATGGGGTCAAAAGGGCCTCTAAGAGGGACTTTTATATCAAGCATAAAGGTGAGAATGACCATCAATGGTTTACCATTCAAACTCCAAATTGGTTGGATAATACACTCAACAGTTTTGGAAAAGGAAAGAGACCTAGGATCTACTTTCAAGTCTAGATTCAAGAGGTTATTTAAATAGGAGATTTCAGCAAGCAAGAGAATCGTTTGTTGTACCAATACTAAGATCATTTCCATTAATAAATAGCAAGATAGGATAGAGGAACTTTCACACCTATTTTTCTTCAATGATGACATTACACCTTGGAATTGAACCATAGACCCTTTTATTCACAAGCATTACAACCATTCTAGCAATAATCTTCATCAATTCGCCTCACATGCAAGAAGAATCACCTTTATTCATTCATCAACACTCAAGAGACATTGGAAAATAGTATTCACAAAGGGTATGAGCACTTTCAACAACCATTACAAGTGGAGGAGCTTCAAATGTATAGGATTTGAACTCAACAACCTCCATAGTAATTCCTTAAATCTATCTAGGGATCAATAAACAATCCAATATTCCCTAATCTCCTAAGTCAAACAAATATTATAATTGGTGGACCTTTGGCAAATGTACAAGATAAGGCAATAAAACTTCAATGGCACTAGTGTGCCCTCCTCTAAAATTCATATAGACCATGTCAAAGGTGAATAAATAATCAAAATGAGTCTCCCAAGAAGTATGCTTCTCCAGAAGGTGGTTATATGTGTTCAAAAAGTAACCTCTACATTATATGAGTTGTAGACAAACATGGAGACCAATAGGATGGCACAAATATTTGTAGAAATATTGACAAAAATTCATACTTTTTCCAAAAACTTAGTTAAACCTAGATTTCAAACTTTAACTATCATTAAGTAAAAATACTTCACATGCATAAAACCCAACAACCATGAAGCTGAAACACTGAAAAAACTAAGTCTGTAGCAGCGGAAATACACAAAAAACAACAGACTGATAAACCCATAAAATAGTAGAATTTTGGTCAATGTGACCCTGGAAAAACCCCACCCCGGGGAAAACCAGTCCAAGAGAATTTTATTGCAGCATTTATCAGGCAGAAAAATAATTTACAGCAACATTTATTTCAGCATTAATGACCATACCAGATTTCTCAATTTTTTTTCCCACATCGATTTTCGTGCCCAGCAAACTGTATGGAGTTGTATAGACTATACGGATTTCTGTGCTTGAATTTTTTCCCTTCTCGAAAAACTTGCCCAGAATATTTTTTCTCGAAATCTATGCCACTGTTGTACCATACGGATTGTACAAAACAATACAACTCAACAGAAATTAAATGCCTTGGAAAACTGCCCAGTTCCTTGTGATTCATGCCCTCTTGAGAAAAAAAAATTCTCCTTGGGATTCGTGCCCACTCGAGAAAAATTGCAGCGCCCTCTCTCTCTGCAAATAACAAAGCCAAATGCTCACTCTTGGAAATGATTTCCTTCAACTTGTCTTGCACACTACCCTAGGCTCTCTCTTATAACTTGAGAATGACTTTTCACCTTTCCAATCCCTAAATCCAAAGGCCAAGATTAAATCTTGTCTTTTCAAGATCAAGGGTTGAGAAACTTTCTCCCCAAAAGCGGTTACACTTAATTTTAATAAAGTCACCTTTACTTTATGAACTAAGTGCACTTTATCTCATAAAGTCACTTTATAAAATTAAAACAAGGGAATACTTTATAAAAAGTCCCATTTACATAAGAGTCACTTTAAACTTTATAAAACAACATTACAAAGTAAAGTAGCCTAGCTAGTGCATGGTCACTTCCACATACAAGACAAAAACATGCGGAGCGCCTCAAGAGCTAAATCTCTAACAATATCAAGATAAATGCCTCAAATTGCTCCCAACAAGAAGACATGGCCACGTGTGTGGAGAAATGACCCCCCAAAGTAGCACATGTGGATGGAAAAGGAGATGCACCCTCTTTTAAACATGGAAAAGACATGAATGTTTGTGCTAGTGGTTTACCCAAGTATAGGAAGTCAATCAATAACATAGATGTGACCCATAACCATATGCCAACTCACTAAGGTCTCATCCTCATCAGCAAGATATACAATAACCTCTTTACAACGACTAGGAGGATGTTACGTTTATCAATGCGAAAGCTTATAATGTTAAATGTTAAATTGTTCAACACAATATATGTATAAATGTTTAATATAAAGTATAATAATGAATGAATGAGGAATTACAATGAGGAATTGGCCTAGGCTTATATAGGTTTGTAAGATAACCTTTCACAAAAGGTCATGCCTTTTAGAAGTACCTATTCCTAATTAATATTATTAAATAAGGTATACTTTACATTTACAACATTGCCACCCACTTTAAGAAAGCTTTGTCCTCAAAGCTTTTGTATTTTTACATGAAAAAGACAGCCTCATATATTCATAAAGTTGTGTCGCAAAATACAGTTACATAATGCAAAAAGAATTTACAATATAACTACTAAACAAAAAGCCTTAACCAAAGGTGCAAAGTATGCAAATAGCCATTAAAACATTCATAAAATATCAGCTAGTAACTAAAAGTAACACACGCATCCATAAAAAATGGCTAATGGCATACAACCAGTTACATTCAGGATAAGTTAAAACCAGAAATCCATCTGCTCCAAAATAGAAACTTAAGACCATCAAATTGCATGCAACTTAAAAACAACTCACAGATCCTCCGCAAATCAGTGCTTTCGAAGAAAAAAATTTCCAGAAAAGAACCCCAAAATGGCTCTTGATGGCCAACTTTGATAAGGAGTCTACTAGTGTATTGTACTCACGATACACATGGCCAACATAAATACTTGGACATGCATCCAACAGAGTACGTGTCCTCTGAAGCCAATGTTGTAAAGTAATGGAAGTAAAGGAGCACCGCTTATTGACCCAGTCAGAGATCAGCTTCGAATCCCCAAGGATACGCTGAAGCACAATACCATGTATATCCGCAAACTGCAGTAGACCCCACAACGCCAGAAGTTCAACACAATTGTTGGAGCCCATTCCAAGGTTCATGAAATAATGAAAGAAGATACCCCCATGCAGCTTAATTACCATCCCAACATCGCAAATGCCATCCTGCATAGCTCCATCAAATAATCCAATAATCTCATCCACCACAGGAGCTGGATAACTGATAATTCGAGATGAACACCTTTGTTCCTTACAGCCAACCAGAGAGCTAATAGATAGAACACCATTGATAATAGTCTCCCTATTGAAAGGGTGGCCTTGAAACAGTGAGCGATTGCAACCACACCAGATGAACCAAAAAAAGAGCATCGCTTGTTCTATGATGAGGATCGGATGATCCGATACTTTCTTGAGAAAATCCACACAGGACACATAACTCCCCCCCCCCCCCACATTTGTTACGAGCACACATGGTGAGCCAAAGATCACAGACCATGGTGCATTCATAGAAAAGGTGCTCAATTGTCTCGCAGGCAAATTTGCAAAGGATACAACGACCCGGGCCGTGATACCCCCGCCTTTGAAGCATATCCCAAGTGAGGGTTTTCTGATTAAGAGCAAGCCACGTAAAACACTTTACCTTTTGCTGAGCCTTGGTCTTCCAAATAGCCAAATGCCACCATACCTGCCACAAAGCCCTGTACTTAACTAAAAGAGAAGAGTAAGCTGAACTAGTAGACACAGTACTAGTCTGTTTGTCCCCATCTCATAACAGAAAATCCTGATCTTCAAATAAAAATATACCAGCAGCTCGAAGCCCATCAGTAAAGGAATCCCATTCAACAACGATGTGAGGGTCAAGCTCCAAGGAAACAACTGAATGCCATTGAGGAACAACAACCACATTTCTAGCCCAAGCCTATTTTAATACAAAGATATTCCGAGCTTGAAGGGCAGAACGGAGAGTACGTGACAATTTCCAAATGGATACCCCAACCAGGCTATCCACTCCAATATTGATGCTAGAACCATCTCCCACTTGCCACCTTAAATGGTCAATAATACATGGTAGTGATGAACAGAGGCTATTCCACATCAAAGAAGGATTGCAAGAATGAAATTTACCTGTACGCAATCACAACGATAACGAAAGTCTTTTCATATATTTAGCATTTATAATATCGCCCCACAGGCCAGTTCTGCAGAGACCACGCCACAAACTCTTTGCACAAAGTGTGAGATTAAAAAGTCCCAAATGCTTGAAACCCCACCCACCCCAGGATTTAGGGAGAGACAGAGACTCCTAATCTGCAAGATGAAATTTTCCTATCTCGCCTAAACCCCGCCAAAGAAACCAGAAGAAGAGTCTGCGGAGTGAGGTCAAGATGCTCGCCGAAACCCTGAAGAGAGTCATCCAGTAGATTGGAATAGACTGAAGAACTGCAAGTACCAGTGTTTTACGCCCCCCAGGGTGAGCCACCTAGAATTCTAGCGGCTCATCCTCCAATGAACTTTTTTTAACAACCAATGCCAATCGAAAAACATATAACAATTTGGTTTCAGAAAAAATCCCAGATACTTAAAGCCAACTTCCATTGATTCACATGGGATCTGGAATAATGAAGAAGTGATAGCCAGCGACTCTTCCTTAACATTGCAATCTCTGAAGCATGACTTATGAGCACTGATGGACATACCAGACACTTTGCAGAAGAGTTCAGTAATACATTTTATGCGTTGCCACTCCTCGATACAGCCAGTACCAAATATGATGACATCGTCCACGAATAAAGTATGAGTAATATAAAGGCCCCCTACAACCTTAACACCCTTGAACGAACCATCAACCTTGGCTTTCCTGAAAAGTAAACTGAGACGTTCGATAACCAATAAAAAGAGATAGGGCGATAAAGGGCACCCTTGCCTCAAACCCCTAGATCCTTGGAAAAAATCAGTCAACGACCCATTGATCAACACAATAAAGGTGGCTGAGCAAACACAGGACAAAATCAAACTCACAATGTTCAGTGGAAGGCCAATCTGAACAAGTATCAGATGAAGAAAGGTCTGGTCGACTTTGTCATAGGCCTTTTCCAAGTCCAATTTCAAAATCATTGCTGACAACTTTTTAGAATTAATAGAGTGAAGTGTCTCTTGAACTATACCAGCCGCATCCATGATTTGTCTGCCCGGAAGAAAACCAAATTGCTCGGCCGAGATGGACCTCCCCAGAATCTCTTTCATACAGCCATCAATAATCTTCGTTATCAGTTTATATAGTAAGTTGCATAATGCAATAGGGCGGTACTTCAAAAATGATAAAGGACGATCCGATTTAGGGATTAGAGTAATGTAAGTATTGTTCAGACTGGTCGAGATATTGCCTGAAACCTTAGAATCTTCTATGGCAACCACCATCTCTCCACCCAACAAGTCTAGGAAATGCAGATAGAATTCCATTGTCCACCCGTCTGGGCTCAGACTCTTATCCATGGCACAGGCTTTCAACGAGTCCTCAACCTCCACAAAACTGATAGGACCACCCACCAATAGCAGATCCTCCTCCTGAAAAAAAACGCGGCATATTTTCCAAGACCGCCAACTGCTCAGTTAAGTTGTGGATTTTAGGATCCTGATAGAGAAAAAAATGACACAACCCCCAAAATAATGGCATTCTGATCAGAAACCATCACCCCATCAACCCCCTAAGTTTCCCAAATGGTGTTAGTGATCCTTTTCTTATTATAGCAAAGTGGTGGAAATATCTCATATTCTCATCCCTTGCTCACAGCCAAATGGCCCAACTTTTCTGCCTTAGTGTCTCTTCCTTCAATAGCAGAATCTTGTGCTTTTGAGCCAATAAAACCTGAAGATTCTTAGAACAAACAGATGAAGGTAAATCATCCCCAACATCATTATCCAGCAAAGAGATTGCATTTTCGATGTCGAACAAGGACTGGTTAGCCCTTTTCTTAGCATCTCGTTCCCAGGACCGAACCAAGGGCCGTAACTTCTCCTGTTTAAATAAAAAAACCTGCATCGGAAAGAAATGAGACAGCACCGACTCCTGCAGAAGGCCCCACTGATGTTGAACAAAAAGGTTGAAATCAACATCCTTGAGTCACACTGGATTAAATTTGAAAGGATAATCAGGCTTATCTGAATCGAACTCAAGTTGCAGTATGATAGCTTTGTGGTTCGAGGAGCCCGTCAAGTAATTCTAACTATGGTAATGGCCCAAGAGCTCACAAAAGGACTATGCCATAAAGTAGCGGTTGAGTCTTTTGGCTATCCCCGCAGAACCACATCTACCATTGGACCAAGTCGGCAAGATGATAGCAGGAGTAATGTCCACTAGATTAGCATTGTCAAAGATGGACTGGAAATATCCAGAAAGTAGAACATGCGCACGACCAAAACCCCAAACCTCCTCGGCAGACCAGGTGAAGTTAAGGTCGCCCGCCACAATGAGATTGGGTAAAGAAAGTAAGCCCAAGTGCACCACCAAATCCCAAAACAGTTCCCTCTGGGAATAAGGAGCATAGATGTTCAGAAGGTGAATCGACGCATCAAGATTAATAAATTTCCCTTTCAGTAGTAACCCTGCACAAGTATCATAGGCACAAAAATTAGCCAAACATGGGTTCCATGCTACCAGGCACCCCCAAGAATGACCCTCAGAGTCCACCGCACAAACAAGCCAACCGAGCCTGAGACGAAGAAAAAAAAGACAAGCATCAATAGCAGATGGCATGGTCTCTTGCAGACAGACCACCCCAGGACAAACGGAATCAAGGCCCTCACCCAACCCACAAATATTAAAGGATAAAAGATTCATAAGGGAATAACGGGAGGGGTTGCACATGCTCTATGTGCCCTCGAAGAAGAAATGACTGAATCAGTAGGTAAACTCCTCAAAGCTTATAACTACTATCTTCAACCTCGTTTTGTCATATTATGAATATTATGAAATTAGTGAGAAACTTGAACATCATGTCTCCTCATTGTTTTTTAAACTTTTACTTCTTTGTCTCCCCTCATTCTTCGACCCTGCTTCCCCTTTCTGATCAGGTCACTCCTCCTTTGTGTCCCACTGCCTCACCATCGTTCTCTGACCCCTCATTGAAAAAGTCTCTCTCCATCTTCACGGCCTCTTCCCCTTCATCCCCCACCACCCTGCATCTCAACTCCATCAGATTCGCAAATGTTACTGTCCGAAAACATCCTAAGGGGAAAAGGAATGCTAAGGTGGACCTCTCCTCAGCCTCCCCACCCTATATTCCCCTCTCAGCCCGTATCGAAGAGGCAGCGAGAGGACACTCTTCCAAGGGACTTAGAGCATCGTCTCCCCTTAAGGATTTGTGCTGATGTTAAGCCTCTCCCTTAACGTTCGCAGTCTGGGAGGCAGGACCAAATTACTCAGCCTCCGTGCCCTCTTTACCTCCCTTAAACCTGACTTCATTCTTCTGCAAGAAACTATGTGCAGTGCTTCCCCTGCACTTTTTGCCTTCTCAAAAATCCTCCCCTCCTGGGAATTTTGCGCTATCAGTGCTCGTGGATTGTCTGGGGGTCTACTGTCGGCCTGGAATCCTTCAAAGGCAAACTGTAGGGATTACCAAACATGTGCAGGTATTCTTCTACAGGCCTCCATCTGTGGGATGTCCTTTCCCTTGCACATTCTTAATGTTTATGGACCATATCGTGACAGCAAATGTTTCTAGGATAAAGCTCAACGTGGTGGTCTCTTAACCCTTTCGGACCTGGTTTTGGGGGGTGACCTGAATCTTACTCTCCATTCCTCTAAAGTTTGGGGCTCAAAAGCTTCCAGGGACCCTCTCTCTGATCACTTTAAGTCTCTCTTTGAGAATTCGGGTCTTGTTGATGTGTCTCCTCAGGTGACTGGGCCCACCTGGCGCAATGGTCGATTAGGGGACAAGGGTATTAGTAAGCATTTGGATCGTTTTCTAATCTCTATTCCTTTGCTCCCCTCCTTGGGGGTTTATAGGACCTGGAAAAAGTGTCTTGATCTCTCTGATCATTTTCCAATCTGTTTCGAATGGAGCCCTCTGAGATGTCCCTTTGACTACCCTTACAAGTTCAACCGCTCATGGTTGGAGGACCCTGATTTTATTAAGTGGGTTATTAGCTGGGGGACCTCCTTTTCGGAAGCTGACTCTCTCACTGATATCGAGGACCTTTGTCACTTTCTCCGCAATCTCAAATCTGCCACGAAGAAGTGGACGAAGAATAAATCTGCCAGCTTTGCCTCGTCCACCACTAAGCTTGATCATGCCATTGAGTCCATCCTTGCAGGTCCCTCTTTTGGTATTCTCACTAAAGATCAATATTCTCTATTGTCATTTCTCAGTGCGGAAAAACAAAAAATCTTGAGTCATCTTCAGCTTACTTGGCAACTAAAGAGCAGAATCAAATGGGCACTCCAAGGTGACTCCAACACAAAAAAATTTCATTCAGTTGCTTCGGGAAGACGGTTACATAATATGATCTGGTCTCTAGAAGATCCTGAAGGTAATATTATTGAGGAAGATTTCTCCCTAAAAGAATTGGGGAAAGATCACTTTGCTAACATTTTCAAGGATGATGGGGGTACCAGTCTTTTGCATCAACTTAAGGTGGTCTCCATGTTTAAAAGATTGATCCCCTCTAAGCACTCCTCTTCCCTTAGCTGTCCCGTCAGTCTGAAAGAAATTGAACTTTCCCTCAAATCTTTCAGAAAAGACCGTAGCCCAGGGCCGGATGGGTGGCCTGTGGAATTCTATCTGCATTTCTTTGATCTTCGGGGTCCTTTGCTTTTGAAGACCATTGATTAGACCAGACTTTCGAGATACATTCCCCCTTCCTTGAATTCCACGTCCCTTGCACTTATCTCGAAGACTGACAAGCCTCGAACCTTCACTGACTTCAGACCCATCTCTCTGTGCAACCTCCTTTACAAGCTAATTGCTAAAGTCATTGCTGGAAGGTTGAAGCCCTTTTTGGATCAGGGAATTTCCCAAGAACAATTTGGTTTCCTGAAGGATCGTCTTATTTCTGAACCCATTGGAATTGTTCAAGAAGTTCTTCACTCGGTTAAAACCCAAAATCTTTGTGCCTTCGTCCTCAAATTGGACCTCTCAAAGGATTTTGACCGTGTTGACTGGACCTACGTCTGACTGATCCTGATTCAAATTGGTGCACCTCTCCTCAATGTGAATTGGATCATGGGATGTCTCTCCACTGCAAATTTTGCAGTTCTGATCAATGGAACCCCATCCAATTTTTTCCCAGCCTCTCGAGGTATTCATCAAGGTTTCCCGTTATCACCACTTCTTTTCATCCTAGTCATTGAAGGCCTCAGTATTCTCATTCGGGATGCCAGAACTAATGGTCTTATTCGGGGCATTCAACTCTCACCCTCCCTTGCCCTGTCCCATCTTCTCTTTGTGGATGATGTGATTCTTATGGGATCAGGCACCCTCCTTGACTTGTCTGCTTTTGAAGTCATCCTAGAGACTTTTTGTAAAGCTTCTGGTATGCGGATAAACTTTGACAAGTCTTGTTTCCTCTTTTATAATCTCTCAACTGACTGTCAAAACAGGTTTGCTGGTAGCCTTCCTTATAAAATGCAGCCACTTCAGTCGGGTTTAACCTATCTGGGATTTTTCCTGAAACCTCTTGGTTACAGAGTTTCGGATTGGCACTAGATTATCAAAAAAATTGAAAAAAGAATAAGTCGTTGGACTTATAAGCTGCTCTTGCTAGGGGGCAGACTGATTCTTGTTCAATCAGTCCTTTCAAGTATTCCATTGTACTAGATGGGTCTTGCTCCAATCCCTGCTTCCATTCTCCAGACTCTTAGAAGGGTCATTTTCAACTTCTTGTGGGGTTCTTCTGACAGAAACAGGAAGTTTCATCTGGCTAATTGGATGGACTTTTCATGGCCTAAGGAGCACGGGGGCTGGGGGATTAAAAATCTTTCTTGGTTCAGTTTGGCTCTACGCTTAAAAACCTTCTGGAGTATCCTTCAGTCTAGAGGTCTTTGGTTTCAAATCCTTCATTGCAAATATATAAAATTTAGATCTGTGGCAGACTGGTTCAGATACAAAAACTTCAGCACTCGTAATGTATCAATAATGTGGAGAGGATTCATCCACACTCTTCCTTGGATTGGCTCGAATTTGGCTTGGCAGGTTGGAAATGGTAAGAATATTTTGATTGGTCTAGATCCAATTGTTGGATCTCATACAGCCTTCTATCTCCCAGATGATCTGAGATCTTACCTCCAGGACATGGATATCTGCACACTTGAGCAGGCACATAACTCTCTTACAGATGCACAGAATTATTGGTATTCAGCTGAAGAACTTAACCTGGGTGGCTCTTTTAATACTCTTTGGATTGATTATGTTGCTGGATTAACTGGAGCGGGTATTCTCCTTACTGACTGTAATGATGAACTGATATGGGTATACAATAAGAACTCGGGCTCCATATCGGCCAAAAATGCATACGATTGTATTATTTCCTCATCCACGGGGCCGGTTTCGTCACCTGTTGACTCATTTTTATGGAATAAATCCCTGCCAAATAAAATCTCATGTTTTATATGGTTAGCAATCAGGAACAAATTCCTCACCTGGGAAAATCTGCAGAAAAAAGGCAAACTCGACCCAAGTATTTGTGTTCTTTGTAACGCTGATGGTGAAACAGTAGAACACCTCTTCACTTCGTGTGCTGTTTGGAAATCGGTGGCTGAACAGGTTTGCAATCATTTAAATTTACCTGTATTCTCTCCTTGTGTTCCTCTCGTTGATATGTTAATTAATTGGATGGAGAAGCTGTCAAGAAGCTCGCCCCTCATAGTGCTTCCTTTCCACATGATGTGGATTGTTTGGAAGGCCCGCAATCAAATTATCTTTGAGGGCAAAGGCAGAAATATCATCAGTATTGTACGCCAAATTATTTCTACTGTTCAGTCTCCTTCTATTTTGCCTGCCATAAGGAAAAATACTTGCAGAATTTTGGGGAGGCACCAACCAAAACTTACCCCTGTGGTTTCATTGATGGAGCATCAAATTGTTTGTTAGCTGGAGTGGGTTTTTGCATTTATCCAAATGATTGCCAACATCTGGAGTTCTCGCCGGGGGTTGGACATGGCACCAACACCAAGGCGGAATTGCTCAGCTTATGGGCACTTCTTCTTACATCCCAAATGATGGGGATCCCCCTTGGCCATGTTTATGGTGATTCACTTGTGATCATCAATTGGGTGAAGGGATCGACTGCTCTCTCCCTGCCTGATCTGGTTCATTGGTGCAGGGAGACAAAAAAGCTATTCTCTAGCTTCCAGGGTTTGTCTTTCACCCACATTTACCGAGAGCACAATCGGTTGGC
>LPNX010374032.1:163404-548421 GCA_001517045.1 Pseudotsuga menziesii
TTTTTCTTTCTAAAAAAAAAAAAAAAAAAACTTTTACTTTTTAGTCTAACTTAAAATGAAAACTTAAACCTTTTTATGACTTTAAAACTAAGATTCTTTTATCTTCAAAGCATTAATACTTCTTATTAAATAATAACTCATCCTTAATATTTTTTCTTCCTGTCTTATCATTTTTTTTCACAATGAAGGGTAATTAAGTTAAAAAGATTCTTTTATCTTTTGAGCATTAGTACTTCTTATTAAATAATAACTCATCCTTAATATTTTTCCTTCCTGTCTTATCATTTGTGAAAATCCTTCCTGTCTTATCATTTTTTTTCACAATGAAAGGTAATTAAGTTAAAAATTACTATTCCCAACAAATTATTTTGTAGTATTCTTTTTATCTTTTGAGCATTAGTACTTCTAATTAAATAATAACTCATCCTTAATATTTTTCCTTCCTGTCTTATCATTTTTTTTCACAATGAAGGGTAATTAAGTTAAAAATTACTATTCCCAACAAATTATTTTGTAGTATTCTTTTATCTTTCGAGTATTCCGTACTTTTTATTAAATAGTAACTTATCCTTAATTTTTTTCCTTTCTGTCCTATCACTTTTTTTTCACAATGAAGGGTAATTAAGTTCTATAACTATTCCCAACAAATTATTCATTTTTTAGTTGGATGAACGATAAATTCAAGTCGTTTTGATTCGAGGCCGCGACTTTTGGCTTCATTCTAATGAACACATAATTTACAAAAAATATTCTTTAATTGAGTCTGTCCATCGTTGGTTGGTTGATGAAACCCGTGCTCTGATGATAATAGTTGTGAGACATCATACGACACATTGGTACGGCTACCAAACCATTGAAAGGCGGCTAAATGCTATTCGAAACCCAATTGGATCTGTGTGTGGCCTTTTATACTGCTGGCAATCGTTGTTAAATAAACAATTGTATGGTCAAGAGTAATGTACATCATGATCGCAGAGATATTGGAAAATTCAACTAAGTTTGCAAATGTCACAACCTGGTTTCTTTGAACTATGCATGCTATGAACCTAACCAATTTTAAACGACAACCCGTTGTGCAACAGAAATGAACCGACAATGGTACCTCCTCGACCAATTCAAAATTCACATGACTGGACAGGGTGACATGATAGTAGATACTATTACTGATATGCTCCTCTGTAATTGTTGTGCCATGCCGGACAGAGGCTTCTGCTAATTCTTCAAGGTCTTCATGAACTAATATTTTCTTAATTTCTATTCCTCTCCCATCGTCCAACTGAAAAAGACGCAGGGCTTCCACATTATCTTCAGAAAAAAAAATTCAATCTCTCTGTCCCAGAAGAAATATTAGCGTTAATACTGCTCACAGTTTGATCTTTTTTGCCCGTAACAACAAGGCATGGCTTGCTAAGGACATCTAATGTGTCACGAAGCTTCTGCCTTGTATTTTCATCTGAAAGTGGCAGCACAAACCATGCCCTGATGTGATGATATTCCACCAATGCCTTCTCATCAGTATCGTATATGCAATGTTTGGAAACCGGAACACCACTACAGCATCGAAATTTCGGGTAGTTTTTTTCTTTAAGGACATCTCACCGAAAAATATCCCCACAGAATCGAGAGAATCGAGCAGTCACTCTACTGGTGCCATTTGAACTACGATCCCACATATCTGTACTATACCCATCCCAGAAAATAAGGGATGCGTCCATGTCACTATTGACTGGTCCCTGGAGTATGTCTCCTGTCAACACATCTGCAACGGCAACTGGAGCCATTATTGGAGCTTCACAAGAAGTGACTCATGACCTCCATATTGCCCATGTACAGAATTAACCACCTCCAACTCATGTATCTCCTCTCATAACTGTAAATCTAAAAGATCCTCCTCCGTCGCATCACCAATACTATTGTCCTCATGTATCTCACCCAAGGATCAAATTTGAAGGGCAGTTCTCATTTTACTTTGAAGGGCGCTCATAAATTAAACCCTTCACATTTAAAAATAAATCATTCTTTTTATTTAAAAATTTAAGTGTTAAAAAAAATTTCATTATTTATTAAAAACATTGTATAGCAAAAAAATGACAATGAGAAGAAATTCCAAGTGATTCAACATTTACATGGAATTAGTGAGGTAAACCATGTATAGATGATTTATCACTTCCAGATTCTTTTTATGGAGATTACTCAAGAGTTAGTATAGAGGAGGAGAGACTAAAATAAAGGTTGAGAATGAATAACATGTAAAGGTGATGGAAGATGAGATTGGGAAAAAACCCATTTAGATGGAGATTAAACAAGAGTTAGTATAGAGGAGGAGAGACTAAAATAAAGGTTGAGAATGAATTCTCAATAACATGTAAAGGTGATGGAAGATGAGATTGGGAAAAAACCCATTTAGAAAGAGATTAATGCACTTGTTTTGTTAGTGTGAACATAGCCATAACCATTAAGAGTATTGGTTTTTTGTATTGCATGTTCTTTGGCCTATTTATTTTTTGAAGGGAAATGTTTGTTTCTTATCATCATGCTAAAGTGATTAGAGTAGTTGAGAACTACTCGCAACCTTATGTGAATGCATAATATGAAATTAGGGGTGAAAGTAGGCTCATGGGGTACTAAAGCTTATTTCTGTCTAGAATTGTTGAGAAGAGCTCCACTATTAGAACTGCTATGCTATAAGGCCAAAAGAGATCAGGCATCAAATCCCTAACATTAATAACAAAAACTAAAAAGATGATCTTTGTCCAGTGCCAACTTATCCACCTAAAACTAGTGTACTTCTAACATTGTACATCCCTCGGAGATTTAAAATTGTTGATCCTTGTTGTGACCACTTGATCATTGCCATAACCAATGGTTTAAATAAACAACATAAAAGTAAAAAAATTAGAAGAATAACTTTTCCATGACATTTTACCTTTCGTGTTTTATATTATTATCTTTCCAACTAAATAAGTTTTTTAGGATCCACATTTCCATTAATGACAAAAAAAAGTTACAAATACCATCACAAAGCTAATTGATATGTTTGTCCATATGGACACATTTCATGAGTAACTAGCCATTCAATTTCAAACTCCACCTAATCCCTAAGCATCGTCTTCACCATAATAAACCTAAGTGTTAGAAGACTTGAAAATTTATCTTTCAAACTTTAGTCTTGAGTCTACTAACATTTGGCTGTCAAATGAGAGGGATTGATAGGGATTCTCATTTCTCTTTTCAAAACTCCTAGCATATAATTATTATTCAAACACGTTGAAAAAAGTATCCTTCAAACTTCAATGTGGATCTTACTAGCATTTGGATCTCACATGAGAAGAAGTTTGAGAGGGATTCCACACTTATCTTTTCAAATTTTCATCTTATATTTATGTGAAAAGGTTAGAAAAAAACAAGCACTATCATATCCTATAATCTCTTTGTGAGCCTTACAGATTCAAAAATGTTATTTTGACAAAAAACATATTTACAATCTCTTCTCTTAAATTCTGGGTTGATAGGTTTGAGGAGTGGTATCCAAGGTAATTGTAGACTCCATTTGATATGTCGAAATTACGAACCTTTATCAAGGTTCATCATCAAGACAATGAGTCGATTTGAGTAATGAATAAAGATATATTAATATATCTTTAACAACATAATGTTGACTATATAACTAAGACCAAACCCAAACCCTAAAAATGTTAAGCTAGATAATAAGGATGTCTAAGTTGTGATTAAAACAAACAGCCTAAATTGCTACAATGATTCTGAACTTAGAATAAAATAAAAACAATATGTTGAAATTACGAACCTTTATCAAGGTTCATCATCAAGACAATGAGTAGATTTGAGTAATGAATAAAGATTTATTAATATATCTTTAACAACACATTTCAAGAGAAAATTAGGAAATTCATAATGTTGACTATATAACTAAGACCAAACCCAAACCCTAAAAATGTTAAGCTAGATAATAAGGAAGTCTAAGTTGTGATTAAAACAAACAGCCTAAATTGCTACAATGATTCTAAACTTAGAATAGAATAAAAATCTAAATTAAATTTATTAATATCAAATATTTTTCTTAATGAATAAATTGTAAATTACTTAACCTATTTTTTATAAACTATAGAACTAAATGTAATATGTAATTCTAACCTAGAAATACTACAATTTTTTAGATAGAATAATAATTTAAGAGTATTTTTTAATAATTAGTGAGCTATTGGCCATAACCTAGGAAATATTTGATGTAAAAAGTAACCTAAATTATCATATCTCATTTACTCTAGTATAACCTAAAAGGCATCGTTGTAATCAAAATTAAAACTTTAAGATTAATCTACAACTTAATCTTGTATTGCTATCTAATCTTTTTATAATAAAAATCAACATGGATTTCATTAAATAACACTGCAATAATTGAAGAGAGGCATTGTTTTGAACAATGTAAATCATGCCAATTATGGTAAAAATCAATTCACCATCCATAGATATGACTCATATGAACATTTAATTTCACATCATACACGAAAATACTCAAGTGACTTTTAAGTTGTGAGATCACGCGACTCGGTGAACAAGAAGATGCCAGATGGAAAACCGAGTTGGAAGGATGGAATCCTCTGAGACCAATATTTAATGAAGTTGGTGAATCAGTAATGCATGCCAATGCCATAAAATTCTTTGAAAGTGAACATCGAATCCCAAGTCACAGTCACCGAGTTGCACTTGGAACTGGGTAGCCCAGTGGCCCACCGTGGTCCGTGCCCATTAGGACCGAGATCCTCATCCATGATCCTACTATTAAAGGGAACTTGGGTAGACTCTGAGTCCTAAATCTCCCACAGTCCAGTGAATCACTGATAACCTCTGTAAGGGAAAATTTTGTAGCTGCCCTTTTGTTGCAAATTTACCCAGGATTACTCAATTTCATTATTGACGTGCTGGAAATGAAACTAATTTTTTTTGCATGGTAAAATTCTTTGTGGCCTTCTATGAAGGCTAAAATGGCCTTTAAAGGGCTACGAAGCCTTCAAATTTGAAGCCTGATCTCACCTATCATAAATATCTGGACTCCTGTTGTAGATGATGAAGAGTGTACCAACTACAATTCACCACACGGCCTGTCCACAAGCTAACTATCAAATGCGCTAGTGTTGCTCAACTCACAGGATATATCTAATGATACCTCCTCATGCACAATCCTCATCATGTACTATCGACTCCATATCAAACTTACCATCAACTTGTACTTATGCTCATCTTTTTCCACTCCTCCAACTATGCAAGATCCTTATCCAAATCCTTGGGTTGGATCCTGAACTTGATGGTGTAATAGTCTTGAAAGGACAATGTTGCACATACCTCATCACCCAAGGCTAGATATTCCTGATATCGAGGCAAGTGTTGAAGTATTGCTAACCTTTGCAAATTTTTAGCAGATCCTTCTCATTATCTTCATGTTTTCACAGGCTAGCAAGAAAATTGTGCTCTGTTATGCACTTCAAAATCACTAACATGCACTCCCATGCATCAACATCCACTGACATGCACCTTTTTTCAATCTACTATGTGCCCACAACTGGCAAGGATCAGGCTCTAATACCACTTTAATATCCCAAACTGATATTTTATGTTGGTGTGTGTAGGTTTGTTAATGTAGTAATGGTTTTTTTTAGGGTTTGTGGTATTTAATGTTCATAACAAGGTTTGCATGTACAAGAACAATAATGCATGCAAGTGCATGAACCCCAATAACAAGTAATTTTAAATAAATGGTGTAAACAATCTCAAACATCAAGCATGACCATACCAATAGAATATGCTTGGTCAAAGGATCACAATGATGGAGACATGCATGCCATGCACCTAGTGTAGCTCAGAAACCATGATGCCCTCTTCAAGCAATTCGTCCATACAAGAATATATGTGCCCTCCCTTGTCTTCAAATCATTTGCAACTGCCTCTAGAAGATGATGTGAGAGCCCGTACTCGACAATAAGGCTAATAATGGTCCTTTGGAAAGAATGGAAGAGACACGTAGACCAAATAACAGTTGTAGACCAAGATATGATTGTCCCTCTCTTTTCGCAATTCGCCCATGCACAAACACATCCCCCTTCTAATGATGAATCTCTCTATCTAGCTCCAGAAGGATGAGTATATGATCAATACGCTACATAATGAATAAGGATGGACCTCTGAAGGCTTCAGATGGATAAACGAACTTCACAATAGTTGGAGGATTTGCCTTTAGATGGAAGTAATGGAAACCCTTGCGCCCTCAATAGTGTAAAATTCCATGCGCCTTTGATAAAATAATTCTCTTCATAAATACTAAGTGATCTTTGAAGTGCTATGACATATTAGAGTGATCTATCCCTAAAGTGATTAGGGAAAATAGATTTCGTTGCTGAAATACACTTGCTAGCCATGGATTGCGTCCTCAAGCACAACTCGCTCTCAAATCTCTGTAACTTGTTCTCAAAAGTGAATAATAACATATGCATGAATAAGGATTTGATTTGACTTGTTTTATAGAGTTGAGATTGCATGAACTTGCTTTTGCATACATGCAACTTAACTTGCATGACTTGCTTTTGCATGCATGCAACTTAAATGACTCATGTTGCATGCAAATTGAGTTATGGCTCGCATGCTTGGCATGTCAGTTGATAGTTGCTTTCTTGGCCCTATTTTATCTACTAATGACTTACTATCCATGCTTATGTTGTTCATTTATCCCATGTGGCATCAGTCATTAGTTAATTCCTTGGTTGTCACAAACATAACATTATACGTCTTGGCCACAATGAAGATCTTTCAATCGGACCATGGGATTGGTACACAGAATGCACAAGGGAGATTAGATTGGTTCACATGGATTGCAGATAGCAGAGTGCTGGATGACATCATTTACTATAGAGACTCCATATGCCTCGCCTCAAAGTATACACTTAGGACAAAGGACTATACATGAGACACCTATAGACGGACACCTCAAGATCTGTTAGCATATTAGAGAGAGACTCTCTTGGAAGGATCTCAAGTATGATATGATGAGACAGAGGATGGAGTGTTTGACTTGTCAACTGCATGAGTCAGAGTATGGTTATTGTTGTCACATATATAGTAGCTGGGATACCATTGTTCTTGAGCAGTCATGAGCACATTTTTGAGCCAGTCCTTTTACTTTGAGATCAGCATATGATGATCTTCCAGTTGATTATCACTCTCTTTCAGTTGATTAAGAGCTTTCAGTTTGATTATTCCCATGCCATGACTGAGCCTCATGACCCCAGATTTGATAACCGAGTTAGCCATTTTCATGACTAAGAGCAGATTCATGACAGTGCCCATGATGTACAACAGCAACAATGTTTTAGCCCTTCAAATTGTTCAGATTGGATGCAATTATATGACCCAGGTGATATATGGATTTGTACATATGGACTTTGTTTTTTCTCTATTGTCTATTCTAGTAGTGAGATTTGGTTAATAATGGTTGTATGTTGGTGATATTCTATTATTCTTACTAGAATATAAAGTATAAGTGATCTAGTTGTTATATCCAAGACATTCTTTTGTATACTCATTGGTCTTGCCCTACTTGTAGTATGAATTTGGTCATTTCCCTGTAGGGGACACAACTTTCTAACCTTGGCACCATCTTCACGGTCTCCATCCATCGGTTTCCTTCCCTTCCTTATGTTTAAATTACTAGACTTGTAACTTGACTAGTTACATTTAGGATTCCCCCCACCTTCACCTCTATGTTGAAATAGGTCTGCATGTCTAAATTGTGTCTCGGTGTTGGTTTGTGTGATTCTTATCACAGGGATGGTCTTCCTCTAGGTCTTGAACACAAGTAGTCTTACCATAAAAGTGTCTTTAGACACTAAGGCATCGAAAATTAAATGCTTATTCTAAATGGATGCCTAGCCAACAAAACAAAGTTGTTTTTAAACACTGTTGCAAATAAAATATAAAGTTAGCTAGTTTCCAAGAGACGAGCACTCATCCTTTTGTATGATGTGAGGTTGTTTTCCCCCAAAGGGCAACAGGGTGGTCACTCCATCACACCTATGGATGGTGGCGGGCAATGGAAGTCATATCAAGTCATTTTTTGAGACCCGCAAAGCTAATTAGGGAACCTATTCTTGGACGATGGCTAGTTAATAAAATAATGTTTTAAAAGAGTTAATTGTCAAAGGATGAGCACTCATCCATTGTGTAATGATGACTCGTTTTCCCTACAGGGAAACAGGGTGAGACAGGCATGTCAAGCTTATGTCTTTATCATTTTCTGGAATCCCAGAAGGATTTCCAAGGAACCTGCCTTTGGAGGTTAGCTAGCATCATTGCTGTGCAAATAACTGCTTTAAAAAGTTACTTGTCTAGAGTCTAGTGGAGCATTCTCATTATTCCACTCATATGTAAGACACTGCCATTCCCTATTGTTCACCTAGTCCATCTTATGTGTTGTATGGATCCCCTTTACCCTTGACTAGCAAAATAGCCAAATCTGTAAATGAGTATACACTGGAGGTTCTTGTTCAGAACAACTAATTACTTGGATTTATATATATTATTTATATATATATTGTGCTTATAATCGCCAGTAGAAGCCACTTATACTTAAATCTTACTGCTAACATAGATAATTGATCAAGCATATCCATTTTGTACTTTGCAGTATCAAAGTTTTCATTTGGATCATCATTTGATCATTCTTGACCTGGTCAACCCAGTTTGACCAAGTCGATATCAAGATCTAGGATGAATTTTGGCCAATGATTGTGGACAATGATTATTTATGGTCTATCAATGTCCATTAGACATATTCATGCTTAAGATGATGGTTTATTATGATAAATTGTGTTATTTTCATGATTATTGGCATGTACAGGCTTTATTATTATTATTCTGACATGGATGGGGCCTCTGACATACAGTTTTGATGGACATTTGATGTATGGGTACTCATTCCTAGTAGATTTAGACATTTTGAACCCATTGATGCACCCAATTTTCAGTTTTAGGCAAGTGCAGAGGAGTATGGGTCATTTTATCAGTTTGCAACAGTTTGGCCTCTGAAAAATCAAAATAAAATGCTTTCTTGTTGATGGTTGGATATACTAGGGCACCAGCAGGGGAACATCGAGTGTATCCAGACGTTATTACCATATTTCTATGGTGTAGGGCCAATTTATTCCAATCGGTTGACGTCCAGTTTCAGTCATCAGTGAGATATGAGTGGTTTTATGTTCTTGAGTAAGCATTTTGATGAAGGAAAATGGCTAATAAAGAAATCGATTTGGGAAGTTGAGGCAAGGAAATGGCATGAAGTTGGTCTAAGGCATAGTGTTTGGGTCACCTTCGTCATTTAGCATCAATTTCACTCTTCATAAGGTCCATACATCCTAGTATTATCCACTTTGAGGACGTTTTTAATGTATTTTGAGGGGGACGTCCTAGTGATTTTGATCTCTCCATGTTATGATTGATGATTATACCTATTTATTGTGCCATGGTTCCATGATAGAGAAGGATGTGTATCACCTCCTAGCCCCCACCATGTGCTATGTCATGTTTTACACACTTTTCATGTGGTGCACCTATCCTTGGGCATGTTTAGTGGATGCACACCCTTCTATTAGTGAGTTATCCATGTACTTGATATCCGACTAATCTTAGTCGTCAATTAGAGTGATTATATCTTTTGATCTTGGCCCTTAATATTTTTGGATCTAGGTTTTGTGTATCAGAGAGATCTATATATATATATGCTCTCTCATTGTAAAGCGACTTTTGGCTCTTGGATTCTGAGAGATAATAAAAATATTTTTGCACAAATTCTTAGAAGCTTTGTTGAATGTTATTGTGTGAAGATTGGAAAGTCTTTTCTATTTGGCATTCTTGAGGATCTTTGCCTTTCCATATTATTTTCTTGTAGGGGCCGTTTTGATTTGTAGGGACATTTTTGTAGAGGGCGCTATTGTGGGGGAGACTCCCATATCACTCCTTCATATCGATTTCAACTCATGGGGTTTCTTTATTGCATCTTTCAAGATCATTTAGATTTTTCATGAGTAGCTCTGTAGATTTATGTTCCTAGTTGGTGGACCAATTCTAACTTTTGGGTTGATTAGTATTGCAGGATAGGGGTAAATTGGTCACTTGGAGAGCATAGTGATTTCACTAGGGAAGCAAAGAGATCACTTGCAATTGTCCGGATTGGGAAGATCATCACCATACTCGACGACCGCAAGCATTTCCATGTGTGTTTTGCATATATTTTATTTTCTGGGGTCTATTCCAATTGTCACAACAAAACCCTCATTTTTATAAACCCTAGTTTAGTAGATATGATAGATTGGGAACTTATTTTATGACGACCATCAAAACCCACTTAGGAATAATTAATTAAACCCTAGATCTAAAGTTTGGCATTAATCTGACTCCATTTACCCTTGGATCTAGCACTAGTCTCCTCTAGGTGGGCACCCTCCTTGGGCTTACGGTCAATCCTTCAGATCTATCAGTTGGGTATGCTTTAACCCACTTCAAATCGCCAGATCTAATATTCAAGCATAAAGATCTAGCCATATCACATCCTGGTCTACTCTCTTGGTTCCACTTTGTCCATTATTTCATAAACCCTAGATGGATCTAATTAGGGTATTCCTCCTTTAGGCTAGATCTATCTAGATCTACAATTTTAAACCCTCTATGGTACATTACTCTCCAAGTTGGGAAATTTTCCATTATCTTAAGCCTTCCCAACTTGGCCTTAACCTCGTCTACCACTTCTATCTTTCTAGATCTATATCAACCTACTCACTATTCACCTCTTCTATCCATTGCTTTTACCCTTGGAGTGTCTTGAGTAGGTGCACTAGCCCTCATAGGCTAGTAGGGTCTCCCCCTTGATCATTATCCGGATTGATCTAAAGTGAAAAGAGGTCGTCTGGTGTGACAACTACCTTTCATCTTGTAGTAGACGAGACCCTTGCGGTGTCACCGGTTAGCTACCTCACCTCTATCGTCCTGGATAGGATACCTTTAGTGGGTAGCTACACTTTGTGTGATAACAGTTATCTAGCAGGAGTATGGCATCTCTCCCTTTTCTTAAGAAAGAGTTGGGAAGATATGTCAACACCTCATAGCACAGGCTCATCAGAGATGTATGGTAGGATTGACTTTTTAGGGATGATAGTTGTTTGGGTTAGTAGGCAGGAAACAATATATGAGATACTACTATGTAGTGAAAGTCGCACATGCAATGGTAGAGCTATCTATTGTTGTTACACAACAAGGCTTGGGAGGTTCACATAAGACAGTTGGATGAGGTGGGTGGCATCTCGACCACAATGGAGATATTTCAATCGCATCATGGTATTTGCACAAGGGAGATTAGACTAGTTCGCAAGGATTGCAACTAACAGAGTAGTGGATGACATCATCTACTATAGAGACTCCATATACCTTGCCTCAAAGTATACACTTAGGACCGAGATCTCAAGGACTATACATGAGACACCTATAGATGGACACCTTAGGATCTGTAAACATATTAGAGAGAGGTTCTCTTGGAAGGATCTTGAGTATGATGTGATGAGACATCGAAGGGAATGTATGACTTGTCAGCCGCACAAGTCAAAGTATGGTTATCTAGTAGGATTATGGTAGCTTTCCCTCGTATCGGGACATAGTCGGGAATTTGTGTCAGCGCCTCGCAGCACAAGTTCATTGGGATGTATGGTAAGATTGACATTTCAGAAATAATATCTATTTGGGTTAGTAGGGAGGCAATGGCATATGAGATACTACTAGGTAGTGATGAGGATGAGGTACATGACATTGAGCATAGCGGTGGAGATAATGGGCAGTCGTACATGGAGGTTAGGTAGAGTTTATACAAGAATGAGACAAAGCATACTTTAGAGATAGATGGTCGGACAAATGTTACAGATGATGAACATATGGTCAACTTGCAGGATGGATGCTCACAACAAGACATCGTAGCCATCAATAAAGTACAAGCAAATATAAAGAAATCCATAGGGGCTATAGAGCTCCCAAATGATAATCACCAAAAGAAGATCGAACATCTTAAAGAAGGCATTCTAGCAATGAAAGAAAGGACCAAGATACTCCAAGACACCATATTATAGCGAGATGTTGAGCTTAATGTTCTTCGAGCTGTATGTGCCAAGTCAGCTACCAAGGTTTTAAGTACTGAGGAGTAGTTTGATTCCCTGATGGGGAAACAAAAGAAGCATACCCTTGCATTTTGGAGTACTCCTCTTCAGGAACACATAGACAGTTAGTGGGTTAGTAGATATCTCAATGCAGTTTGGCAGGAGTCGAATAGATTGGCAGGCTCAGAGTCAACTCTTGGTACTTGGTTCCACCAGAGGATTGCATCTCGAGGGCTTGGTTCATTGAGACTCCGATGATTATTAGGATGGAACGATAGAAACCCGTAGGAGTTTGGATTGTTGGACACTCCATTTGGTGGTGGGATACAGTATTCATTCGACCAATGGATTGCTTCATATTATAGAAATGATCAATAGAGATTTGGTGATGTTTGGCATGTTGTATTATGATGATTGTGGAGGAGAGGGTGAGATTTCTTCTTTATGGCAGTACATGATTTCTTCCTTGGTATTCAAGATTGAGACTAACAGTGGAGTTGCTACGAAGGAGATGGACAGTCTTCGCTTTCAAGAGTTTATTCGTGGGATGCTTAGGTTTGGAGGCATGATAGAGCAATCTTCCGAGGAGTTTGTGCATCTTATGATTGTTTAACTCATCAAGGGAAGTCAAATGGATTCTTGTGTTAGCACCAGGAATACCAATGCTCTGGATAGAGGGTCTTTCACATCCTATAGGCTACTGGAATACTTGGGTTACTGTACCTTTTACAGTAATATTTGAGGTAGATTAGCATGGAGAAACTTGGTGGATATTACATTTGGTCAACAGGGCAGGTTAGGACCCACTCATTCAGCAGCATTGTTGATGCAACATTCAACCATTTTTGAGCATCCATGGGGGAGCATATTGTTAGATTGCATCACAAGTTTACTAAGGATGCAAGGCCTTGAGTATATATGTGTAGAGATTCTCGAGTTATCAGATTTCATGCACGTTTCAGTGATTTCCTTAGAGTATAGGGAAACATGGGTGATAGAGCTATCTCTTGAGGAGATTATTAGACTTGATGAGATGTTGAGAGTCATTATCAATTATTGGAGCAGACTTCCTTTACTAGTATTTGAGATCGAGTATGCTAGTAGATTTGTAGATTTCACTGGGTTGCCTATGCACTCCACTATTCATAGTTATGGGTCAACTCTTACAGGTATTTTCGTTGGCATTTACAGGATAGGTGGATGTTGACAGAGCATGATAGGCAGTTGGTGATGATCAGAGTGGCGCAACAACCGCTTGATGTTCTATTTTTAAGGTTATAATGGGATCTTGGGATTGCAATAGTGGACAATACAATAGTTGACATGGAAGCAAGAGTCAATTATCACTTTCAGGAGTTGATCCATATGGAGCAATGGATTAGTTTCCTAGGTGGGAGACCTTATGAGGGATGGATACATTTTTTATAGGCTAGGTTGCTTGGGAGTCTTCAAGATGATCCTAGTGTTGATACTACTAAGGATAGTGGTGGATGCAGTAGGTACCCTGTATTTCTCAGATTGATTTGGGATCCCAAAATTACAGTGACTAGCCACTTCAAAGGATAGATCATCTAGATCTATCACCGTGCTTCAAGACGATAGTAGATTCATCATTCTTTGCAGGGATTCGAAGACATCTATAGTTGCATATGAAATTCATGAGAGGCGCATCTATCTGATCATATTAAGGGTGCATTATTGTATCATCTTAGAGGGTGCATTGTTTAGCTATCACTAGAGGCATCTTCTCTCTCTCTCTCTCTCTATTTCACAAGGGAACTTTGATTATATCTTCTACAGAGAGTGTATTTACCTGTCACATCTTGGAGGTCGCATCCTTTCTCACCCATCATTGAGGGTGCATTCTTCTTGCCCATATCATTGGAGGCACATTCATATGGTCATTTTGGGGCTCTATTACTCATTCTACTCATTGGGGGAATTATAATTGATCTCATTGTTGCTTAATGGGATCCATGATAATCTTTCTGGAGCTGTTATTATTGATCTGAGACTAGAGGAGGGAGTGAGGCTTTCATGGGCCAATTGTTATTGGAGATGCTACTACCACCTGAACCAGATCTGTCGCATGGCATGCATGTCTTCTATATGAGATCACACTACTCTAGTACATCTATTAGGTATGTTCATGCATTTATTTTGAGCTTGATTATCTTGTAGATCTAATTATTTGTTATATCTGAGGCATGCAACATTATTATTATTCATGCAAACCTACTATTGGCTAAATTGTACATCAAACAATTGAATAAAATACCAATATCACAATAAACCCTACACAACATCAGAGTACAATGATTTGGTATGACTTGTGAACTAGGACTGGGCTATGACAGAACTGGACCAATCCATCCAAATTGGTCTAAACCACAACCAACTAATTCCAACACATTGTGTGTTGTCTTGGGATGACTTGTGGGCCCAAGTAGGCAACTTTGTCTTGTAAATTCTTGTAGAGTTTGTATTTATAATTCTCTTTTGCTCATTTATAGAGAACGTGTGTCACCTAGAGTAGCAATGTGCTACCAACTAGGTTACACTCAGTTCGACTTACAAGTGAACCGCCAAAGATGCACAAGTACTTGTTCAAATTCTGAGTTTAGAAGTCCATTCAAGCCTTCCTAGGCCCCTTTTTATTTGTAGTTTTAGCACATGTTCATACCCTTCGGGGAATTTGTAAAAATGTACTAGCATGGATTTTTTGTAAAGGACCGTGGTCTCCTAGGACTTAAACATCAATCCAGGTATTCCAAGGTGTTTTTTCCTTGTTAATTATATGTTGTTGAATAAACAACTTATACTTTTCTAGTTTTTCACCTCCTCCAAAGATGGAATGGTCGTCTTGGTGGTTAGGCCTTAGGAGGATATTAGAGTTAATGTGTCAATGTATATGAACATGCTAGACATTAATTTTGAGTCACATGGACATGTGCTAGGCCCTCATAGGATTTTTTTTAAGTTTTGAAAAAAAAAATTCCCATAAACATAGGCTATTTTTTAATAGTTTAATTGGAAAAATAAAAAATGTAAAAAACATGTGGTCTAGAGTCCTATTTTTCCATAGAGAGGCTCGTTTTCAAACCCAGAGCACCCACTTTACCCCAAAACCTACTTTCCTAAGTTTTTGAGTAATTATTTATCTCCAAAATCAATTATTACTTGAAAAACCCAAAAAAGACTAAAAAATTGGATAAAGTGAGAAATTCGGCAATTCATAAAAACATGGAAAAATGTTCCGTGAGTTTGAAAAGTAAAGCAACAAGTATCCAAAAGTTTTTGGATGGTTAGATGTTGATATTATTATCAAATCAAAGCAATGGAAATTTTCCTCATGAGAGGGGGGGGCACCTCTCCAAGTGGGGGCACATCTTTTAGGAAAAGCTTGCATCTTTTAGGAAGTAGGTTGAGTTTTGGAAGTTGGTTCTTTTTCCAAATGTTGATTCCATTATACAACTCTCATTCCAACTCATCTGTAACTCATCCCAACCAAGCAAGTGTGCCCTCTCTTCACTTGGTCTTTTCTATTTAAGCAAGGCTTTGCCTGTCATTTTCTCATGATGGTCAGAGGAACGAAAGGTTGTTGTAGCTCTGCTATTGTAGTTTGCAATACTTTTTGGAATATTAAAGGCTTTGGAGGCATGTCTATGGTGTAACGCTTTTAATGTGTGGATGGTAATTGCCAAATTCTTATAAGGTCTAATCTGTCTTGTTTTCTTTGCTTTATGTTGGTTGAATTTGGCCTTTGAAGGGGAGTTGTATCCCAGTGGGATAAGATTAGAAAATATTGTTTGCTTCGTAATCTTATTGTTCATTTGCAATTATATCTCTTAGAATAGCATGTTCATTTTTTTTAATGTTCATGTTTTCCAAGTTTCTGTTGTAGGTGGCACCAAGGTTTTAACCATTTTTGTGCAAGGATTTCAAAGATTGCAGATGATCTCACTTGAAGAAGGGGTTGATCTTGTTTGCACCCTCCTCAGCTTCATTTTCTTGTGAAATACATAGTCCCTAAGTGTTCCACCAAAGCAAACTCCGCGGCCCAAAGTTCCCAATCTTTCAGCTCGTTTCTTCTCTCTTTCCTTCACCATTTCAAAATTAAAGTTTTTCGATTACTAGTTACTTTCAACAGTGTTAATCATTTTAGTGCATTAAAAATATCATAAACTAATTTGATTTGTATTTGCATTTATAAGTTTAGATTTGATTCTGAAAGGCTTACTTTTCATAGATCTAACTCCCAAAACTAAGTACTTGCATTCTATTTTTCATATCATTTAAAGTACTTGAGATATATGCTAAATTTTTTATGCTTTAATTGATTAATCTAGCACATTTAGCATAAGTTTGTTGGTTGTTTTGTAGCAATTGATGAACAGGTAGAGAGGCACTCCGGCGAAATTTTCAAGATATAAGCCATCCAGGAGCCACTATTCTTTCTACCTCTTCTTCGCGCAACTATAAAGCCTCATTTTTTTTAAACTTGTGCTTCCTATTCTACAAAGGATCATAAGTATTCTTTCATTGTAATAATTATTATAACAAAGGAAGAGAGTGGGAATCCAAATGCCCACACCCCACCCCCCAAGGGGGATCCATCTCGTCTTTGTTTTTGTGGTTTTATTTTTTTAGATTAGCTGCTTTCTTTTTCTTAGTTAGATTTTCATTTTAATTCTTCCTTTTCTTAAAATTAACAAATCAGTCTTTGTTCTTGAAGTTCTTGAAAGGGGAAACGAGAGTATCGAACTGTGATTTCTAATAAACATACATTTGATATGAAATCCTTAAAATTAACAAGGCTCTAATCCTTGTATGCTCTACACCGCTGCAGCTTTGTTTGGCTAGTTGGTTGTATCAAAAAATGATTTGAGTGACTAGTAATTAGTCTCATCTTTTAATTAATCCCCAAGTGAAAATCCAACACTTTTTCGATATTGCTAAGTCGTGGGCAAAGTCTTCAATGAAGCGGAAACAACTAGAAAGTGACCGTGGGGCCCTGTTAGGTTACGTTCTTGTTGACGTAGTGTTGAACACAACTCCATGACTCCATCTAGCCTACATGTCACTGTGAGAACCACTTTTAAGCAAATCCGAACATATTCCTTGTACCCTTTGGGTATATCCGAAATACCTTCTCTTCTTAATAATTCGGATCACTACCACATTAATAAAATTGATCAACAATAAACCCACACCTTAATATACTCATTTAATAACTTAAAATTTACTAACAAGACATTGCAATACTTTCACTGAGACTACACCAGCAACCCCATATACACAAACACTCCACACTCATTGGCACTGGTCTATGTTATTTTTTATGCTTAAATTAATTTTGCAAGTGTCATGAATGGTTTGTACATTTTATAAAGCTATTGAAGTAATTTATTTGCAGTGACTTGTGGTTAATTTTTCATTTCACATTAACTCCTAGAAGCAAGTTGTTTTTTCCTTTCATAGATCAACAACCTGAGAATTATTTTTCATAGGGACCACCCCCCTTGGCTTCACTAGGAGAAACCCTAGATGGAGGAGTCAAGATCAAGTGACAACACTTGACTCTTACTTGCCCCCAAGGTCGCACCCAATGGCTTGAAGATTTCTACCACGTGACCCGAGGTGTGAATTAGGTGACAACACAATGTAAACATCTACAACAATTATTATTGAAGAAATGGTAGCTTTCTAGCCAACACATATCTTAGAGTATCTCGTCTTTGTCCTTTTCTCTTTATTGTCACACTGTGATATGGATTTAATTCATATTAGTGTGAGTTCATTTCATAAGTTAGTTGAGACTAGCATAGATCCATTTAAACCCCAAATCTATTAAGCATTGAGAGGGATAAAAGAGAACCCAGGTGCAAACCTCTCTATGCTAAGAAGATCCATGGCTAAGATGGATCTATGCTAATTCTTTTCACAATAGCTTTTTGATTGACATTATATGTTGGGTGTCAAATTGTTTTCCCTTTTAGTTGATTGGTGTTACCCATGTATGTACATAAAGTCTACACCTCTTCCACCCTTAGTTATAAGAGACATCACTTCTCTCAATGCAATCATATGTACATCTTTATCCATTATTCTTGACACAGTTATCATATAGTAAATATAGTTATCAATAATATGTTATGTCAATGTGTTAGTACCTCCATAGTGCCTTAAACATGTAAAATGCTAGCTAGTGGCAAGGGAAGGATCTCGAAACCATATGATGATTTTTTACTTGTTAGGTGAGATGACTAGAAAGAACTGGTCATTACTTGTTAAATTATGACATAATTCACTAAAAAGTAAGTGGAGTCACTAGTTAACTACTCTAACTATGTATTAGTGATGGTTAGCTACTTTATCTATGTATGATCTCTTATAAGAGACTTGGGGTGGTCATAATCTTTTCTATAATAGTGCAGGTTTGAGTCCTAATGCCAAACTTAATGGACAATACCCCAAGTTCTTGAGTACGATGCATGCATCACATCATTATCTATAACTGATTACTCTCTTGTGATGTGTTTCTCCAAGTTTCACGGCTGATCCTTAGGAAAGGCCATGAAAATTATTTTGATTTGCAGCCTTGTATGAATTGGCATGTGACCATGCAAGGTTGGCTTTATATGCTCTTGCACAATACTCTATCACCTACTATAGGTTCGTGGAAGTGTTGATAGAGTAAGCCAGAGCTCTTTAACAATTTATGCAGTAAACAAATAAATGTTAAGCAACACAGAAGAGGATAAAAGTCTCTAAAAAACTTGACAGCATATTTGCTCTATATGGAAAATCTCCACAATGAATAACGAAGATCATCCATATATTTGTTAGTTTCCACACCACAAAAATGTACAAAAACACAAAAACCTTCATACCAGGGTACCATGGGAGATTATATAAAGTTGGTCTACTGCATTTCCTTGCTCGATGATGACATCACCAGGAAGAAAAATCTCCTCATGCAACTTTGTCACCTGCAAGATAAAACCAATAATAAGATTCCCAAGGAGACCCATTGGTTATAACTCACATCTAATGCTTCAGTAACCAAATATTGGTTAGAAACCAGAAAGAATTGAATTACATGATCTAAAATCCTATATATAGGATTTTGAAGAAATTTAAGTGGTGGGATAATGATACGAGGAGAGCATTTCCAGCAAAAGAATGCGATTTTGGCATAAGAAAAACTCTGGCAAAAGAGCCTGGAGAAATTCACTGGATAATGAAATTTTGAGTTTATTAACAGTCACAAGATAATTATATGGAGGATATGTTTGAGGTACAGCAGTAGTTCTGGTTTTCTCAAATCAGAATAAATGTTGCTTCATAATTCGTGGGTCTTTGGATATAAAATTGAACCTTGAACACCATAACATGCTAAAATCAATAATATCATGGGTTGCAATTTTGAATCCATAATAACCCATGATATTATTGATTTGCAATTTTGAATCCATAATAACCATCCCTCTTGCTGATAAAGTGAATGATGAAGACATGGTTTCTAGCAGGTTTTTGATAAACGTTACAAAGAAAAATAAGTGTTTCGTGAAAATTAATCTAATAGTCACATGGAATTTTGAGAGCAGGGAGAGCCTCTGTATGAAACCTATACACTTGTCATATTCCACTGTTAGAAGCCCTTTTGAACTGAAATTGAATGAGCCTTCTTGTCAATTACAACGAAGAAGAAAAATAATTTGCCTAACATTAACACTACTGGATTTCTAATTCCAGAACTAAAACCTAAAATTGTTCTCATAATTATAATGTTAAAAACAATTTATGAAATAAAATTACACCAAGAGAAGCAAGGAACTCTACAGCCCTAATGGAGAATGAGCTGCCATCATATCTTATTTAATTGCCATAATGTTAAAAAGAGCAATTTTTTTTTATCCCTCTCTTTGTTTAATAGATCTGGGTTTAAGATGGATCTATGTTAGTATAACTAGCATAGCATAGATATAAATCCAAATACAAAACTCTAGGTACTTAACGGATCTAGATGAATCTGTGTGAAAGAGAAAAAAGAGACCTTTTTAGCGTTACACACAAACACAAAGAAAAGATTCTCTCAGTGCATGGTCAATAGCTTTCTTCTTTCTTTGAATAAGACAGGAAAGAAGAATTCATACTTACAATCTGATTTAGGAACTCAGAACTGCATCCTTTAAAAAGTGGGACATGTTTGACTGTCCTTCTATACAATTTTTGAGAAACCTGTGAACAACGGAATATTTTATTGCTTGGACTACAATAAACAAGCGCAATCCTAGAATAGAAAGAAACAGTACAGATGTTATAGATACAAACAATGCATAAATGAAGGTAGCTGACAACATTCAAGGATCAAACTATGAATTTGTCAAACAAAATGCAATCCAAGATTATGAACCTTATGCAAATGAGAAACAGCTTCACAAGAGGAATTGCAATGTTCACTTTAAATATTATGATCCGGTTCATAAAAACAGAACTACTTCTTTAGGTCTCAAAATGAAAGTTCGTTCTAAATATTATGATCCAATTAATAAAAAATTAGAACTACTTGTCTACTTTTCAAAGTGATTTATGGAGTTGAGAAAATGGAATAAATATTAGGAAGATGACAAATTATATGAAGAAATGTGCTACTGTCAGCAGCAGGTGGAAATTCAAGTCAATACCTTCGCACGTATACATGCAGGAATATCTTGGAGAATGCTTGCTTCATTGTAGCTACTCTCATATTGTAATCGTAAGTGACTCTTTATTTGTGCCCGTATGTCCTTCTCTAGCCTGTTTTTGTTCATGAATTTGATAAGATCCGTCATTTTATCCCGGAAACATTCTGTCTTGGATCCTTTGACTATCAATGCTGTCATATTACCGACTAAATAGGCCCCAAGGACCATGTCAAAAGAAATAAATATCATAATAAATATCATCTCCAACGAGTTTACTGCATGGATGTCACCGTAACCTGTACAAATGTTTCAGGCAATAGTCAACGAAAAAGTGAAGAGTCTACATAGATATAAAGTAGATATAAAGTAGTTTAGTTTCAAATACATTATAGTCTCTTCTTTGAGCTTTACTATTAAAGAGGTACCAAGTATTTTGCACATTCATAATCACCCAAGTTTAAAGTAATTTACTACAATTGTACCTTGGTTCACCAATTTTTTTTTAGATTCATCATTTCAAGTAATTCTTTGTAATACATACTGTTTCTATCACCTTGACATGTATGTACATAGATCACAAACCTGATAACTGATAAGAAGAAATATGGAAAATATATAACATGTTTTATTTGATGAAATGCTTCACATTTTCATTAATAAAAAATAGAAAAGCATTGAGCAAAAAAAAGCCCACAAGGCAGCCACCACAAGCTAGAGCTGAAACGCACAAAACTTAGCTATTCAGAATCAGCCTGCAGGGGTATGAGAATTTAAGAGTCATGAAGTGTCACGCTGTCCAAAGCAGAAAGCAATAAACACAAGAGAGACTAACTAGCCGAAAAGAAAGGACATTTCATGATGCAATTGGAACCAAAGCCACGTCAAGAGGAGGGTCTTTGTCCTGAGAAAGATGCCCCCATCCTTCACTTGTAGGCTCAAGATCCACCACGATAGGCTACCATCCGTTGTTTCCTTACTTTGGCTCTTTAAACCACTCTAGTTTTGAGAGAGCCAAAGGATCATTGGGAAACTTTTCAAACTTGGAGGGTGGAGGCCTTTTACTGGGGGCAGCTTCAACTTCTTTCTCAACACTCTTACAATTCGGTTTACCCTATCTAGATGCCAACAGCCACTAAAAGCTCGAGAATGACAAGTATGGGTAGGGGAAAGCCCTTTAGGGGCCACCCTATGTTTCTAAAGTCCATCAGGGCTTTCATGGCCCCTTTTTATTTTTCACATGTTCATACCCTGCGGGGATATTGTAATAAAATGTACTAGCATGATGACATTTTGTAAAGGACTTAGCCATCAATCTAGTTATTCCAAGGTGTTTTTTCCCTTGTTAATTATGCACTGCTTTTAGGTGATGTATAATTTTCGAGTTTTCCACCTGCTCCTCCAAAGATAGAATGGTCGTCTTGGTGGTTAGGCTTTAGGAGGTTATTAATTTCCAAGTGTCAATGTATATTACCATGCTAGGAATTATTTTAGAATCATATGAATTTTCCCGTAAAAACATAGAATTTTTTAATGTTTTAAATGTAAATATTAAAACTCACAAAAGTGTGGTTAGAAGGAATATTTTTCCATGGGGGTGCTCATTTTCTAACTAAAAGCACCCACTTAACCCCTAAAACCACTTTTGAGAGTAAAAATTCAATTATTTCTCATCAAAATTTATTTTCTCTTGAAAAAGGCCAAATAAGACATAATAAAGGGAAAACATGATCCCACAATCAAAGGAAGTTTTTTAGATACTTGTCTCCGGTGGTTGACAATCAAAGGAAGTTTTTCAGATACTTGTCTCCGGTGGTTGACAATCAAATCCGAGGTGAATATGAGTCAATCTCTTGATTGATTTGATTGATAAGAGGATCTCTAGATGAAGGGGGCACATTCCACTAAAGGAGGGGCACATCTCTTGATCGGGGGCGCATTGCTCCATTTGGGAAACATGTTTTTGAGAAGTGGTGACTATGGAAGAGAGGGTACGTACCTCATGAGAGGTAGCGCCTCTCTCTTGAAGTTAACTCCGAGCCAATTCACCAAGTTACTCTCACAACTCAAGTCTCCCTTTACACTTGGCAATTCACCCTCTCTTGCCATAAAGCCAAGCGCTCTCTCCCTTTGCAAGCTAGTTAGAGTTTGGGAGCAGAGGCTGGCCATCATAATAGTTGTTCTATCTTTCTTGTTGAGAATAAAAGGAGACTTTGGAGGTCATATTTGCGTGATGCTATCAATGTGTGGATGATTTATCTTGGTGCATGAGGTATCTTGTGTTTAGCAATTTGTTCATTTACTTTGTGAAGATCTATCCTACTAAAAGGATTGTAATCGATTTTGTAGGGAAGATTAGTAAGCTTGTTTTTTTATTTAATCTTTTATTTGTCATATGCTTAGAGATTTAAGAATTATATGCTTCATTTGTTTATACTCATATTCTCTTGATTTCTAGCTTTAGAATTTCTAGATTTAATGGGTTGTGTGCAAGTGTGTTTCTAGCTATAGGTTTCTTGGAATTGAAGAAGTGAAGAGCTTGCTTTCTCTTTCTTTCATTCAACATTTTTTGGGAAGAACCAACCCTCGGTGTCCCATAATCAAACTTTTAAAGTCTTCTTTGCTAAATATCCATGTTGTTGCTCTTCTCTTTCTCCTTGCACATTCTTCTTTTCTCTAGGTTACTTTGTTAAGTGCGAGTTCTGTTAGATCTATCCTTTCAAGTTTGAATCACAAATAGATCTAGTTCCTTTTTGCATAAAAAAATAGAAATTAGTTGAGTTATAATGATTTATCAAATACATGCTAGATCTAGTATAAAGGTTCTTTCATTTTTAGTTATTTTCTTGTTAGATCTAAAGGCTGAAATGAAAGTGTCTTTCTTGTGTATATGAAAGTTAAATTCGACAAACAAAGTGCCACTTATTTGCTTACTCAAAAGGGCAAACAAAAATCCTAAGAAGGAAAGCTTTTAGCATGTCTACTTAGTTCATTGTCTTTTTTTAGTGTGGTTTTAATCTTAATTTTTTTTAGTTTACTAACATTGTTCAAAGATAATTCCAAAGTATCTTTGAGTTTTTTTTGCGTAATAGTGTTTGCTGGTTTTTTTTGTTTGATGTGCAGGTAGAAGGGCTCTTTGGCATGTTTTTTAAAGATTTGGACCTTTCAGGACATTCCAAAAAGCCGTATCTTCCCTCTATCATTTCTCTAAAAATTAGTAAGCCTTTTGATCCTATTCTACAAAGGATCTAAGGCATTCTTCCCCCTCAAAAAGTGAATTTAATAAAATAATAAAGAGAGAAAGCGGGCTACCTAGCGCCTGCACCCTTTCCCCCTAGGGGGATTTGTATGGTCTCTTGTCATGGCGTGCTTTCATTTTTTGCTTTAGTTTTGTTTTTCTTATTCTAACATATAAATTAAAATCACAAATCTCACAAACATTCACAACAATTTTCTTTAAATTTTGTTTTATTTTGTTAAAGAGTAACGAACCCCCTTGATTTCCTGAAGTACGATGCCACAGATAAGGGCTTTCCTGAGTACTGGAGTTCGACTGGAAATGATATTTTTGGATTATATAAACTTAAGTAGAAAACATTTAAAATTCATAAAAAGAACCAAGGCTTTTCTCCATGTATGCTCTGGACCTTTGTGGCTTGTCTAATCAGTTGGTCATATAAGAAAGGGATTAGAGTGACTAGTAATTAATCCACATTTAATAATTAAACTAACATAGACGGAAATTTGGTTCCTTCGACAACTTACCATCTGTGGGGAAATCCTTCAGTGAAGTGAAAACAACTAGATAGTGACCGTGGGGATTTGTTAGGTTGCACCCTTATTTGGTATAGTGTTGGACACACCCTTGCGACTATGATATAGCCTACATCTCATGTGTAGGGCCACGTTGGGTAAATCTAGACATATTATTTTTTCTCTTTGGGTATATTTGGAATCTCCTTCCCTGTAAGCAAGATCATTTTTTATTAATAAAATTTACCAAGTAACCCACTCCCTTAATACTCATTAATAAAAATAAAATTTACCAACTGAGACAATTGCAATACATTCCTGACATAGCATCCTTGCACTTACAAAGCATTCACTTTTACAAGCATATTTTTCTCATTTTGCAAAATTATATTGGGCACTGGTCTTTTCTTTCCTTATTATCTTGCTCATGTTCTTTCATTTATGCAAAATGATGATGATATATTTATGTTGTTGAGTTAAAGTCTTTCATATTTCTATTATGGTTGTAAAAAATAATTAACTCCTAGAATAGTTGTTTTTTTCTTTATTAGATTAAAAAACTTAGATTCTTATTTTTAGGGACCAACCACCTTGGATTCACTAGGAGTAAGCCTAGATGGAGGAGTCAAGTTTCAAGTGACAACACTTGACTCTCACTTGCCCCCAAAGACACACCCAGTGGCTTGAAGATTTCTGCTATGTGATCCGAGGTGTGCATCCAACAGCAACACTACTTCTATCTACACTTTAAGCATATATACATGGATTTGTAGAAGCATGTGGGAATAGATTAGAGAACTTTCACGCCAAGCCCAATCTTGTGTTGTATGTTGGTGAAAAGACATTCATTTCTAGTTTTCAAAAGATGATATAAGATGTCAACTTTATAGTCTAAACCACTACCAAGCAATATTAAAATCAACAGCTCGAGGGAGAGAATATCCTAACAAAGCAGTCTTCTAAGTGGTATGGGTAGGGAGTGCTACCCCCCATTTTGCATGGTTATCCACATCTAATTTTGATCACAATGGGTAGGTTTGCAGGTTGATGGAGCTATGAATGGCCTAGCAATTGCGCTTACACTTTATTATCTTGATGCCTTGGAAGATAATTGTACTTACCATGGAGAGAAGGATTTTGGTTATGTGGTATCCTATAATTCATATTTACTACATATTGATGGTGTATAAATCCCTTTATGGTGATGTGTTCAAGTTTCAAACCATGCCTTATGTTTTCATCTTGGTGCCATTTTTGGCTAGGGGATGCAACATATCTTTGCATGGTACACCCCTCACATGTGGAGTCAAAATTTCATTATGTTGGGCCACCCCTTTTATGTTGAGAAAACCCCTTTGTTCTTGATGAAATAATTCAACCACTTAATGGTGGCTCCTCTTCTGGCACACAAGTTACAAATATATAATATTTTATTAGGGGGCACTGTACTAAATTAACTAAAGTATTGGATAATCTTGGTTCCTCTTAGGGTCAAGAATATGCATAAGGAAGAATGATATCACATAAAGGGCCCCTTTTGGTTATAATATGGAGGCATAATGGAGACATTCTTTATTGTATGATGAATGGCATTGCCTTTATCATCTGGAGTTGTCTTCTTTTCACCTTTGGGATGACGTCAACTTGGGGAATCCCTTTGGGGAACATGTGTTTGCACTAGAATTTTATAACTTGTGATGGAACTATGGGTTAACTTCACAAGTTTATGAGGGACCATCCCATATTACATTATGATGCAAGACATGGTCATTGAAGACAAGAATCTGTGCACTCATGAAGGTCGTAGGTGAACAAACAACCTTAGCAGGTGATGTCCTATTTATGGAGGATTTCGTGCACTCTTGTTCATGCATCATTGATGGACATCCACCATTTGAGGGTCTATTGCATCCTTATTCATGCTTGTTTGTTGGGAGTGTCCACTTTGGAGTTTTGACTTGTTTGTTTTTTTCCCTCATCCATGGAGGTACCCTTCTCATTCTTTATTGGAGACATGTACTTGTGGATTCGACCAACATTATTATATTGTATTTGTTGTAATAGAGCATTTTGAACTTGTTTACTCCACCCTAGGCTAGATCTACGATTTTATCACTATTTTATTGTAAAGGAAGTTGAGCTCATTTCCTTTATAAGAGAGGCTCTTCCTCATTTGGTCTTAATGTTTATATTAGGGGAGAAATCCCACTAAGACTTAATGAATTGTCTTTTGGTTCTTATGGATGGTTGAGGCTAGAACTCCATCAAAGGTTTCTCATTTTTTATGCTTGGTGTGATGGATGGATCTTTGAATTGTCAATGGATTTGAAGTAATAAATAATAGTCTCTCTATCATTTATGTCCATCATTTATGTGGTTGCTCTCAATTGGAAGTGTAATTTAGGTACCCATATTCTACTCTAGATCATGTGTTTTTTGATGCCATCCATGATAGTCAATTTCTTCTCTAGAACTTTCCATTTGATTGATCTTTAAGTCATCCCAACCAGTAGATAGTATCTAGGTTGCGTGCTACAAATATAGCCCTTTCTAATCTTTCCTAAGAAACCCTCATGTGATCCTTGGTTGACCCCACTTGCCCATTTGATAATACATTGGTATCCAATCCCTTCATCAGATGTATATTTTTTCCTTTACATAAAAACACATTGTTTTGCTAGGGTTACTCTTCAATTTCACCTTGTGCTTCATTGTCAAACCATAGTAATCTTATTTATGGACTCCTTCCTTGAGCTAGAGAAGAGCTAGGCCAAAGAGGAGAAGAAAGTTGGTGAGGTAATAGTGGTCCCCTCTTAGTTACACAAAAGCTATCATTGATTTTTAGGGATTTGGTCTCAATATGCTAGTTTGTGTGATAACATTTTGGCGTCATTGTCGGGGATAAAGCCCATTTTCTGGATTTGTAATATTGCTACACATGACATCTATGAGTGTAGATTTTTGAATATCCTTTGCTCATATGGTACTCCATTAAAGAACAAATCCCTTGTCCTTGCATATTTTTCAAGACTTGTTGTTTGTAAAGTGAAGCAAGCAAGATTGGGAATGCAATTGAAGACTCACCTTGACGACTCCACACTTTGATAAGGGTATAAGCTATTAATTCAGATTTGTTTGCAGCCCTATATTTTGCAATAATGCCATGAGTTTTTAATGAAGCATTTGCTCGTTTGGATTTTTCAAATATTCATGGATACCCAAATTGAATTCCTTTTGGTAATGGAAAAGGGTCTAGTCTAGAATTTTATGGTGATTCTTATGACATTCACAACCCATCCAAGCATGTTTCTTTAATGGAAGATTATATTTTAGATTTGGATGTTGAGCATGAGGATCGTGCTATGAGAATGTTTGCTAGATCTCTTGAAGGAAGTGCTAAGAAATGGTTCTATTCATTGGAAAAGGGAAATACTTATTCTTATGCAGATTTTACTAAAGCATTTCTTAGGCATTGGAATCCTTCGTATGAAGAGGAGAAAGAGCATGTGCATGTCCATGAAAATTCCTTTGAAGCTCAAGTCCATGAAGAAGAGCCCATGCATCCTGAAGAAGCACCTTGTAATTGCATCATCCTTGATGAAGATATTTTTGAAGGCATCAAAGAAGATCAAGAAGAAGATAAGATAAGATAAGATAAGATAATTTTATTAATGTGCAACAATTGACCAAAAAAATGGGTCAATGGGACTAAAGGATATGTCTAGAATGAGTACAATGTGGGAGTGTAAATGTAACTCCTAGAAAATGCCAAAACTAAGATAGAATAAAATAAACGAAGATACTGTTGAGATTTGTATCTCAGAATGTCCTTCATGTGTTTATACCTAGCATGAAGGTACATTGACAGTATAGGCATTGATGTAGTGTGTGAGAAGCGCTCTACTAGTTGACATGGATCTAGCAATAGAGACATGCAAGGATTGCAAGGATGAACATGTTTTTATTGCATAGTGTGATGTGCATGAGCTATGCATGATGCATGTGCATAAGATATGCATGATGCATGATGCATGTGATCTACATGTGCATGTGCATTAAAAGTAGGTGTGCATGTGCATGAAAACTAAATTAGGGTTTTGGAACCCTAAAAGTCACCAAAAAATTATAATAGAAAGTAGAGGCGGATGGGGGCAAATTCAACTTGACAGTGTTAAGTAGTGAGTTCATCTACACAGGTTGAGCGAGTTACTACATGAGGAGGGCAAATTTTTTTTTAACGAAAGTAGAGGCGGATGGGGGCACATTCAACTTGACAGTGTTAAGTAGTGAGTTCATCTACACAGGTTGAGCGAGTTACTACATGAGGAGGGCAAATTTTTTTTTAACAAAAACTTAAAAGGGGATTTTATAAAATAGGCTGTGCACAGCCATTCAATACATCAAAAGAAAGGAAAGGTATTCCTGCAATTCAAAATTGGAGCATAGCAGGCTTGTCCTGAAAGTTTTCCAAAGGACTGCATTCAAAATTCTACCCAAATAGCTAATGTCTCGGGTAGTATATACCCTTACATACTGATTACATAAAAAAAGACAGAAATACATATATCCATAATAAGAAAAGAAAGGCTAAGGGTTGCCTCTGAAGTGCTTGGGCTGCACTACTGATTCTTCTTCCATAGGCTGCTCCGCTTCTGTAGTTGCTCCATGAACTCGGCTCCCCTGATTCATGGCGATCAAGTGTTCAAGATATTCTTGGATTCTGTCTACTTTAACCATCATCTCACGCAGGTTGCTTTCATTGTCATCAATCCGGGAGTCATGGTTACTGATTTGTAATGAAGTATAGCTCACTGTTTTTCCCATGCGTTTGATTTCCTTCACCATTTCCTTGTTATCCATAACTCCAATTGCAACCATCTCGTACAGGCGCCTCATATTCTTATTAATGTCCATGATACCTGCATTGTCTCCAGCTTGCGCCATGGTTTCAGCTTCCTCAGATATTTTAACGCTAGCAAACTGATAGTGCAAAAAACGAGAAGCAAGGGCACTGTCCGGATAATCAGCCAAGGGGGAACTAAGAAAACGACTCAGAACTGAGAGCTCCTGCTATAATACATGACTCCCATTCCTAACAGAGAATTCCAGAGTTCCCATGGCTCCTTCCTGCCACCCAGTGCAGAGGCAACCCAAAACAAGAGTCAGACTTCTAGAATGCGCAGGCTTAGAACCCAAACCAGTGCCGATAGACCAAGACGTAGAAGGGGAATTGCATTGGCACTTGGAGAAGGCTGCGAGAGCAAGCCTCTCCTTCACAAAGGAGCGGGTGATGGGGAGAGTCTACCATGGGATGCCCTGCAGCCTCCCTCCTTCAATGCCTTTCACCACATTCAAAAGGATACTCACAGCTTCAGAAGAACCAGAGAGGACCGGAGCCGAAAAGATATGCATGGCACTGCAATGAGGCAGCATAAGAGAACAGGCAGAGAAGAAGCAAACGTGTGAGAGGTAATGAAAATTAACCAAAGGCCTGAAAAACTTAATGCCTACAGAGTTCAAGAGGTTGAAAGGACAGGGAGGAAACCACGCGGCCGAGGGAAAGGAGCTGACAAGACGGGGGGATAAATGCTTTGAGCCACCGTGGAGGAAGTGGAGGCCAGCTGCAAGAAAGGGAAAAGGAGTGGGGTGAAGAAAAAAGGGAGAGAAGAGAGAAGGGAGAGGGGGGAAAAGAAGGGGATGAGGGGAGGAAGGAACGGGGGGATAAGGGGAGGAAAGCAAAGAGTGAAGAGAGGAAAGGAGTGAAAGATGAGGAGAGTGGGGAACTAAAAGGCTTTCAATGAAATGGAGGAGAGATAAGTTCTTTAAATGTAGAATTCAAGTGTTGTAAGGTCAGAGAGGGAGCTTCCAGAACCACATTTAAGGGATAAATTTGAGGGTGGGATGATTTCCATCCTGGCTGTAATGACCTTGTGGGAGAGAGGCTCCTACATTAGCCATACTGTCTATTGCTATGTTATTATGTCGAAGAACGTGGAAAGGCTCGTAGGTACTAGACATGAGAATCTTTGCTTTTTCGAATAGGCAGCGACACTTGACAGCTCCGGTAGGGTATCCATTGGTCAATTTGAGGATGACATGCCTGGAGTCCCCGAAGATCAAGACCTTGCGAAGCTTCTTATTATTTAGAATCTGAAGGCCCTGGATAAGAGCCAACCACTCTACTTCATTGTTAGTTCTGTTACCCAGCCCCCACGCGAAATTTTGTTCTACATATCCTTCGAGATTCATGAGAATCCCCCCTGCACCTGCCACCCCTGGATTACCTTTCGAAGTGCCATCAAAGAAGAGAGCAAATGAGTTTTTCCCCCTGAGCCAGGACTTGAATTCATTGTTGGGAAGACGTAAATCCCATAGAGGGGACTGTCTAGGATGGCTTACCCTGCCTGAGATGCTTTTGGACTGAAGGGAGCTTTTCTCTTTCATAAAGTTTTTGCACCAAGAGGAGTAAGGCTTAGGAATGGATTCGTGTGAAGGAAATCTTATGTTATTCAAGGCAAACTTTTCACCTATCATTCCTATAGTTTTAGCAGCTATATAAGTTGGGGAAGAATTTTGTTCCTTGAAGATGGCTCGATTCCTAGCAAGCCAAAGTTGCCAACATAGATTCTTTGGAATAGCATCCCAAAGGTGGCTTAAGATTGGTTTCTTGTTTAAGGAGCCTGGAAAATGTTTGGGCCAATCTTTTAAGAGCTGAGTTGCATTGCCTGGGAGGTCTCGTCCAAAATTCAGAGGGAGAACGATCCTCCAAACTGTTAAGGAGACTTTGCATTTTAAAAAAATATGGCTGGATGTCTCTTCTGCTGAGTTACACAGGGCACATCGAGAAGGGCCGAGAATACCTCTTTTCCTTAAGTTCTCAGCTGTTAATAACTTATTGTGCAAAAGAATCCAAGTGAAACTGTTGACTTTGGGGATGCTATCGGGATGCCACACCTTCTTCCAGAGTCTCTCTGCCATGTGCGGTTCCATGGTTATTTTTTTATATCCCTCTTTGACATTGTAATGTCCTGATTTGCCCCATCCAAGACGATCCTTGGCTGAGACTCGCGATGGGGATAAGCCATGAAGAGATGATAGGAAGGATGTTGCTACGTTTGTCAGATGTGTTGCAGGAGATAGCTTTTTCCAGCCAGTCCATTGGCCCTTTGTGTCCCAACGAGAGAGATCATAGAGAGTGTTGAGCCCTTGGTCAATTGCCCATTCAGCTAAAGGCGTCATTCCTGGAAGCAAGGAGCAAGGAGGTTGCCCTAAAATGCTGCTGTTCCAAGCATTTATTCTTTTCCCATTCCCTGGGATCCAGTAGCAGTTTTCACTGATAGTTTTGTAGGATGCTTTGCACAGCTGCCATAGAGTAGTTCCTTTACCTGTCCATGCACTGTCTAGCATTTTTGATCTGGGCCTTTTTATATACTTTTTTCTAATTACTTCCTTCCACCATTCTTTTCTTCCCGTTACCAGTCTCCATATCAATTTGGCTCCCATGGCTTTGCTCATGTGCTCAGGGTCTCTGATGCCTAAACCACCTTGATTTTTAGCGCATTTGATGGTGTCCCACTTCACCAAATGGAACTTCTTAGTCTGAACTCTCCCTCCTTGCCAAAGGAATTTCCTAATTTCCTTGCATATGCTGTTAATGATGTTCTTGGGAGCAAGGACCATCGAACTAGTATAGATGGGGTATGAAGAGAGGATGGATTGGATTAAAACAGTTTTCCCAGCTAGATTTAGCCATTTCGAGCCCAAGGATTGAATCTTATCCTGAATTTTTTGAACAACCGGATTCCACATTGAGGAAGTCATGGATTTTTTAACCACGGGGATACCCAGGTAGGAAAAGTGAGTCCAGTTAGGATTGGCTTTAATTTGAAGGATTTGAGATATGCTGCAAAGAGTTGGCGTAGGACAGTTCCATCCATATATTTGGCACTTACTCAAATTTGTTGAACTTCCTGAAGATTGGAGGAAGATGTCCAAGGGGCTGAGAAAGTTCCTGGAAATTTGGGTGGAGGCAATGCCAAAGAGGATAGTGTCATCCGCAAATAAGGCATGGTTGATGGGAGAGACACCTTCTCGATAGGAAAGGCCCGGGAGAGATCCTTCAGCTTGAAGTCTAAGCAATCTTCTGCTTAAGGAGTCAGCAACCAGGATATAAAGAAACGGGGATAGCGGGCATCCTTGCCTCACCCCTCAAGAGGCTTTGAAGAACTCTGAGGGTCTGCCATTGATAAGAGGTGCTATCTAGGGGGAAGTTATGCAGGCTTGAATTTGTCTGATGAAGACAGGGGGAAACCCAAATCTTTCTAGAACCATGATGATAAAGGAGTGTCTCAGACGGTCAAAGGCGTTGGCCAGGTCCAACTTAATGGCCATCCCAGACTCACCTCTTCTGGTGCTGGAATGGATTGCTTCCTGAACCAAGAGGATATTGTCACTGATATGTCTTCCTGAAAGAAATCCACCTTGATTAGGAGAGATAAGGGAAGGAATGATTTGCTTAAGTCTCAAAGACAGCACTTTGGAGAAGATTTTATAGGAAGCATTGCATAAAGAAATGGGTCAGAAATTTTTAATGGAGGTAGGGTTGTGCTCTTTAGGGATCAGGGCCAGAAAGGTGGAGTTGGTGGCTTCCCCCATGTTTCCTTTTGCCATCCAAGAAATAAGGCGCATCAAATCCCTTTTTATGAGAGGCCAAAAGGTTGTATAAAAACAAATGGGGAATCCATCCGGTCCTGGGGCCTTGTCTGGGTGGAGGCTCCAAATAGCTTTTTTAACTTCTTCTTCCAATATGGGGGATTCAAGCCTGAGTTTTTCCTCAGGGCTGATAAGAGCTGGAATGTCAGAGGCCATTTCTTCCATGAGGCGTTGAGAGACTGGCTCCCCATCATTATACAAGTGCTCAAAAAAAGTCCTTACCTCTGTGCTGACAGCCGCTTGCCCTTGTATGACTGCTCCATCTTCAGATTTGAGTTCTCTTATTGTGTTCCAGCGCTACCTGTCCCTGCATTGATTTTGAAAGAACTTAGTGTTCTGGTCTCCCCCTTTGAGCCAGAAGATGCGTGAGCGAAGCCTCCATCCCTCCTCTTCGTGTCTTAGAATTTTCTGGAGTTTTGTTTCCAGTTCAATTTCCTTGAGGAGGTGCTCCTTTGAGATTGTGCTTACTTCCATTTCAGCTTGAAGAAGCTCCATATCCTTTATAATGATTCTCTTTTGCTCAGAGGGTTCTTGAAATTGAGTTTTTGCCCATGATTTGAGAGCAAACTTGACCCTTTTTAACTTTTGTTCCCAGGAGTAAGCTGGAGAGCCTGGAATGAAGCACCTCCACGCTCCAGCTATAATGTCCTGGACTTCTTCCGATTCCAACCACATCCGGTTAAATCTAAATGGGAGGGGCCCCAAGTTTTCCATCGGTGGGAAGAAAAGACATATGGGTTTATGATCTGACACGACTGAGCACAGGATTTTGACTTCCGGCTGATGGTTTAAGAGATGGGTACTTACTAAGAAACGATCAAGCTGAGCTGCGATATGTCCAGGTCCCATTCTTCTATTGCTCCATGTATATATGTCGTTTTTGGGTTTGACATCAATGAGCCCCCATTGGGAGATGAGATCTTCCATCCTTTCCCTAAATGGGTCCCTTACCTTAGTTCCGCCTCTGCGATCATCTGCAGAAATAGTGGCGTTGAAATCCCCTGCAATGTAACAGGGTATCAGCTTCTTATCTTCACATTGCTCCTCTAGCAATGCCCAGAATCTTTCTTTCTGCGAGTTCGTGGTTGGGCCATATACATTCCCAATCCAAAATTGTTCTTTGCTTTCTTTGTCTTCTAATTTTATGAGGATCCAATTTCTATTTTCTATAGTGGAGCTCAGCTCGAACTTGTCTGAATTCCACCAGCATAGAAGCCCTCCAAAGGCTCCACTTGCACTGATAGCAAGGCTTGTCCCTTTTGGCCAAATAGTTTTGATTGTGGCAATGACATCTTCAGCTGGTTTTTTAGTCTCCTGGATGAGAAGGATTGAGGCAGATTCCATAGATTTAAACCTTTTGATAACTTCTAGCTTCTGCAAACCTCCCAAGCCTCTGCAATTCCAGGAGACTACTTTCATTATTTCCTGAGTTGTTTGAGAGCCTTATCTTTCTCCTTTTTATCCTCTTCCGTACTAAGAAGATATTTGTTCGCTTGCGGGGTTTTTACTAGAAAGTCTAGATTGGCCTGCTTCCCTACCGCCTTTTCCCTTGCTGCCTCCTGCTCTCTAATGATTTTGTTAGATTTCCTTCCCTTTCTGGAGATGGGCTCTTGTTCTTCAATGGAGGTATCTGTTATTTCTTTCGAGCTTGCTTTTGCCTTCGATCGTGTAATGGATCCTTCAGAGTTTGTCACATTGTCTTTCCTTTCCCTAGAGTGTTCAGAGCCCTCTTCCTGACCTTTCTACGAGACTCCAAAACCCTCATCCAATTCTGTCTTCCCCTGATGCGGCGAGACGATATCCTGGGGTTCAGTATTCTGCTGCTGCTCCACTTCGTGGTTTGCTTCCTGATTTTCTTCTTCCTGCACCTCGACTTCCAGGGCGTCGAATCGATTTTCGGGGGGGCTCTTTGGCGTGGAGATCTGTTGTTTTGAGGGCTTGGCTTCCCTTTTCACGCTTGCGACGTTCCATCCCTCACTGGGAGGGCTGTCTGAGATGGGTTTCTCAGGCTTTTTCGGGCATGATTTTACAAAATGGCCATATTCATGGCAATATTTGCATTTGAACAGAATTTGCTCGTAATCTACTATTTGTAGATGGTTCCATCCGTTAATGGAGAGCATGATTGACTCCGACAGACCTTTCTCAAGATCGACTTCCACGCAGATTCGGGCACGGGAGAACAGTGGGGCTTTTGGTTCAGATTTATCTACAAACTTCCCTAGGGTATTTCCGATTGCTCGAAAGTCCTCATCATTCCAGCAATGAAGAGGAAGATGGGGAAGCTTGACCCACACCGGCACTGCTTTGGGAATATCTTTTTCTGGATTGAAGGACAGGTCCCATTTGTTCAAATACATACCTCTTGGGCCCATGAAATAAGGTCCATTCCTGAAGATTAAATCACGATCCTCCTTCTTTTCAAAGATGAATGCAAAGTACCCTTTTCCACAGAAAATCTGCTGAACTTCCCCCTGGATTAGGGTTCTCCAATTTTTGTTCATCCAAATCTCCACTGAGCGCGGGGAAGGCCATAGGACAGTGAATAGACCAATGAGACCTTTCTCAGAGAGGGAAACTGCTTTTCTCTTGGAGGATGCAGAGCTGAGCTTCACTTCCGGGACCTCTGAACGTTTAACGAATTTAGATGAAGGGGCCGCGGCGGCTTGGACAGGAGGCAGCGCGGCCACAATGGACTGAAACTTGTCCTCAACGGACGCAGGATCCGGTGGATCCATGAGCAGGGCATGAAGCCCTCGATGGGAGCTAGGGTTCGATCACTCAGCGCAGGTTTTTTTGGAGGAGATGTTTACATGAGGAGGGCAAATTAATGCATGAGTAGAGAGCGCATTCTTGAGCATAGAAGGGTGCATTCCAGAGCAAAGAAAGGGAGCAGATATCGGATATATTGACAACACTTGATTTGAGGGAGAGGATCCATCCAAGATAGGAGATTCATCAGTTGAGAGCTCAGAGATTGAGCACACACAAGAGGGAGAATCAGTGCATTCAGTAGACAAAGGGGGTTCCTAAGTAGAGGGGGTATACTTGACTAGAGGGAGTTGAGATTTGAGAGAGAGTTCATCAAATTGAGAGAGGCAATAACTAAGACAATGATCTAGTAGTAGAGGGGCGAGAGGCCCTGGTCAGAGAGCAATTTCAGAGAGAGGCACAGTTAGAGAAAGGGGCACACTCATTCAGAGGGGCTTATTACCCAGCTATCCATCAGAGATCAGACTTGAGCATTAGAGATTTTTGGATCATAGATAAGTTTGTATTGTATTGGTCTATTGTACCTTTAGTAAACTGCTTGAAGATAATGAAAGATACTCTATCTCTCACTAGTTTTCCCGCAAGGTATTTTCTAGGGTCACATTAACTGAAAACCTTTTGTGCCCATTGTTATGTGTGATTGCTATATTGGTTAAAAGAAGTGAATTTCTCTGGTGTGTTTCATATTTTAAATAATTGTAAGAGATAATATACATTCTGTGGGGTTGTGAATTGAGTTAAGTATCTTGCATGTGATTTAGAGAGACTTAAGATCGAGTTGAGGTCAAGGTATTTTCAAAAGCATATTGGAATTTCACAGATAAAGGCAGTATTACAACCTCCTAAACATGTATATATATGTATGAGCGCAAAAATGAAAAATACATAGTGAGTTTGTCCAAGACTTGACAACTCAAACAACTCGGGATCCTAAAGATTCTATCAAGGAAGAAAGATCACGTGAGGGAATGGAAGATGAGTCCAATGATGTAATATATCTTGGGCCTAATGGTCAAGGGTGAGGGAGGAGAACAGGGTGTCTTCTCACTGTCGAGGCTCTCCGAAGTTGTCAAGGTGTTTGTCTGTGTGACCTTGGGGAGGATGTAGAAGCAAGGAATACTCCTAGCATCCAAGCCCGAAGGAAATTTTTTTTTGCATAGATCGTTGGCGACTCCATTGAGGCTATGAGGGGACCTGATGGGAAAGAGGGGCCTTGCTCTGGATTCAGCTAGGCCTGATCTCTCTGATGCTCTGAGAATGAATGGAGTAATGTGTTGTTTGGAAAGTCCAAACTGGTCTCCATAAGATCAATCGATCTTCTAGAGGGGGAGGCTAGGGGGCACTCGAGGTCTCACCACTCTACTGTCGAAGCTACTATGGCGATTTTCCTTCCTCTTACTATTCCAATCTGGTAGGTCAACACTAAAATAAGAGTTAATCGTCTTGGTCCTCTCAAAGCAATGCAGGATGCGAAGGATCTATGACCTATGGCTAAATATCTCCCTAATGAAGAGACTGAGGCATCTCTGGTCCTAATACTAGAATAAGGTGGAGAGAGATCCCCCTAAATTCCTATAGAGGCAATGATATCATTAATTGATCTCATAGTATAAGGGGCACCAAAAAATGAGATGCATCTTTATCTCCAGCTCCTGTAGATGGCACGTCTAACAAATCCTATCAGATCTTGGTAGATGTTCGCCAGTCTCCACTCGAAGTCGATGAGAACCGACCTGAAGTTGTTCCAAGGGGATTCTGAGTGAATGCATCCAACTTCTGCATGTGTATGAGGGGAAAATGATAATTCCTTCTCATAGCTCCAAAAAGTGCTCAAGGTAGAAGGACCAGTGTTGCAAACATCGTCTCAGCGAAAAAATGAGCAGGGTCCGGAAAACATCATTTCGAAATATCTCAGGAACACATTGGCAAATATCGACAAACTTAAAAAATACAAAAATATACATTTTTTTCATTTTTTTCATTTTTTTTAAATTCTAAAGCAACAAGAACATCAAATAAACACATTCCCACATGAATATGGAAAGAAAATTAATATATAAGATGTGTAGTGATATCAAAAATGAATCGTGTCTTCAATATTGACTCCTGAAAAGAGACTTACAAATGACAAAAGAAGCAGAATATAAAAAGACATCTTTTGTTTCTTTTTCTTCTTGCTTATTGAACAAAGGGGCTTAAATAATTTAGATCATTTATCTCTCTTCCATCTTTTTTATTCAAGAACTATTAAATATCACTTTGTTCTCTATCACAATGCATTGAATATACCATTCTTTAATATTGCCTTTTTTATAGGAAATTTCTTTGTTTTTTCCATATAAAATATTTATTTAATTTTTTGGTTTGTAACCATAAAATAAATGGATAATTTCCTTACTTTTGTTTAAATTTTGTGTAGAACATATATGTTGGAATTTCTATGTTTGTTCAATATTTGTTATTTTGTTTTACAGTTAAAATCTAACCATTGACAACAATTTCATAACAATTTTGAAATAAAATTCTTCGATGTTAATTTGTTGAAATGGAATAAATAAATTGTTAAGGGAAACTAAGTTTAATGGTCTTTATTATTAGTGATTTCAACTTTACAAAATATTTGACATTGTTAAAAACCATGAAGTCAAAATCACCTTTAGAAAAAATCAGGTGAAAAATCAACAATTTTTTTAGGGAAAAAAAAAACGTTTCTCTAAAAATCATGCAATTTCTCAAAACATCAGCAATTTATTGGAGAAGTTTGTAACTATGAGAATGACATCTTGGGCCCAATCTCGTAGAGGGTGAAGTCCAAATGACTTGAATGTATAATCTATATATATCGTCTCTAGTGGATTGGTTAAGACTCATGTCTAGGAGGCTAGAGATGGATTGGTGCATCTAGGGAGAATCTAAATGGGGGAAGGCGCTCTGGGGGGATGGTCACCAACTGGAGAAGCCAATATACCTTTGAAAATCAACCATGTGCACGTGCATGACCTGTGGGGTGATCTGAACTGAGGGCCTCCAATGATCATAGTACAAGGTAGGGATACCTCTCTCTCCCGGTGGCAAAGTCTTTGAAAGATTTGACCCTGTGAAGGAAAAAGACCAAATGGAAGATGACCTCAAGGAAGAAAGGGTGGACACCAAGCTCTTCCTAGATAATGGGCCATGGAATAGTGCACTTGCATCAAATGATGCGCCTAAGAAGCAAGGTTTGAACTCTCTCTGTCTGGGCCCAATCTATCTGCACCAAGCTCGGTCCCCAAATCTCAAAGGCACATAAAACCGTGCGTCTAATGATCGCCTCCATGAGATAGAGTTTGGATGAAATATCCTGTAACTCGTTCTGGAAGCATTTTCTCTCAATGAGGGCTAGGGAACTGTATCCTTTGTTGAGTTGAGGCTCGAGGGCCTATCGCATGCCAAAACACGGCCCTGTGAATTGTACTCCCATGTAAATGTAATATGTGGTGATATTGATCTCTTCACCCCGAAAGTAAAAATTTAAGACTGTAAGAGATGTAAAGAAGAAGCACTTGAAATTATTGATTTGAAAGCATAGTTGGTGAAGACACTCGTTCCACTCATCATGAAGATGAGGGTTTGGTGAGTTTTTCTTCTCAAAATTATAAATTTTTTGAAGATGAGGGTTTGGTAAGTTTTCTTCTCAGAATATTAAAATATTGGAAACATCTTGTAATGATTTTGAGAAGAGAAATGATGAGGTCAAACCCTTATATGATCATATGGTTGAGGATATTTTTTTATATTATTGATGATCATTTTCTCGAAATAAAGCATGTTGGTAATGAATATTTTTAAAATATTTTGGGGATCCTATTTATGATGCTTCCAATGTTGAAAGTGATGGAGATTTCCAGCCATATGAACATGCTAGCATTGCATATTTGGAGCAGCATGAGGTGGTATTTAATGTGGATTTGGGGAAGCCTTGTGTGCCCTCTTCTAGGGAATATTTGAGCCATCATTTCCAGCCATTTTATTTTGTATTAGTGTTGGTTTGGGAGAGCAAGAATATGTCTTATTTGCAAGTTTGGGAAAGCAAGAATATGTCTTATTTGCAGGTTTGGAGTGGCATAGTTTTCTCTTTTTCAAGGGAAAGTTTGGGGTAGTTTTGATTGCTCTTTCCTAGAGAAACTATGGGGCATCATTCCCAACCATATTCTTCAAACTTCCATGCTATTGTTGATAATAATTTGGCACAACAAGGGAGTACTATTAATGCAGGTCTTGATAGTCATTCCCAGTCATCTTCCTTTGCTCAAGTTTTTGTGTTCAAGCAGAAAAGTCCATTTTCTTCTTTATCTTCATCTTTGGTTTGATCTAATATGATGTTGGAGGAGCCTAAGATTTCTCTCCTTGAGTATTTTTATGATGACACTATAGGTTTTATGAACAACCCCATGATGGAGGTGCTTATGCAAGACCTATCCAATCTTGTTTAGAGGGATCTTGTGGAAAGGCTTGCCATGATCAGCAAGGTTTTGAAGATGTTGATGATTCCTCACATGTCCATGATCTCATGTGCATTATGAAGCTTATTGCATGTACTGGTTTCATGACTGATGTTGTCTTATCTTGGTCGATAACCAAGAACAAGGGAAGAATCCATAGCATGGATGACTTCCTAAGCTGTCTTCATTGGATATTTCATTTTATCTAGCATGCTCTATTCATATGTTAGAGTAGGTAGGTAGGAGAAAGACTAAGCTCTTGCATAAGCATTAGAGTAGATTTCATTGATGGCTTCTTTTGTTGAAAAAACACATAAAAAAATGATGATGAGAACTTTTGGAAGTGATGTGGTGTTTAGGGATGTTGAGGTTATCTGTCTTGCCACATGGTTTTTGGTTTACTTGCATTGAATAATCATGGCTAGCAGGTACATTTCAAATATTTTGAGGTTCTCAACATCATGCACGCTCATGAGAGTACATGTCTCATAGTTGGATCCAGATGTTACCCCCCATTTTGTATGGGTGTCCACATGTGATTTTTATCACAATGGGTAGGTTTGCATGTTGATGGAGCTATGGATGGCTTAGAAATTGTGCTAACACTTGATGATTTTGATGCCTTGAGTAATAATTGTACTTACCATGGAGAGAATACATTGAATCTTGGATTTTGGTTGTATGGTATCCTAGCATTCACCTTTGTTAGATATTGATGGTGTATTTTCCCCTTAATGGTGGTGTGTTCTAGTTTCAAACCTAGCCTTATGTTTTCATATTGGTGGGGGATTTTTGGCTAGGAGATGCAACTTATCATTGCAAGATACACCCCTCACATGTGGAGGAAAAATATCATAATATCATTATGTTGGGAAATTCACTTTTATGTTGAGCAAGCCCCTTTGTTCTTCAGGAAATAATTCAACCACTTTATGGGCTCCTCTTATGGCACACAAGTTCACAAATATAAGATTTTATTAGGGGCCACAATATTGAATTAACCAAAGTATGAAATAACGGTGGTTTTTCTTAGGCTCACAAATATGCACAAAGAAGAATGATATCATATAGAGGGCCCCGTTTGGTTATTGCACCAAGAGAAGCGAGGTGCTCTCAGCCCAGTATGGGGGAGATCCTATCATGTTAGTCACGTTATGCTAACCGACATAATAAAAAATTATGTTAACCAACATAAATAAAAAATAATAATAATAAAATATTTTGGATTCATATATTTATATAGTTTCCACTCGATCCAAAATCAATTCACCAAATAATCTTCAATCTACCACAAGGAATAACCTAGGTGAGAAATATAAATGAAAAATATTAAAAAGTATTAAAAATAAAAAATGAAAAATATAAATTACATATGGACTTAAATAAAAAAACACTACACCAACACCTGTGCTAAAACAAAAAAGAATATAGAGAAAAACATGTTGCTTAATTTATCAAATAATAAAAACCCAATAATAAAACTAAATGAAAAGTAATTAAAAGATCCATGTTAAACCCAGATTTACCAAACACTAAAGGGATCAAAATGTTTGAGGTGTAATTTTTTATGAACATTTAATAATTTAAGATAAACATAACTTACACCTAAAGAAATTGGATCCCTCTCGGTGCTTTCTAGATCCAGATTTAAGATGGATCTATGTTGGTTATATGGAAGCATAATGGATCCATCCTTTATTGTATCATATGGGGATAACGCCAACTTGGGGAATCACTTTGGGGCACATGTGTTCACACACTCGAATTTTACAACTTATGATGGAGCCATGGGTTAACTTCACAAGTTTACGAGGCGCCATCCCATATTACATTATGATGCAAGTTGTGGTCATTGAAGAGAAGAAGTCGTACACTCATGAAGGTCATACATGACACTTGGGATCCATTACTTCATCATTCCAGTTTGTTTAGATGATGCATTGAAGTTTGTTGACTTTGAACAGTCAGCCTTAGGAGGCGATGTCCCATTTACAGAGGATTTATTCCACTCTTGTTCATGCATCATTAATGGACATCCACCATTTGAGGGTCTCTTGCATCCTTATTCATGTTTTTTTTGTTGGGAGAATCCACTTTAGAGAGCCTTTGAAGGATAAGTCCTTGAGTTTTGACTTGTCTATTCCCTCCTAGATGGAGTTCCCCTCTCCTTATTTATTGGAGACTTGTACTTGTGGCTTTAACCACCATTATTATATTGTATATTCCCTCCTATATGGAGTTCCCCTCTCATTCTTTATTGGAGACTTGTACTCGTGGCTTTGATCACCATTATTATAGTGTATTTGTTGGAGTAGTAGAGTATTTTGTGTTAGTTTACTCCACCCTTTGCTAGATTTAGGATTTTATCACTATTTTATTGTAAAGGAAGTTGAATTAGTCTCCTATATAAGAGAGCCTCTTCCTCATTTGTTCTTCATGTTTGGATTTGGGGAGAAATCCCACTAAGGCATAACGATTTTCCTTTTGGTTCTTATCGATGGTTGAGGCTAGCACTCCATTGAAGGTTTCTCATTTTTTATGCTTGGTGTGATAGTTGGATCTTCAAATTGTCAATGGCTTTGAGGCAATAAATATTTGGCTTTCTATCATTTATGCGGTATCTCTCAATTGGAAGTGTAGTTTAGGTGAAAATTTCTACTCTAGATCATGTGTTTTTCAATGCCTTCCATGATAGTTCTCCTACTTGAAATCCATTTGGTTTCTACTAGAAATTTCCCTTTAACTTATCTTGAAATCAGTCCAACCATTAGAGAGCAGCTAGGTTGTGATCCTAAGAAACAACTCTAGCCCATTCTAGTCTTTCCTAAGAAACCCTCATGTGATCCTTGGTTGACTCCATTGTGCCCATTTGATAAAACACTAGTCTCCAGTCGCTTTATCACCTTTATATTTTTCCTTTACATAAAAACACATTGTTTTTCTAAAGTTACTCTTCAAATTCACCTTGTGCTTCATTGCTAAACCCTAGTAATCCTATTAAGGGACTCCACCCTTAATCTAGAGAAAACCTAGCCTAAAGAGATGAAGAGGTTTGGAGAGGTGATAGTGGCCCCCTCTTAGTTAAACATAATTTATTATTGATTTTTAGGGCTTTGATCTCAAGATGTTAGTTTGTGTGATAACAAGGAACAAGGAATGACACAAATTATTTCCCACTTCCAAGTTAATTGAACGTAATTACAAAACCATGATAGATGCTTAGATGTTTAATTCTTGTCACACAAGGGGTGTTTTGGATGTACAACTCCCAAATACTATAGGCGTTTCCTTATGGGTAGACCTCAATGTAGTAAGGACCAGACAAAACAAAATTTTGTAGGCTCAAGGTTCCAATTCCATGTAGTTTCTAGTCATACAACCAAGTATTCTCCTTAGACTTGCTTCTCCAATTTTGTTCAGTTTGGCCTCCATAATAGGTTTCTTTAGCAACCACTTTTATCCATATGAAGACTTGTACTTCACAAAGTCGTTCCTTTGTATTTATCTCCAATATCTCCAACATGTTGCAAGGCCCTTGAAGGTCAAGCTTCAAAAATAGGTTATCAAGGATCATATCCCAAACCTTTTCAAGGATATTCTTCTATATATTTCCAATCTTAAAATCTATTTTTAGGGTCTCCCGACTCTTCCAATCTTTACATGGTTTGTTAGAGATGTCTTTAGGAACTCTAATTCCTTTTCATAACAACATCTAGGCTAAAAACCAAGGGCATTCAGCTATTCATTTTCCTTTCTAGAGAATAAATAGAGACCACCAAAGACAATGGTCATTAAAGGAGAGCCCAGATCTAAGTGATCACTTTAAACCAAATTGTCCTTGATAGTCTCCCAGGCCTCATTGGCCGCTTCATTTTGACAATGGACATGATGGCACCAAGTAAGGAGACAGAGAATCAAGGCTGTGCCATTTATTTTGGTAACCTTAAGGATGGTTGGAAGCGAAATCAATGGACAAAGAAGGTGGAGAGACAAACAACAGATTCTAGGGGAAGCAATATCAAATTTTTAGAAGGTAAAGTGAGAATGTTGCAAGCCTCCAAAAGGAAAAATGAGAAGATATCAATGCCACTCTATGAGATAATGGTCCCTAGTTTTGAATAGGATTCTCCTGCTAAATTGAGTGAAATGTATAAATGTATAGGCCATAACCTTGGAAAGGGCTAACAAGTTCAAGCGTAGATGTGATGTTTAGGAACTAGGTAATCTGTGACAAAGAGTTGGTTGAGATTGCTAAATGTTGTAATATTGTTATAACTTATAATCAAGTACGTATTGGTGTGGAGATAAATAGAATGAACCCTTTGTTTCGCATAAATTTTATGATGTTAATGGTGATGTTACCTCCCAAACCTACACTTTAAGGGGTAAAGTCTTAAAACACAAGTGCAACCTTAGGGAAACTAAGAGGGGTTGTCCATTGTCACCACAACAATTCCCTTTGTCACTTAGATCGGTCTCCTCCAAACACAAGGGGGGTTTCCCTACGTAAATCATAAGATAAGCTTTAGAAATAGAATGGAATAGAGGACCAAAACTATTGTCTATCTAATTAGGGAGAATGGAGTCAAGAGGCAACCTTTAGAGTGTTCAAAATTATGAATGGGGATGGCATAATAGTTATGTTATAACATGCTAAAATCAGCCTATGAATGTTATTTCCAGATAACAAAAAATACTTAGAGGGTCCTTACAAAGGTGCTCCTTAATACACATGCATGACAACAAAGGGGTGATTGATCATTGTACTACAAACTAGAAATCTGCCCCACCTTTCACTAAAATGACAGCAACAAATTATCTAAATTAATAGTAAAAGAAAGGGAAATGGATAAGGAACACCTCAACTAGATCCCTTCTTCAAATGACAAGCATGCCCTTAATATAAAGCCCCTTTTGCATTAGAAATTTGATGAATTTCCAGCAATACGGATGAAATGATGAATCCTACATTACAAAAGGATCATAGGGGTTCTCCTATTAATTCTTACATGAATTCTAGATCCAGTTTTCTCTCCTAGAAAGATAAATCAAAACATTTCCAAACCACCTCTCATAGACAAGTCAAAATACATAACAATCAAATAATAGGACAAACAAGTGGGATTGTTTGACTGTGTAATGTATCTCAAATTTCCACCTGTAACTTCCACCGATGGAGCACTCAACAAACAGACTCATCCACACATGACAAGGTACAATAATCAAGGGAGAAACCATCCTGGATCTCATAGTGCGATGTGTAACCTACTCCAATGGAGCACTTGACAAGAAGACTCATCCACACGTGACAAGGTGCAATAATCAAGGGGGAATCCCTCCAAACTGTAATGTCCTCTTCTGCTTAGGCATTGAGGACTGACCCGCTAACCTATATGATTCCCATAGGTTCGAGCAGGTACTGACAGTCAGGGAATCAACTGTGGAGTAATGCCATATAAGAAGATCGAGGGCATCAATATTATACCATCATTGGGTAGACGGGGCCACCAGAGCTAAAGGCCACCTGTATGCATGACATCTAAGCATTATTTCATGATGCATGCACCCGATTGAGTCTCCATGCACCTACATGCAAGTCAACTGCAAATTAGAAGTTAAAGTCACCTAATTAGGTCAAACGTTAGGTTATTCGTAGTTGGAAGTTATAAAAGAAAGGTAAAGTGAATGGAGAAGGACACTTAAATGATTATTGATTTGAGGATTCGAATTGGAGAGCTCGGCGAGCTAAGTTAGGGTTGAGTGCATGCTCAGCTAGTTGGTGTATTTCGGCAGCAAAATCTATCTGCCCTAGTTCATCATCAGGTTGGATCATCCAGATTCAGCACTACTTCATAATCAAGTTATATTCAGCAGTTACTTCGTGAGATTGATTATTCATCCAGTCCGAGAGTTCCACCATCATACCGTGGTACCATGGTCAGAGACATATCTATTCATTTTCTTCTCTATAAAGGGTAGAAATTTTGCATGCTGCTTCTATTCATCTCAGAACACCCTCATTACCCTTCCCTTGGAAAAAGGGCCTCTCATCTTGAGTATCAAGCAAGTTATCAATAGTGCTCCCTTTCTGGAAGGCATTTTTCTGCATGGGCGAATTGAGTTGAGGAGGACACTCACATTTTGGGCTATTAAGCCACTGTTTCTTCTACATGTTGCTTCCATCACTACCAGATGGGTACTATAACCCTATTACACCTCATCTGGGTCTTCAAAAGTGGCTTATTTATTATTGAGCAGCATCTACAGCTTTGGAGGAGGGCGCATTCACCTATGGAGGACGATTTGGCTTATCTCCCTATTTCTCCATTAGAATCCTTGCATGCAAGGACCATCCTATTCATCAGCAGATCTACATACTGGTATGTACATTCATTAATTTCTCCTATTTTCTAGCATTTCATTATTATCTAGGGCACAAATCTGCATGCATGCAAAGATCAGGGTTCACTTTCCTATTTTATTGAGGCATAATCCTACTATCCATCTACAGTACACAGAGAAAAAGAAAAATATCAGATTGGGATATTACAGTGGTATCAGAGCCATTTTCCTTTCCAGCTGTGGGCATGCAAAATTATAAATGAATTCAGAATACCCATACAAAATTACTTATCGGAGACAGAGGTGTAGAGACAATGATAGAGGAGAAGAGGAGTTAGAGGACATAGAGTTGGGGGATAAAGAGTATTAGTTTGGAAAGGGAAAAGAAACAATGGCCGAGGATGATACAACAACTTTCAATATTCTCATATCAGCCATAAAAGAGCTCACTATTGGGAAAAAATAAATGATGAGTACCTTCACGAAAATGAGAGAGAAAAATGGCCCCACCCCACACAGTCTCTTATTTCCCAATAGTGATAGGGTATCCACCAAGAGTAGTAGGGAGAACTTACATACCAACATGCAGATCCATCCCCATATATACACCAAGCCTTCTCGACCTACCATGCCTCAATTTTTGGATAGTCCAACTGCAGTGCCTCTAGCACAAGTAGAACTAGAAGAATCCACGAGTACCTATCTAAGAGAGTATAGAACTTTAGGAGATGACTTCCATTCAGCGATGACCTTCACTGACTTATGCCACTTTAAAAGTAAGAGCAAAACAAGATCTTACAATAGTCCATTCACCCAGAACTATGAGTTACAACGCACTGTAGGGAAACTGACTATCCCTACCTTTGAGGGCACCCGGGGTGGCCTAGCCTAGAATTGGGTGCAGAAGTTGGATACATACTTTCAGCTCAACCCCATGATTGAGACAGATGCCATTAAATTGGCTACTTTGCATTTGGATGGAGAAGCACATGAGTGGTGGTACCATGGGTTAGTGACATTGGGTCACAATACCATCACATCATACGCATATTTTACATAGAGGCTCATTGAGCGATTTGATCGGAAGGACCCTGAGGTACGATTTAGAGAGTTGGCACAGTTCAAGCAAACAAGTAGTGTAGATGCATTTATTTCAGAGTTTTAGATGATAGCAGTCATGGTGATAGATATATCAGAGAGCAGGTTGATTATGTTGTTCACAGAGGCCCTCACTGAACCCTTACGAAGATGGGTCAAGTCCTATAAGCCCACCACCCTAGTAGATTCCATCAGCCAGACTAGAGATTTGCAGGATGCAGTACCCAAAAACATGTTTCCTCCCAGAACCAATTTCCATATTAAAGATAAAGAGAGGAAACTCTTCTAGAAAGAATGGCCCAAGAAAGAATGGATGGACAATGATACCCGACAGGACCTTAAAAGAAAGAAGTTATGTTTCACTTGCCAAGAACCAGGTCACAGATGTTCAAGAAAGGGAAAGGCCTACTACATAGAGGCCTATTCCGACAATGGGGAGGATGAGGATTATCAGGACCAGGAGCAGGATGAGACACCAGAGACAATTGATGAGGGACAGGTCTCAGGAGGTACCATTTCTACCATGACAGGGGTTCCTAGGTTCAACACTCTCCGGATCAGAGGAACCATAGTGAAAGTGCTGATAGATGGTTGGACATCCCACAAATTTATTGATGCTGCATGGCTTAAAAGGAGAGGCATTCAGACTAAGAGTTTTAATCGGTTTTCAATAGCTGCAGTAGGTCACACCACGGAGTGTAGTCAGAGGATTCCTAAATTAAAAGTAACACTTGGGAATTATACAGTGATAGAGACATTCTATGTGGTAGATGTACCTGACATGAAAGTGGTATTGGGATTTCAGTGGCTGTATTCCATGAACTACTAGACCATGGAGATGGATTTCACAAGAGCAGAGGGACAGAGGGAAGTATTGAGGGGGATGAATACCTACCCTCCCACAGCAGTGACACCCCACAGGATGGAGGCAGTACTCCGACATGGAGATATTGAGTGGGTAGCAGAGTGTTTGGTTACCTTCAAGAAATCACTAGATCAGGCCACCCAACATCCAGCAGATATAGAGGCCTTACTGTAGAAGCACAAGGCAATATTCAGAGACCTTCCAGCAGGTCGACCACCAGATAAGAGGTTTGAGCACATTATTGAGTTAGAGGAGGGGACTCAAGCAATTATCACCACTCCTTACGGACATCCTAAGAGGTACAAAGATGAGATAGAGAGTACAATTAAGGAACTACTCAAGCTAGGGTACATCAAACCTAGCTCCAGTCCCTTTGCATCTTCAGTAGTTCTTATAAAGAAAAAAGATGGAACCCTACGCATGTGCATTGATTATAGGGCACTCAACAAGAATACCATAAAGAATAGGTATCCCATCCCCAGGATTGATGAGATGATGGATGAACTACAGCGGGCAAATTACTTTTCCAAAATTTACCTCCATTCAGGTTACCATCGGATTCGGGTTAGGGAACATGGTGTTCCAAAGACCACCTTCCATTGCCACTACGAACATTATGAGTTTCTAGTGATGCCATTCGGGCTCACTAATGCACCAGCTACTTTCTAGTCATGCATGAACCATATCTTCAAGGCTCAGTTACATAAGTATCTTCTGGTATTCTTCGATGACATATTGATATACAGTAGAACTTGGGAAGAACATTTGAGACATATAGATGAAGTACTTGGCATTCTACAGGAGCAGTCACTATATGCCAAAATGTCCAAGTGTGAGTTCGGCATGCAGGAGATGTTATACTTCAGGTATGTGATAGGGGCCAACAGGTTCCAGGTGCACTTAGAGAAGATTCGAGCAATATTGGATTAGCCTATGCCTAAAAATGTGACAGAACTGAAGGGCTTTTTGGGCCTTTGCACCTACTACAGGAGGTATGTCAATGGATTCTCACAGATGACCGCACCCCTCATAGATCTTACCAAGAAGGGGGCATTCAGTTGGTCGGAGACAGCATGACAGACATTCGAGAAAATGAAAAAGGTAATGAGTTCATGCCCAGTATTAGCTTTACCAGACTTTTCTCAACCCTTTGTGTTAGAATGTGATTCTTCAGGAGAGGGAATTGGGCCAGTTTTGATGCAGAACAACCACCCCATTGCATTTGAGAGCAGGAATCTCAAAGGCTATGAGTGCCACTATTTGATATATGACAAAGAGATGTTAGCCATTCTCCATGTGCTAACGAAGTTCAGGCAGTTCTTGGTGGGTGGTAGATTCAAGGTTAAGACAGATCACAATAGCTTGAAATACTTCCTAGAGAAAAAAGAGCTAAACGAGAGACAACAGAAATGGGTAAGAAAAATTTAGGCCTATGACTTTGAGATTGAGTACATAAAGGGAAAGAACAATGTAGTGGCCGATGCACTTTCCAGACAACCAACTACTTTATCCCTTATGAGCATCTCATCAGATTGGAGATCTCATCTTTTGGTTGAGTACTCCAAAGATAAGTTTGCTTGCGAGCTATTGGATGGATAGATTCAGGATGATAGGTACCGAGTAATTGATGACATCATATACTGCAAGAAGAGAATCTTCTTGGTTCCAGAGTCTTCCCTCAAGAAGAATATTTTGCAGGCATCACGTGATTCACCATTAGCAGGGCATCAGGGGTTTCTCAAGACCTACAAACAGATTAGAGAAAGGTTCTCATGGAAGGGCCTTAAGAATAATGTGATACAACATGTGAGAGAGTGCAACTTGTACCAATAGAACAAAATAGAGCACACCCACCCGGTTGGTTTACTACATCCCTTACTTATTCCCGAGCAGAAGTGGGAGAGCTTCTCTACGGACTTCATTACTAGGCTGCCCAAGGTTCAGAGCAGAGACTACTTGTACATAGTGGTGGAAATATTGACCAAGTTTTCTCACTTCTTTGCCATTTCTTCAGATTATTCAGCAACACAGGTAGCAGCACTATTTTTCAGAGAGGTATTTAGACTCCACGAGTTACCCAAGACCATTGTCAGTGACAGGGACAACAAATTCACAGGAGCCTTTTGGCAAGAGATTTTCTGGTTAGTGGGGAGTCTGGGGACCGATTTAGCCATGAACACAAGTTATCATCCACAGAGTGATGGAAAGATAGAGATTATCAACAAGTGGATTGAGGGATACTTAAGAAATTACATAGCAGGTCAGTAGAGGACATGGATCAAATGTCTACACTTGGGTGAACATTGTTACAACACCACCCACCATATGACCATTGGGATGACCCCTTTCCGAGCTCTATATGGATATGATGCTTCCACTTTCCCAGAATGGATATTCGGCGATAGCAGGCCCCCCAAGGCCAAAGAGTGGATTTAGGAGGGTCAAGATATCCTCAAGAAACTCAGGGAGAACATACAGGCTGCTCAGAATCAACAGAAGAAATATGCGGACAGACATAGGGTTGAGCGTAGTTTTGAGGTAGGAGACTTTGTTTATTTATGCCTCCAACTTACAGATAGCCATCTCTTAAAAATAAAGGAGTGGAAAAACTCAAACCTCACTTCTATGGTCCATACAAGATAATCTGGAAGGTTGGAGAGGTAGAATATGAGCTAGAACTACCCGTAGAGAGCAATATTCGCAACGTATTTCATGTCTCCAACCTCAAGAAGGCAGTCGGTCAGCAGATTGTTACATCTTTCGTGCAACCCCCCCTTGATGATGAGGGGCAATTGATTCTGATTCCTGAGTGCATCCTAGAGGTGCGAGAATGAAAACTAAGGAACATAATCATCAGAGACTACTTGGTTCAGTGGAAAGATCTACCTTTAGAGGAGGCCACTTGGGAGGGAGAATAGGTATTACAGCACCCAGCTTTACAGTTGCTTGAGGACAATCAAATTCGAGTGAGGAGGACTGTAATGTCCTCTTTTGCTTAGGCATTGAGGACTGGCCTGCTAACCTATATGATTCCCATAGGTTCGAGCAGGCACTGACAGTCAGGGTAATCAGCTATGAACTGATGCCATATAAGAAGATCTAGGGCATCAATATTATATCATCATTGGGTGGACAGGGGCTACCAAAGCCAAAGGACACCTGCATGCATGACATCTAAGCATTGTTTCATGATCATGCACCCGATTGAGTCCTCATGCACCTGCATGCAAGTCAACTGTAAATTAGAAGTTAAAGTGACCTAATTAGGTCAAAAGTTAGGTTATTCGCAGTTGGAAGTTATAAAAGAAAGGTAAAGTGAACGGAGAAGGACACTTATATGATTATTGATTTGAGGATTCGAACTGGAGAGCTCGACGAGCTAAGTTGGGGTTGAGTGCATGCTCATCTAATTGGTGTATTTCGGCAGCGAAATCTATCTTCCCTAGTTCATCATCAAGTTGGATCATCCAAATTCAACACTACTTCATCATTAGGATATATTCAGCAGTTACTTCATGAGATTGATTATTCATCCAGTCAGAGGGTTCCACCATCATACCATGGTACCATGGTCAAAGACATATCTATTCATTTTATTCTCTATAGAGGGAAGAACTTATGCATGCTACTTCTATTCATCTCTAAAAACACCCTCATTACCCTTCCCCTGGAAGAAGGGCCTCTCAGCTTGAGTATCAAGTAAGTTATCAACAGTGCTCCCTTTCTGGAAGGCGTTTTTCTGCATGGGTGAATTCAGTTGAGGAGGAAACTCACGTTTTGGGCTATTGAGCCACCGTTTCTTCTGCATGTTGCTTCCATCATTGCCAGAGGGGTACTATAACTCTATTGCACCTCATCCAGGTCTTCAAAAGTGGCCTATTTATTATTGAGGAGCATCTACAGCTTTAGAGGAGGGCGCATTCATCTATGGAGGACGATTTGGCTTATCTCTCTATTTCTCCATCAGAACCCTTGCATGCGGAACCATCCTCTTCATCATCAACAGATCTACATACTTGTATGTACATGCATTGATTTCTCCTATTTTCTAGCATTTCAGTATTATCTAGGGCATAGGTCTGCATGCATGCAAAGATCAAGGTTTTCTTTCCTATTTTATTGATGCATAAGCCTACTAGCCATCTACAGTACACACAGAAAAAGAAAAATATCAGTTTGGGATATTACACAAACAAAGGAGAAAATGCCTCAAGATGCCAAAACCAAGTCCAAAATAGAAACATGAGGTAGAGCGCTCCTCCCAATAAGCCAAATGGTATGCAATAAATTCCTAAATCAGCATAAAAATAGAAAGAAAGAGTAACCCAACACCTTGAGAATGAAATAAAGAAAAACATAAGAAGCCTCTTCGAGGGCAAAACTTCCTTATAGAATGTATCTAATGCACAAGACAAGATGAGATGAGATCATTCTACAAATGAATCTCCTTTATTATAAATAGGAGATGAAGTGCTCATAATGTAACCTACTACTAAGTTGAACTAACCATAACTAATATACTAATAATGAATGATGGTTAGGGGATGTTACCTTGAAGTTTAGCACCCTTTAGATTAGGCCACAATGGACGATGCTAAGATCGGAAACTTTTCAAGAGATCCACCCATTGTCACCTTAGTGCACTCTCCCCTCTCTTTGGGCTTCCAGAATAGGGAAGAAATAGACCTGTAAGATGTATAACAAGAACAAACTTATCTCTAAAAGACCTTCTCACTCAAGTTAGTAGACTAGCACTTTAATGGAGTTGACAAGATATGCAATAAATACCTAATGAGTAAGAAGGTTTAGGACCAATCAAAATTCTTGTTGATTGATTAACAAAGTGAATCATTTTTTTTGCAGTAAAAACCAACTACATAAACTTGGAAGAAAACCCTAAAATCTACCGTGGAAACACCCCAAAAAGTACCTCCTCGTGATCGCTACTCAAAAGAAGCTCAATTCTTCGTAGGGTGCAATTCTTTTGATGGATGAATGGGGCATTTCAATACTGATTTCACCTTCAAGCCTGCAATTTTCTACAGTAAAAGTTGAACAACTTGATTTGGCACTTCAAGACTCCCTTAGGTCAACCCTCGAGACCTGAAGATGAACTGGGAGCTTTGTCTAACCACTAGGGTTTGATATTCCTATAAAAATGGACCTACAAAACAACTATACCATATTTGCAACAAGGTTGTAGCAATCTTTTAAGAGGGGTGTCACCCTCTCTAGGGTGTAAGCCACCCCTTTTAGGCCTTTTGAGCTACAAAAAACACTTTTATGGAATTTTTCAACTTTGATTGGATATTTCAACAATATAATCACTTCAAAAATTAATAATAGAAGTAAATAGTTCATAATTGAATAAATAAAAGAATTGCAACGTCAAAAAATAAATATTTTTGGATTTTTAAAAAAATATTTGATTTTTCGGGTTTTTTCCTATTTTTCTTTTTTTTCAAATATATCATACAAGGAATTTTGTAAGAAGAGAATTATATGAAGATGTGAGAATAATACCTAGGTCATGTTCCTTCCAGACATTGAGAAATCAGGGTCAACATTTCTCCTAAGAATTGACAATTCAATATTTGTATGAACTAGGGAAAAACTAAGAAACCCTAGGTTGTGTTAAGTTTAAAGTAATTAGAGAAAAGAAAGATGCCAAGGCCCAACACAATAGAGGCCCTTAAAGAGGGATTTCACACTTACAAGACTATACTATTATGCATAAAAACCCTAGGTTACTCTTACCTTGAATGCATTTGGTAGTGCAAGACAAGAGACTCAGAGATCTTACCACAATTAAGGAAGAATAGAGAAGAGATTAGCATGCCAAGAAGCTTTTCACCTTAGACAAGCTTTGAAAGATAGTAGAGAAACCTTCGTGTATCACCTTTATCCTTGAAAGTTTAAAACCCTATAATTGTCCAAGAAAAGAGGTATGCACCACTTGATTAGCTCATGTACACAAGAAGAAAGAGAAAAAGTATATTATTTGATCCCATGATCTTGATTCAAAACGAGGAAGGGTTTCCTTATTTATACTTGAAAAGACTAACTTAAACCTCCTTTAAGCTAACCTACATAATTTGTCCTTAAAATTAATTTTAATGATTTTTTAGGGCTTATCACCCACAATTTGTGAACTAAACCTCATAAAACATAAAATAATGATAAGATAAGATGAAGTTTCAACTTGATGATAAGTTGAGCTTGGAAATAGAACATCATGCCACATCTAACCCTAACATTTCTCTTTTTTCCCTCAATGACCTCCTTCTTAGGTTGGTACGACCTCTTCTTGCTTGCATGGAAGGTGGACAATTTGCTCTTGAATACCAAGATGACCAAGAAAGAGGGATGGTAAAAGAAAATTAGGTCCAAGGGGGTATCCATGAGGTGTGCTAAGGTGAGTATGAAAACCCTTACAAGCGCAATCACCTCTACAAATCATAAATCTATGAGTCTAGCTAGGATCCCCTAAGCCATGTGTCCTAATGGATTCATCCAAAGGTGCACCGAAACACTCACCAAGGGCATAAATGCCCAACATGATGAGGGACTTCCACTCATCAAGGGGTAGTCAGAAAAGCCACAAGGCCAACACACCTTGAAATGGGAACCAAGAGGATATTCCATGACCAAACTAAGGGTCATGAGCCCCACTAGACAAACACTTTTACATAAACAAGCCCCTGGCTTGGCATTTTACAATAATGAAAGAGCCCCCTCTTTGACACATCTGGTAGGGTGCACTGCAAAGAATCTAGAGGGTAACATGGCCTTAACATAGACCTTCTCTTTACAAAATATTTTCCCTCAAAGCTTGTAATTGAGGGTGTTTATTCATGAATTTATCATTTTCCCATGTAGCTTCTTCTTGAGACATATTCTTCCACTTTATTAGAAACTCCATAATGGTTCTATTCCGAAGAGATAAAGAACGTTGATTATAACTTTTTCTGGTTCAAGAATCAACTTCCCTTCTTCATCTAACTCTGGAAATTCTATTTGCACATAGTTTGTCCCAAAACCTTTTTCAGGCAAGATACATGAAAAACCTTATGAATGTGAGAAGAAGGCAAATCTAACGCATAGGAGACCAAGTTATCATAATGTATCCTACCACTAAGCTAAACTAAACATAACTAAAATACTAATAATGAATGATGGTTATGGCATTAACACCAACTAACTCCTCATTAAGTGGATCCCATAGGTGAATATGCCACAAAGGTCCATTAGTTGTTATAACAACCTCCTCAAGGATAGGATAACTTCAATATTTGTGAAAGTAATGTGAATCAAATGAAAAATCCTCCAATCACCTTCAAACAAGGTCAAAGGATGGAATGCTCTAAGTAAAGATGCACAAGAAGTGGAGCACTCCTCAATATAGGCATGAGTACCTCAAACCATGTACAATGAGTGTCGATCCACGTACCACTAGCCAATAGTTTCCTTGGAGTGCTCAACTAGGTGAGGGAGTTAACAACCTAGAGATGCCAAAAATAGGCTAAAAATAATAAGATGTAGGAAATTTTCTCCAATGAAATAACCAACTCCCCAAACAATGGATCTCATAGATAGATGTGTAATAATGGCCATTGGTTGTTACAACGACCTTCTCAAAGGTGGGTGGCCTAAAAGAATATGAAAAAAGTGGCATAAATCCATGTGCATGGCCACCATATCTCCTCCAAATAAGGAGATGAGGGTGGAGGACTCTAAGTAATCATGCATAAATGTTGGAGAGATAATGACCATTGGTTATTACAATAGACTCCTAAAAGGTGGAAATCCTAACAGGCCATGAAACAACATAGATCCATGTGCATGGCCACCATATCTCCTCCAAATAAGGTGATGAGGGTGGAGTGCTCTAGCTAATCGTGCATAAATGGTGGAGTGCTCATCCAAAATAAGCATATGATGTGCCAAACCATGTGCCAAACCCTAAATCCACATGCAAAACCATCTTGGAACCCCTTAGTTGATAGGAAGTCCTCTCCAAATGTATCCCAGGACAAGTGTGACCACAACCAAGTGTCAAAATATCAATCCATAGACCAAGTGCTCCTGAAGATAAGCATGGAAGTGATCAAAGGAGGATCATATTCTCAAACGACCTACCAAACAAACCCCTTAATCTATGTGATATTGCAATGTGAAGTCAAGTGTGGGACAAAATGCAAGGTGCTCAACTCAATCCATGCTCTAATGATGTGGTGTGCCTCCATATATGCACTTATGCCTAAGGATATGTGAGATATTCCCTTAAGTGAAAAAATATGCATGAAATTGCATAGATGAAGACTCCAAAAGGTGACAACAAGTCACATGTGCCAGCATGCCTCCAAATATGTAATGATACCTCAAAGATGATGTTCAATGAGAAAATAGCCATCAAAAGCTAGAGCCAGTGGCTAGTAAGCCACAAATTCTCCATGAAACAATGTAATGAATAAGGTTTTCAAACATGACACTAATATCGATGTATCATGTGTAGTAACAGGTGTATTCTGATGATGTGTTCTTTATATTTCTACACTCTTTATGTTAACATTTGTTTATATGTATATAATGGTCGCATCTTTGATATTATTTCGATGCATAAGATAAAAGGTCGATCCAATGATTAATAGACATGTTTAATGCTTTATCTATCGAATAAGATTCAAGTTATGATTGTGCACATCATCTTTCACCTTCTCCCATAATGTTAAGTCTTGGAAACGCACCTCATGTGAGACCTTCCCTATTCTCAATTATTGATATGTTGGTGTTAGACTGCAACCCCTTCTTAGCCAACCTAATGGACCTTGGGTTACTCATTCAAGCAAACAAATGGTTTCACTGTCGAGGCACCACCATGAAAAGTGGTACATTACGATAGGACATGGCAACTTACAAACAAAGTTTTTTAGGACTATTTCGATGAACAAATCAACTTTTTTGCTAGACAAAATACTCCCTTGATTGGATGGACACCACAACGGTTTAAAGATCTAAAGTTTTTTAATGATCTGCACAGAATATTTTGGGTCAAATTTCTTGTGAATTCATCTGAATGGATGCACAAGCTTGAAGAATACCCTAGAGACCAATGGTGGAGAGAGGGAAAGGATGCGAATTGGAGCACTCTGAACTTGGATGCATTGTGGCATTGCAACAACCATGCAATGAGAGTCATGGATTTCTAGGTCAAGAGAACCTTGGAGGCATACATTATAGAGATTGCATTGGATCAGTGCAAATCCTACTCAATTGCCAAGACATAATTATTGAAGGGATCGCTGTAAAAATTGATAAATAAAATCCCTATTTGGGTAAATAAGTTTTCAGTAGAGGAAAAATTGCTACCTTTTATCCCAATAGACATGGCAATGCATATATTGTGTTGATGGGTGGACTAGAATGGTATCAACAAAAATGAAAGCCTAATGAGGGGGTAAGGTACCATGGAGGAAGTGCAATCCCAAGAGTGCACAAAAAGAGCCCTAAAATGTTCTAAGATAAGTGACCAGTGGTGTATAAATCAAATGAGAGCAATTCCTTAACATATAGAAGTGTTATGAAAGGAGATAAGCGACAAAGGCAACAAAAAATCGCAACTAAAGGAGTTGGAGAAGTAGGGGGAACAGGTCGAATGGAGGTACATTCATGGGATCTAATGGACAACTTAGCAATGCCCTGTGAGTCAGGGATGATTTTAAGGAACCATATTTATTTAAAAGTGTATAAATGTTGGCGAATATTACCAATTCTTAAAATGCCAACTATAAAATGATTGGCGATATTTTCCAAAAAATATTTTAATTTCCAAGGATTTTATATCATTTATATAATAATTTGGAGATTTTTAGGGTGAAAAATTTTACCCCATCAAAATTGGGCGAAACAGGGCTTCAAAAAATGCAAAATGGTGAATCTTTTTTGGGAGAAAAACATAGAAAAATAGCCCACTGGGATAAAATTCGTCCCTAAAAGTATCCCTCCTGTGAGTAGACATAGGGGTGTAGAGTGATGGGTTTGACACACTATAGCATGGGGCTATGCTCAAAGACAACTCTAATAAATGAGAAAACAGGTGTTCAAATATGGAGGCACAACCAAAAGATGCACTTGTGGATGTATTCAATTTTTTGGCCGAGAAGAGACAAACCTGGTAAACATGGTACCCCCAGGAGGCAACAAAGCCAAACAATACCTACACCACCCCTTGCATATTTTGAACCCAATGGGGTAACCATTGTGAACCCCATTAATCCAAATATTATAACAAAACATTGTAGTCACATAAAAGCTAAAGAAAACATCCCTTGTGTCATCCCAACACCCCAAGAAACAAGAAGCTAACTGGCATGGATATGATTGAAGCTCAACATGAAGAAAATAATTAGACAACATCACAACCAGAGGTTGCACTAACAATCATCACAATAATTGTTGGTTTGCGTAATATGGCTATGATTCATATGACAAAAATAGTTGTTGTAATAGAGCTTCCCTGAAATGTTGAGTACGGAAAATAAATGATGAGCATCTATCAATAGACCTTTGATATTGTCCAGTGATCACAGCTAACACACCATCATAGATCCATCTTAAACCAGATATATTAAGCAACAAGAGGGATCCAATTTTTTTAGGTATAAATTTTTTTGATCTATTAAGATGGAGTTATGCTGGTTTTAATTTTTTAGTTTGTCTTAAAAGTTTATACCTCAATAAATTCGATCACTCTGAGTGTCAGTGCTTAATAAGCTTAATAAATTCGAGCTTAAATGAATCTGTGTTGGTTTAAACTTTTTTATTTTATAAACCCACGTGATTTTTTTAATTAGTTTTGATTTTCATTAAGATATTGGCAACATGAATTTTAATTTTTTTTAAATTTGAGCTTAAATGAATCTGTGTTGGTTTAAACTTTTTTATTTTATAAACCCACATGATTTTTTTAATTAGTTTTGATTTTCATTAAGATATTGGCAACATGAATTTTTTTTTTTTTTTTTGGAACGTTACATTACAACTTAACATAACAACATCTCCCCGTAAGCCTTAAAGCACCTCTCTACTCTAAATGCAACAAGAAATAATTTGGAACATAACTCCCAAACTGGGATTTGGCATAAAAACAAAATACATAAATGCATAGAACCAATCTAACCAATCCATGCACAATGGCCAGCCTCTAGCAAGAATGAGCCCTATAGTTCTACTCCATTACTGCACACCAATTCAACAGAAATGAACCAAGTTCCAGCAGACGACCTAATCAAAATCCACCAAATGTTAGGAGAAGAACTAGGGCACAAGTTGCTAAACATTGAGCAAAGCAATTCAAAGCTGCGGCAAGAAAATCAACCACTCCATATGCAGGCGTCTGATTTGTAAACCAGACGCAACACTTTGCATCGCGACAAACATGCCCTCTGCATTGACGAGGTAAAGGCAATCTGATCATGTTTGCCCAAATGCAGCCACTAACAAGAGAGGCATACCCTGCAACAGAAAGAAATAGTAGAAGATCAAAATATCATAGTGACAATAGAGAAATCACGAGATTCCTTGCAGTGCTTTGCAGATCATTAGGTCGACTGGATAGAACGACGGACAACCCAACAACAAACTTATGGGGAATAAAAAACGCTAGAGCTCATCGGAATATTTGATCCCTTGGTCCAAGCAGTGGACAATCAGAAGCACAACTCCAAGTTGCAATAGAACAAACATGGGAGGTATACAACTCCACACAAAATTAAATGACCATAGTCAAATTCAGAGAGAAGTCAACATAAATCCTTCAAGAGAAAATTATGCACCTAAAAACGAGGCGAACCAACTCCTTGACCCAACTCAAAAAGAAACAAAGCTTGCAGAGATTTCACAAGCAGGCAAACAATTGTATCAACTTTTTACTTCGTCTCAGAAAGCACAAGCTCAAATTCACCAAGGCCAACCGCACAAAAAAGATAAATGGCTCTTCAGCAAATGCATGCACTTGCAAATACTGATTGCACTGTTGTCTAGGAAACAAATCCACAAGAACCAAATCAAGAGAAAGCACAGACATTTGTGGCAGGTATAAATATTTTGTTGGCTAAGTAGACCAAGGAGTTACAAGCTTTCCACACGTTCAAACTATAGTCTCTCGAAGTTGTCCTCAAGTTGGCCATTTTGTTTGGAGAGGCAAGCCAGAATTGACTTTAGGGCTAGTCAACAGATGTGGTTGAGGCTTTTTGGCCCCTTCACTTTTATGAGGGGCATGGTGGTGCCAAGTCAACAGATAGAGATTCAAGTTTGTGCCACCTATTTTGGGAACCTTAAGGACAACCGGAAGTAGAATCAGTTGCAAAAGAAAGTGGGGGATAAAAACATCAGATTCGAAGGGACGTGATCCCCAGTTTTGAGAAGGTAAAGTGACAGAAGAATGCAAGCCTCCGTGTGGAATATTCAGAAGGTATCAATGCCACTGACTGTGAGATAACAATCCCTAGTTTTGAATAGGATTCTTCTACCAAAGGGAGAGAAATGTATACATGTACAGATCACGGCCTAGGATGGGGCTAATCAGTCCAGGTGTAGATGTGATGTTTCTGATCTGGGTGATCTGTGATGGAGAGTTGGTTGTCCAGAGCTTGTTGAATGTTGTAATAATCATGTATGTGTTGGCACTCGAGATGAATGGAACGAACCCTCTATTTTATGATGTTAATGGTATATTATGATAATGTGTTCTTTGGATTTATAATCCAATGCACAGGATAAAAGTGGATAATTTTTTTTATGATACCATACTTAATCCAAGATCTGCTTGTGATCCACAAATCATATCATGAGATTAAACCAAATTTCCAAAAAAAAATCAAATAGCACAGTACAGTATACCATCTTCAGCTATCCAGGAATTGCAAATTTTTTGCAATGATTGCGTGTGGAATCAATTCTTAGCCAAGCCAAGTGGGTTATGAATGGGAAAGTCTAATTTGTCAAACTCACCAAAAGATCACAACTGGTCCATTCCACATGAAATAACTCTTTACAAATGCTTTAAGTTTATAAAAAGCAAACATTTTACAAACAGAATGTTTCGTTTCGTTTTATGATCATTGTTCATCATCATCGCCATGTAATCATCATCCTCGTGATCATATCATAAACAAAATTTCGTGATCATATCATAAACAAAATGTGAGAAACAAACATATCACAAACAAAATTTGCAGATTTGAAGTTGAACTTCTTCTCTTAACCTCTCACGCTAGAACCCATTGACCCAAAATTTAATATAAACTACCGCTTTATTATTACATAATCCCAAAGAAGCAAATGCTTTCCCATATTTTTAATGTACAAATGCCATACTTGAATCAATGGCAATGTATTTACTCCCATATATGGACTCTGTAGGTTGGCTTAAAAATAAAAAACACTTTCAACAGCGAAAGTAGACAAAAGCCGGATATTCTTGCAAGTTTGCTGACGTGTTTGTTATACTACTGTGCTCAAGCAAGATTAAGTTCGTTTTGGGTTATTTTGAGGGGAAGCCAGCAAGATTAAGTTCGTTTTGGGTTATTTTGAGGGGAAGCCATATGCCGATCACCCTAACTTGGAAGAGTATAATGTGATGCCTTTCTGATGTGGCACTATTAGCTCGTGTGGTAAGCTTTTTGGTTATTCCCGTCATTAATTTAGGCAATGATGGGTGAATTGCTAATCTTCACTCTCGTTGGAATACTTGTTAAGGATGCTTCCAAAGTATGCTGTGATTTTTTATCGGATACTCTTTCCTGGATATTTTTGCCATTTCGAGCTATTCCAGATAGCATATTTATTTCCTGTTCTAAAAACAAACAGGTACTTCTGCCCTGACATGGGTCCATTTCGATTCTAGTTGTGACTACAGTTATTTGTTAGGTTGGACGGAATCTGTTCCAAACTAGGGTTTGCATTATTTGGATCGTGTATATCACTATCAAGTTGCATTTAAGTGCCAGTTCACGACCCCTACATTCAATTATTAAACTAATTTCAATAAATGAAATACAAGCAGAGTAGAACGATATTGCCTTATTACTTAAGATTTGGTGTGCCCACGCATCTATGGCATAATTGTGTTCAAGGTTAATACACATACAAAAATGTTGGAAAAAGAGCATTTCCAAGACACCTAGGGATGCAGTAACATATTCTTATCTAACACTCTTGCTTATGTCAAATACATAATATGATGTATGTAGGTTAAAATGCTTACATGACTATGATTTCTAATATTAAAGAAGTAAAATATATAAATGCATACATAACTATGATTTCTAATATTAAAGTAAAATATCTAATATAGTAAGCTTACAGTATCTCTTTTAATTAAATATAATATGTACAATAAAGAAGGAAAGAAGCATACCAACTGTTGCCATGGTGACTATGGCAAAATAGAGAGATGTTGTGTATCTTTTCCATAGGTCAATCTCACGAAAGTTATGATAGCTGAAATCACCCAATGTCAAGCTACCAATCCATGTATGGCCTTCTTGGGATGGCGGAACGGTGGTTGCAATGTAATAGAAAAGGCATGCGGCTGTGTGAGTGCAATAGAGCTCCACTGTTATAAGCCTAATTACTCTCGTGCATAGGTAATTGATGCGGATGTCTTTTTCCAATTTCTGGAAAAACTTCGTGATCTTCCGGGTACGATATAATCGAATCCATAACAACAATCTCACCGCTTCTCTTTTCCCGGTTGCCTAATTCACATAGATCAAAGATACGACTTTCACTTGAGATATGCGTGTCGCAAAAGTATGGAAAATATTTTGAAAAGCAGATATTGTCTTCTTTCTAATTGTTAAAAGAGTATTATGAAAACATATTTGAGCTTAATTATGAAAGAATGTCAAGAACAACATGTACAATAAAAAATATTGCCTCGTTTTGATAATCGTTGTTATGCTCAATCGGGCGTTTAACTACATGGTAAATAATTAAACTTTATTTAGTTTAACCAACACACACGTTCAAGCATCTGACATCCCAAAACATAGGTGCCCATTATATCTGGGATCAAGTGATGACTCCTTGGTCGATATTTTACATAAGGTGATCAATGAGAAAATGTTTGATCTATTGGATGAAAGCCAGGGATTATGTTAGAGTTGGAATAAGACGATGCTAAATATCTTGTACATATTCGAGGTTAATATGTTTGTAATAGTATTAGTATATTACGTTGTTTTTTTTAGTGTGTTGTATATTACGTTGTTTGTAATAGAATTAGTATATTAAGTGTTAGCTTATTTTACTAGGTGTTTGAGGAAAAAGAATAATTTTGGAATTGTAAAAGTAATTTCAAAATGTTAGACATATTGTTAGAGGGTCATAAAAATTATAAATGTGTTTAATTGGTCAATTTAAAATATATTTAATTCTTAGATGAGAATTCAGGGTAAGTTGAAGTGGTTATGAGCCAAAAGTTATATCTCTTTTTTCAACATTGGGCAGGTCACAAATTCCACTCTTTTGATCCCCTTGGGGTAAGGCTTCGTAATTATTGTTTATGACTAAGAATGCATTATGTGGAGGTTTATTAGTGTTTTGTTTATAATTTGGAATGTGGGATTAATTAATGGTTATTATTATATGACTACATATATTGGTGATTCCTTTGTTAAATTTCTTAGTTTATGATAGCTAGATTGTTGAATGATAGTTATAACAATCCCAATATAGTGATCATTCCTTGCTCGATCATTAGTTGGGTTAACGTACGTTGGAATTGATAACCACAATGCTAATTGATTACCCACAAATTGATTTTACATTCAATCAAGTAATTGGTTGTCATGTAATTCCATTTGTCACTTTACTTTATTGTTGGTATGAGTAATGTGACCTGAAAGTTGTGTTAGACTCTACGATAGCCACTCCTTGAGTTATTTCAAGCCACTACATCACCATGTCATAGCTATACATCGTCTCATTTGCATCAATTTATTTATTTTCAGCATGGAGGTTTTTACAATGTTTTATTATTATGTAAGAATTTTTGGAATTACCCTATGTTGGAGTTTAGAAACTTCTCAATGTTTCCATTGGACACTCCACCATCATGATCGCCACAAAACTATATAATATTAGAAAAGAGTGGCTGTAAATGTATAAAGTATTAGAAAAATAGCCATTAAGACTTAGTTAAAGATTCTATGATAATTGGGTAGGAGGAATAAAGAAAGATAATTGAAAAACTAAAATAAAGGAGGCTAGAAAGATAAGTGAAAGAAAAAATGGACAAATAAAAGAAGACACAAAAAGAAGTGAATTAATATTAATATAGCACACATAGAGATATATAAATAATTGAAATCACTACTCTAAACAAAGGAGAAGAACTAAGAGGTTAACCTTAAAAATAGATAGAAACTTATTTTGGACATAACACTCTTGAAAGACTATGAAAGTAATTATTGAAATAAAGATATAGGATAAGAATCAGTGATAGATATTGAATGAAACAAGTGGGGATGGGTAAGGTTAAGAATCGGTGATAGATATTAGAAGTATAAGGGATGAAAATAATGAGAGGAGATTCAATTGTGCCAATGATTGAAGATGGTGGGGTGTTTCTAAACTCCAACATAATGTAATTCCAAAAATTCTTACATAAATGATTCCTTTGTTTGTCTTGCTGGTAGTATTAGCTCATAGTCAAATGTATGCGTGCGCGCATGTTTGTGTGTGTGTGTGTGAGAGAGAGAGAGAGAGAGTGAGTGAGTGAGCGATTACCTTTAACCACACATTACAAACTAATGGTCTCATGCATTTGTATAATGGGTTATTGTGATGGGCAATGAGGATTAGAATTGCTTTGGTACATTACTAGCAAGCTACAACCATACACCCCAATATTGTGTGCAAGCATTTACCTCCAACCAACCTCTCAATTCCAAGCAAGTCAGAGGCATAATAGGCCTTCCACTTATAGCCATATGTTGCTTGAGCATATTCATAAATGATCAAATGATTGCTTGAGCATGCATATGTATATTGATGCATGTCATTTGAATGGTTTATGAGGCCTTGTGCATGGACATGTAAAAGAGCAAGTGCTTGAACACATGTAGATATATCAATTGCGTGAACAAAGCATAAACTTCAGCTCAAAAGTGATTTGGAAAATTGATATAAGTTGTTAGGTTTGAATTTGTATGAACAAAATATCATTTATTACAACCCATAATGAAAAATAATATGAAGAAGAGCCTTTCATTCATTCATAGTTAATGAAAATATGCATTAATAGTGATTGTTTGAATTATAGAGAACCAACATAGATCCATATTAAAAGGGATCTCCCAAGCGCCGAAAGGGATCAAATATCTCAACTTGCAAACCCATTTTTAGAGTAGAAATGTTGAGGAAGTGTGTAACACAATGTTTATATGTTTTTAATTTATCTAATTGGTGTAGTTTTATATATGTCATTTTAAATATTTTAACTCTAATTTGAGCCGAAATGTTATTTTTTATAATATTTTAGTATTTTTTATAAAGCTCACATGTCAGCTCTAGGATGAGCATGGAAGGAGTCACACATCTTTCCCTATTATGCTATAGAATGCGCCTCTTTAGCACAATAATATTATTTTCACCGAAGGATCTATGTTGGTGATATGAATGGGCCATAGGCCCGTTGTTTGCGTATCATATTGGTATCAGAGAAGACTCATTAGAGATCTTGAAGCAACCTCCATGGGAAAATATTTAATGAGGGAGAACTTAAAGTGTTAAGAAAATTGAATAAGCAAATCCAAAAGGAAATTCAGCATTGGAGGAAAAAAGCATGGGGTCTTCACTTAGTGAAACTATGACATAACGATTTCATTCATGGGATATTGAAGAATAACCCTAATTTAACAAGGTATTGATAAAAATCCTTTTGTTGATCCCCCATCGCAATACATCTTTTTAATTAAAAAAACATTTTTTTACTAGATACCCCTTTTTATACCCCCCTAATACCTATAATCCCCCCATACCCTACATCTCTCCACCCCACCCCAGTACCTACAATATATTGACTTTATTTTTCACAATTAGAAAACCCCTTTGATAAGATATTGGTAAGCAAGGTGAATCCCTCATGGAAGAAAGTAGGTGAGATGGAAAAACAACTTTCCAAATGCTAGGACTCCTTCACCACCACAAAAGAAAAATTAGACAATAGCATATTATATCTCTAGCAATTGGGGAAAAAGTTCACTTAACTAGATAATTGGCAAGAGGAGAGGTTCATCGAAATGAATGTTCAACTATATCAATATTTGGAAGTGAAGGAAGAGGTATTGAAGAATATATATGAAATTGTTTAAGAGGCCATGCAAGCCCTTTCCATTATTAATGTGGAAGCCAACACCATGTTGGAGTCAAACATGGTAAAAATTTCCTTCCAAGAACCTTCATTAAGAGCTCTTTATTGATTTTGAAAAGCACACTAGAGGCATTAGTTCCAATCTCATCAGGCACATGAGCTACGATGGCCAATGTCTAGGCAAGAGAAGGAAAGTATGTGCACTATTGTAGCTCAATAGATGGCCAACTATGAAGGCCTAAGATTTGGTGGATAAGAAGCCAACATAAGTTCAACTCAAATTACCTTTTTCAAGGCAAGATGAATTGTAAAAGAATCCATTCTGATGGAGAAAAAGCAAGTTGGAAAAGGAATGGTACCCAGCATGCCACTCAAATATGCTTGTAGAGGCTTGAAAGAGGGAAAGGAAGGGATGATTCCTCCACGCAAATATGCTCCAACACTTGCGGTATTCCCAATAATATATATATATATTGGGAATTGAAAGGACAAACATTGGAGGATTCAATAAGAGCTCCATCTTAAGCATCAAACATACAAGAAGGAGTCAAGGTTAAAAGGAAAGATAAACTGTTGCTTCCACCTACAACCTAAAGAGAAGTGGTTTTTTAGCCACCTATTGCAATAAATAATGCCATCTCTATCCATGAGATGGACAATGTGCTCATGCCAAACATTAGTGGAAATTTCAACTCAAAATGGGCCTCCTAAGAAAAATAATAAAATAATAGTTAAAATAATAAAATAATATTTATTAATTTTGGAGGAAGAAAAGAAAAAAACTACTTTTTTTGTTCGTATTTTTGACACATCTCCCTGTGATTTTACTCAAATTTTGATTGGGAGAGCTCCATGGATGAGAAATTAAATTCCGCATCCAACGAGTACCCACTCAGCATACTTTTGACAGACCCCGCTACCCAAAAAACAAGAAATACCTGAAAAAAACGTGATCATCATCATCATCACGTTTTTTCAGGTATTTATTTTTTTTAAGGTAGCGGGGTCCATCAATAGTATGTCGAGTGGGTACTTGTTGGATGCGGAATTTAATTTCGCATCCAGGTAGCTCTCCCGATCGAAATTTGAGTAAAAACACGGGGAGATGTGTCGAAAATATGAACAAAAAAAGTAGTTTTTTTATGATGCCTATCCCCAAATTTATATTAAAAAATTGTTTGAGACCTATACGGTATTTCAAATTTAAAGCAATTTCATTGGCTAACACATGATGACATGGAATTTGAATTATGGTTAAAAGAACCATTTTGAGTTGAAATTTCCTCTAATGGGTAGCCCATATTCATCTTATATCTTCATCTTATAGCGGGCACACCCTTTCTTGGAGGTCTCTTGGAGAATGTTTAATAGCAACAAAAAACATAGGCACACAATTGTAGAGAAGTTCAATATTAAAGGGAATTGAAGTTTATGGTGACCAAATTACTACAAATGGGGAGGTGTGATCTAAATGGATCCTATAAATAATATATTTTTTTAACTTTGTAATAAGAAAATTTAATTTTTAAAATTTGATTGAAGAGTAAAAAAAAACTTGGAATATAAGATGAGCCATTGTGATGATTGGTATTCCAAGGAAACCCATTAAACATGAAAGTTGTGGAAAGGAAGGGAATTGAAGGGAGAAGAGAGCCAAAGAGTAAATGAAGAAGCATGACATTAACAAAACATTAGGGACTCAAAAGAAGAAGCTAACTTAAAGATCAAAGGTTGTCTTTGATCCATAACCATATGCAATGATTCCTATGAGTAAGAATACACTTAAACTCTAATTGAGAATGCAAATCAACATTCTAACCATTTACTAATCAAGAATAAATACCCCATCAAATCTAGTTTTCTTGTTTCAATTTCTAGAGTAAATATTGATGTTTATATTCTGTGATTGTGTAATCCACTCCGTGGAGGTTTATTGTTTTTCTTGTTATAACCTAGAGTTTGGGGTTGAGTGATGGTTATTTAGATATGACAAAGTGTATTCTTGGTACCTTTGATAATTCCTTGATTTCCCAATAGCTAGATTGTTGAATGATAACTATCGCAATCCTAGTTTTATAAATACAATGACTATTCCTTTCTATATCATTGGAAGGGTTAATGCATGTTGGAATTGATAACCATAGTGCAATTGTTCCTCCCATCAATTACCCCTAGTCAATCATGGATTTGCTTGAGTATTGGTTGTACCCAAAAATTGATTTTACATTTAATTAGGTCATTGGTTTATTACTGGTATGAGTATTGTGGCTTGAACATTGTGTGGGATGATGCTAAAGCAACTCCCTTTAGTTATTTCAAGCCACTACATCACCATATTTACTAGCAATTCATTCCTTCAACCACACATTGTTCCTTTTGCATCGATTCCTTTGTTTGTCTTGTTGGTAGTATGACCTCACAGTCAAATTGTGTGTGTGTTGCCTTCAACCACATGTACCAATGGTCCCATGTATTTGTGTTATGGATTATTGTAATTTAGAAATGAGGACTATCATTGATTTGGGACATTGCTAGCAAGCTACAACTATACACCTCAAAATCATGTGTTGGAATTTACCTCTAACGAACCTCTCAATTTTAGGCAAGTCAAATGCATAAAAGGGATTCACTTGTAGCCATATATTGTTTGAGAATATTCGTAAATGATCATATGATTGCTTGAGAATGCATATGTATATGGATATATTTCACTTATATGGTTACATGGGGCTTTCACTTGTTGACCAATATCCTATCATGGCCATTCATAGGGAAGATTTTAAAATTCTGAAAAATTAATTCAATATGTTGTTTCATATCATTGGGGTAAGAGTTATTTTTTAATTCAAGTAGGGATATAGATATTGGGGGTAATGAAGGTATATTTTTGCATGTTAGATTCAACAGAACTTGAAAAAAAAAACATCCTTTAGCTTACTTGGGTATTATGACATTCCTACACAATGAACCTTGCATCCAATAAAAAATATGAAACGTAGGAAATTGAATCACCTTTTCAATTATATAAATTTTATTTATTGGAAATGTTCACAACTAACTCAATTCTAATTTTTATAACATTCACATTTTATTTTTTCAGCAAATGATAAGGTACATGTCCATGTTAGTACAACCTTTGAATGCCTAAATGATTGAATCAATATACAAAAATTGGAAAATATGTAGATAAAAATAGTACCAATGCGACACTATTTTTCCAAAATAAAATTAGTACTTTCAAATATTTTTAAAAATTATCTAAGTGACCATACCTCGAAATTAGTATATGTCAAGTGTTGGTGCAAATTTTCAAGGTCTTAATGTAATGATGATGAATTAGATCTTTTATAGCGTGTAGAGGTCAGCATCTAATAGTGTAACATATATTTTTTTATGAAATGGTTGAGAGAAGAAAATGTTATGGCATAAACATGATTAGTTTTCTAAAAATCTAGTTGCATTTAAAAGGTCCACCAACTTCATACACTCACCCTAGATTAGTTAAGGGTATCAACGAAAGAAACTAGATGCCTACACAAAGGAAAGATTAGCAAAGTTGCACCAATAAGATCTTGCCAAGAAAACAAACTGGGATAAATATACATGAAAAAAATAGTCTATGGTGGATAAATCAAATTTGGCAGCATTTTTCTCACACGGATTTGAAATTGCTTGCACAAATTTTAGGGAAGTCATTGATGGTGCAAGGCTTCCCAATCCTTGGGTGAGAGGGATTGATCTATTACAAGGTTTCAGTGCCTCTATAGTGAAATATATTGTTGTGCTCTCTATTGCTACTATTTCACATCTAAGGAATGGTAGATCTATCTTTATTACCATCCAAATGCATGTCAAATGAAGGAACTCTCTATGAAAAATGAATGAATGAAGGCTCATGGGCCCTAGCGTGGATTGGAAAAGGAACGAAGATTAGAAATTTATGAGTAACAAGATGTGTAGATTGCCCTTCTTCACCCTCTTAGATATGTATTGTCACTACTTATTTTCCAGGTTCCTCATCTCATGACACACATGGAAGGAAATCTACTTAGTGTTGTTGTAATAGGGAATTTACTTGTTCATATGGGCATGGACCCTCTTGTGCATTTAAAATATTTTACTTCAACATGCAAGAAAATATCAACTCTCTATTAAATACTAAGCTACAAATTTTGATTGACTCTTTTCATTGGAAAAATGCAAGTATGTGGCAAAATTATATATTGAAATGGAAGACTAACTAATATTTTCTAAGTTTTGAAAGTATACCTAGAAAGCCTCTAACACCAACTAAGATCATGGTATTTCTCCTTCTATTCTAGTGCATTTCGAGTGTATTATGAGATTATCCCATTTGATCCATATGCCCCTCTTACAACATAATATTATTCTTTTTTGTTTGGGAAATATTATGCTTGTCTTAATATATGGAAAACAAATATAATGGTAGATTTTAAGAAAGAAATGACTCATTTCTACCTAAAGGACAATAAAAATGCCCCTACTTTGGATTGAGCCTTGGGATCACAATCTCTCACATTTCTCCTAATGAGAGTGTCCTTAGGTCCAAGCAATAAGAAAACAAGAATGGGTTATGAGCATATCACTTGCCAAGATATTACTGCAAAGACAAGCTTGATAGATAAATATTTTTTTCTTAAATTTTCCACGAGATTATAGGTCTAAAGGAAAAATAGTTACAACTTGAGATAGCTCACCTTTCTAGTTCTATAAATAGATTTACATATACATGAATCGCTTCCTCAACAAATGCATGACCATGTAGTAGATTGAAGAGAGGGGAAAAAGTAGTATAACACCAAGCCCTTGAGCCCAAGGCTATCTTACTACAATGGAAAATCCCTATTTTGGGATGTCAATGTACTTGTTTGCTTATTTTTGGGTAATGCTAGTGATTTGTGGACTTATAAGAGTTTTGCCTTGCCTTTCTACTAGGGGTTAAAATAAAAAGGTGTATTAAAAATGTAAAAAAATAGATACATAGAATATCTAGTGAAAATAGAGGTTTCTTTAATTGAAAAAATGTATTGGGAGGGGGGTTCAACTAAATGATTTTGGAAGGTATTTCTCAATTAATATACTAAAACTAGGGGTATTCTTTAATATTGTATGAATTAAGGTGTTATGTCGTATGTTTAGTGAGTGTATCTCTCTCATATATGGTTAATGAGGCCCTATGTGTGGACATGTAAAAGAGTAAAGTGCTTGAGCATAGGTAGATATATCAATTATGTGGACAAAGTATAAACTTCAACCGGAAAGAGATCTAGAAAATTAATATAATTGTTTATATCTTCTGGAGATTAACTGTGTTATAGTTTTGAAACATCCCAACGTATGAGTGGAAACCCCACCCATCATTAGAAGAACAAAAAAACATTGTAAGATAGAAAAGAACGAATTATCGAGATGGATAAATGGGTGAAAGAATTAGTCATTTAAAGGAATAATAAATTAAAAATAAGATCTTAAAATATAATAATAAGTTAAATATTTTAATTATATAAAATGAATAAATCTATAAATAAATTATACATTTGTTGTCCTAAATTAGAATATATAATAATGGATGAAAATAAAGGAGAGAGGAGAAGAATAAGATGGGTTAGAAACTTAGAGAATTTGAAAGATGAGACGAGGGGTTTGAAAAAGGGTTTCTAAGGGGGTTGTCATGAATCTCAAAAGAATAAAATAAAAGATAGATGAGAATTAAGGCCCAAAGATTGATAGGGAAAGTGGGTAAAATATCTAGATTACGGTTAAACATATAAAAGATCTCAGGGAGAAAGAATATATATAAGGAAATATTGAGTGAATGATAGAAGCATGGAAGACATGGATCTAACTGTGGTAAGGCATGATAAGAGAGATGGGGATCATATAAAAGGATTTTGGTTTTGTTAAAGTAAATGAGATGTTTATAATTATGGGAATGTTTCACAATATCTTAGTAATTTGCAATGTTGAAATGTGACATTTTCTTTGAGTGAAGTTTGGAATGACTTGCCTGTTTGACCTATGAAGGCTTTTCCATAGGATGTGCATAGGAACAAGGAATTTGGTAAAATATTTTGTTGAGCATGGGGTCAACTTTATCCTCAACACTTTTGAATAAATGCTTTAGAGTCTTTTGGGGTTTGAAGAAGGTTTTAATATTCTTTTTAGCCAAGATCTTGGAAATGTAATCTATAATGCCATGAATGAAAGGGAGCAATATAAGGGGTTGGGGAAGGGAAGATAAATTTTATGTTTTGAATGGAGGATAGAGCATAAAGCTTTATTGATTTTGGAAATGGAACAACCATTAGATTTGAGAGATTTTAATAAGGGAGGTCATTTCATTGTTAAGATGTTGAGAGGAAGAAATATGAATGGCTCTATTTACAAGCGTTTTTAGAAATGCAATTTTTTGCATTAATGGGTGGTGGTGAGAATGGACATGGAGATATCTATCAGTGTGAGTGTTTTTGCAATAAACTTGGTGGTTAAGTGATTCATCAAGAAGACGAGTGACAAGAATGTCAAAAAATGGAAGAGAGTTGTCTTTTTCGGTTTCCATAGTGAATTGATGTGGGTGGATATGCTATTAGGGTGGCGAAGAAATAAGTTTAGAGAAGATTTTCTATAAGTCTAAATGACAAAGGTATCATTGAGAAATCAAAACCAACATTTAGGCTTTAGATGGAAACTATTAAGGGCTAAAGCCTCAAAGTGGTCCATAAAAAAGTTGGCCACAACTAGAGATAAGGATGATCCCATTATTGTGCCTTCAGTTTGATTGTAGAATTTTCCTTTGAAAGTGAAGAAAGTGGAAGAAAAGAATATCTTGATCAAATTTAAAGTATCGGGATCAACCATAGTAGAAATGAGGTTCAAGGCTTCAAGGATGGGGATTTTGGTGAATAAAGGAACTAAATCAAAACTTACCATGAATTTTATAAATGAAAACAATGAATTCTATAAATGAAATAAGAGGAATCTTTGATGAAAAAAAGGTATATCTATTGAAGGGTTGAAGTTTTTTAGAAAGGAATCTAGATAGGGAATACGTAAGAGCTCCTATAGCAATAGCTATGGACCTAAGAGGATTTTTTTTAATGAATTTTAGGTTTCCATAGATTCTAGGAGGTTGAGGGTTCTAAGGGATGAGACACTTTTTTTAGAGGGGTTTAGGGAGGAAGAATTAATGATTTTGGTAACTAAGGTGGAGATTTAGTTAATGAGGTCTCTTCGTACCCACCTTACTAAATCTCTCCTCTTTAATGACTACTATATTTCCCAAACCATTAAAGTATTTCAATTTTCCCTCTATTTGAAACTTAAAAATTCATCTTCCCCTCCTGAAGCTCTTACATAACTCCCTTTCGTTCATGGTGTTATGGATCACATTTTAAGATCTTGGCCGAAAATAATATTAAAACCCTCTTCAAACCCTAAAATACCCTAAAGTAATTATTCAAAAGCGTTAAGGATAAAGATGGCCTCATGCTCGACCAAGGAGTTTACCAAATTTCTTGTTATTATGGCAAATTCCACATAAGTCAAACTCGTAGGTCATTCCAAACCCAACTCAAAGAACAAATAACTAACACAATTCACATTCTAGTTACTAAGTCAATTATTGCAAAACATTTTCATAATTAGAAACATCTATTTTCTTTGACAAAACCAAAAACCTAGCATAGAGGATGGCTATAAACTCATCCATTCATGGAAACCCATCATTATTTTACTTTTCCTCCCCTATTTCATCATCCACATATGAGCTCCATCTCTCTCTCTCTCTAATGAAATATGCATTGATATCCTAGCAAGTGTCTTCCATAAGAGCATAGTAGTTAGATTTCAGATACAAAATACCAAAAAAGATACCTAGCAAAAAAATCAAGTATGGCTAAAATACTAGAGTAGACATTTTATAAATTCAGAAACATGCATTTTTATTTTTTTTAAATGAACTTATACATAACATATCAAAGCACATGACATTGTTGAGGATGTCATCATTCATCATTCACATTTATATTTTCAAGGAAAATATAAAAAACACAAAAACAACAAATAATACATAGTAAAATATGCTTTGGCCTTCATTTTTACATTTTTGTGACATTATTTTTTTTTGAAATCAATATTTTTTTTAATAATCATATAAAAATTTACTTTTAAGTTATTTAACTTGGTAAATGGTAAAACCAATTTTTAAATAAAATTAACTTTTAACTTTTTAACTTTTAAGTTGCTTAACTTAGTAAATGGCAAAACAAAAAAAATAAAACTTAAAATGGTAGGCAACATAAAAATAACTTAAAACTTTAAAATTCAAAATGTGTTTAATGAGTGTTTTTATAAATAAATAAATTATTCAAAATGTGTTTTTTTAATGGGTATTTTTATAAATAAATAAGTTGGCCATAGACAAATTTGGTCAAGGGTTTGTTGAATGTATAGTAAATTAATAAAGGAAGAAAATGTTTAATAATACTGTGCATAAGAGTTTGAAAGTAAAGCTTAGAGAAAGGTATAACTAAGAAACCCAACTAAATTAAGAAAGGAAGAAAATGTTTAATAATATTAAGAGAAATGGTTTACATTAATATGTATTATAAATGACTTTAAAGTTTTATATACAATTTTATGAAATACCCATAAATAATACTCAAATGGAAAAGTAAAAGAGTAAGATGTAAGAAGAAATGGTGGAGAATTTCATTCTAATTATAGTTGAAAGTCTTGTGGAAAATGTGTAATCGGTGGTTTGAAGGAGTATACACATTGTAGATTATGTTGGTAGATTATGTTTTGTTGTTGTTGATTTATGTGTATTAATAAAAGATAATTTTAAAAAATATCACAACTTCTTAAATAAATTTACAATTTGTATAAAATTAAATAAAATTTGATGTAAAAACATATATAGCTATAATATTTAATGTTTAATGGTGGCAAATTGGACTTATATTACTTTCTAACTAACTTTGATTTTGATTGTAAATATAATTGAAACTCTCATGTCAGAAATAGATAGTAAGAAGCATAAAAGACCTATATTACATGGAAAAAAAATCATTTAAGGAATTGGAAATTAAAAAAAAAACCTATATTGAAAAAAATCAGCAAAGGAATTGGAAACAGAAAAAGTTATATTAATCAAAAGATGGGTACACACTATGATTTTTTTTATATTTTTTTTTATTGTTTTTTTTGTTTGGAGTAGATGCCATTCCAATGATTTTTGGAAGTTGAAAAAAGTTGCAAAATAAATCTCTATTATGAACCTAATTTACAAAACCAAGAATGACATCTAAAATATTATATAGTAATTAATTTGATTAATAAATTTAATCAAAATAATTATAGCAAACTATATGTATAACCAAACTATATGTATTAAGAACAAAATAATAAAAAACTATAAACATAATTTTTTTTAATTATTTATTTATTTTAATAAATATTAAAATATCTAATTTAAATCAAAATTAACATCACAACTATATATATATTATTTATATAAATTGCAAACCTAAGTAAAACTTAATTCTTTTAGCATCTTAAAGCCAATATCAACTCCTTTTTTTCTTATTAAAAACCCGCTTTCCATTTTACGGGTGAAAGAGAACTTTAAATGGACGAGTAGATAGAAAGTGTGCATGTTCCGGGTCTTCCTTACGCTAAAGTGGTCACAGATACCATGCTTTTATTGTTTTATGGTCTGAAATAAATTAAAATAATATACGTCCAGCGTCGGTGGCATGTTTCACGAGAAAAACCTAGCAAATTTAATGGCGGCAAGGGAGGCGGAACTTTCAGAAAGGATAACAATCACAGGCTTTTTTGGTTTTTTATCCATTGCAGTTGAGAAAAACAGTTAGGGATGATTTTTATTTTTATGGCNAGGTAGGCGGAACTTTCAGAAAGGATAACAATCACAGGCTTTTTTGGTTTTTTATCCATTGCAGTTGAGAAAAACAGTTAGGGATGATTTTTATTTTTATGGCGGATGATTCTAATTTTTTATCTTTCCAACAACATTTGATACTCCGTAACAAGTTCGATGCATATACAAAAATATAAACCAATAAATACCTTATAAATGGTGTCCCATGGGAAACAGGCGAGGACGTCCAGAATAAAAGACGTAGTCTTAGCATATCTGCAACCAAAGAAAACAAAGGATTAACATTAAGTACTTCAATCATTACTGGCCCTAGCAAATTGCCGAATAATAATATATATATATATGGAGGTGCATACCGCAATGCGATGCTACTTCGTCTGTAAACCATCTTGTACGTGTGCATATCTCTGTAGGCCACAAAGAATAGGACCACCACATCCGCTATGAATACAAACTGCACAGCCATGTCCACTATGCTCATTTGCCAAGGTAACCCTCGGTAAAACCCAAACTCTAATGGAGTAAAAAACACGGAATACATGGCCCATAAAACCATAAAACTCTCCCACACCTGGTATGCTCTGCAAACAATATTTTCAACATCATGTCAAGTAATCAGTCAATAACTCAAATGGAAAAACGAAAGGAGATAAAACTGAAATTAGCCGACTAAATGACTACTTAAATATACAATATGGTCTATCCTAATGACTGTTACGTCACATTCCTTCTTCGGTTGGCAGTTAAATCAATGCTATAGACCAATCACTGATTCTTAATCCAAATAAATTATGGACGGCCGGTAGTTAGGTTAGTGAGTTAGGTAAATACAGTCGTGGGTTACCTATGGGTGAGTTAATCTCACCTATAATTAGGTTAATGAGTTAGGTAACCCACTGTATTTACCTAATTCACTAACCTAACTACACGCGAGATTACTCTCTTCAACTTCTGGCATCCCCGGACTCTTGACAATGAATAAATTATTAAACTTTAATGGCAACAGTCAGCGAGACTGAGCTTCAAAGGATTAAGAAACCTCTTTTCTTTTTTATTTAATTCATTAACTTCTTCAGCACAATCCACTGGGCACTGAGAACAGAATATGACATGAACAGTAGAGATAAATAAAATATTAAATTGACCTATAAAGATATTTAAACATAAATGAGAATATTTGGCCTGACTAGGCTTCAAACTATCTTTCAAGATTACGAAACCCAGGGAATTGATTGACAATTTCACAACCATCCAGTGGGAGGTGACAACATAAGATGGCATGGACAATACAGATAAATATTAAGAAACCTCTTCTTTTTTTTTAATTTATTTTTTATTCAATTCATTAACTTCTTGAGCACAGTCCACTGGGAGCTGACAACACAAGATGGCATGAACAATAGAGATAAAAAAATATCAAATTGACCAATAAAGATATTTAAAGATAAATGGGAATACTCGACCAGACTCGGCTTCAAACGATCTTTCTAAGATTAAGAAACCCAGGGAATTGATTGACAATTTCACCACCATCCAGTGGGAGCGGACAACATAAGATGGCATGGACCATAAATATAAATAAAAAAATATTAAATTGACCCTTATTAATTAAAAAAATTAATTAATTTGATTTCGTGAAATTGGTCATCACATAAATAAAATGGTTTGTGTTCATTTAATCATAGTTAGTTCTGCAAGATCTTAGATTCTAAACATTTTTTCTTAAACAAATCTATATAAAGACCAGCAAGTTTGTCATAGTATACAAAGGGAATCGCATCAAACATGGATATGTTGTGAAGCATGAATAAAAATAGGAGAAATTAATAAAAATACATCAATCAAAGAGAAGGATATCAGCGATTGTTTCAGAAATAATTTTATGTTTTACCATAAATTCTGAACGAAAGGGATTAAAAATTAAAGTTCCAAACCTCAATATTTGTATTTTGAACATCTTTTAATATTATTATTATATATATATATATGGATCTGGGTTAAAAAAATAAATTTTTTTATTTTAATTGATTATAAAATCTAAAATTTTAAATTAAATAATGTGTAACTAAAATACATTTTTACTTCAGAAAGAATAATAAAATATATATTTTTCTAAATAATAAGTGGAGTGTCAGCCGTGGTATAGTCTCTTCAGTTTGACTAACTTTCAAAACATTCATTATCGAACTAAAAAATTTATTATTAAAATTCCAATTTATAAACTATGAAAAAATTCAAATAATTTATAAACACAATTTCTTGCCTAAAAGATTTTCATTTAAAATCGTTCTGGATTAAGTTTTTCTTGATTCTGATTTGGATTTAATATTTTTTTGAATTTAGTTTTGCCTTCATTATGATATACCTTCAAATGGGATAGGATATGATAGAATTCAGAAAGCTAAGATTAAGATGAATCAATATTCATTATTCTTTTTTTTTAAGTTTGAATCTAATCTTTCTTGATTTAATTCTCGCCTACATTTAAACACGATAAATCTATGATTTAAGCTTATTAAAGTTTTGATGAATCTGTGTTTTATGCTTATGAAATAGGTGTTTGATAGATTTACGCTTATCATGAAAGTTTCGATGAATCTATCTTTTATGCTTATGAAATCTGTGTTTCAAACAAAAACAGTACGATGAATCTATGTTTTATGCTTATGAAATCGGATCGATGTTACAAACAGTGAGTTATTAGCTGCCAAAGTTTCAATATGCTAATTAAAGGATGCTTTTACAATTAGCATTATGCATGCTATAAAGATCTTACTCTCATCTGATTCTTTTAAACTCTCTGCCAGGTGATACGCAGTGGATAAATTAAATTAGCCTTCGATATGCTAATTAAAGGATGCTTCTACAATAGGCATTCTACATGCTATAAAGATCTTACTCTCATCTGATTCTTCTAAGCTCTCAGCCAGGTGATACGCAGTGGATAAATTAAATTGAAATTGAAATGACAAAAATGCAGTATCGATTAAGGTGACAGACACTTAAGATGAATGCATCAAGAAAAACTGTCCAATAGCAATGTTGTAAATATGCATACCTGCTATCAGGTGATATGACGAAGTCCGGGCCTTTATATCCTTCGGATAACCTAAGGCCGCTTTCTGGGCTTGTGCCCGAAAATTCTTTAAAAATTAAAACTGACAATCGGCTACCGAAAGAAGAACCAGAGACACTGTTCTCCGTTTCTTTCAACGTCTCGTCTTCTACGGGCTGTTCGCGTGTATTGCCCCGCCGCGTCATGCTGTCTGAATTTCTTTTTTTCTTTTCAACTGACATATTATCCCGTCGTTTCACGCGAGAAGAGCAGCAACTTTAAAAGCAGAAGCGGTTGCAACGAATACCCGAAGTTCGGGAACGGGAGCTCTTCCCTCTGTCGATCTTTTGCTATTTTCAGTTCCCGCGTGCAATCTTTTTTTACGTCATCAATAATAGCTCTGATTGACCTGACATTTAAAAATCAATGCAGGCACTATCCCCTGAGAAAATCTGATCGCAACTTGGCACTTCAAAGATGAACTTTGCAATAGATCTATTCGTAATTATTTGCACAAATATAAAACAATTGAATACTGTAAATCCAACACCAAAACAACTAATTTCAATACATTTTCTTTCAAATTCTATCGTGATTTTTCGGAATACTGTAAATCCAACACCAAAATAACTAATTTCAATACATTTTCTTTCAAATTCTATCGTGATTTTTCGCCCTCTGATGTTTACTTACCAACACTCAGACCGTGGAGTTTTGTCGGATCCAAAAAAATAATGAGCGTTCACGCTGGGAAATAAAAAGATGAAGGTTACAGACAGTTGGAAACTTGGAAGCAATTAGGCAATTCTTCCTCATTGCAGAACGAATTTTAGTGGGATTAACCGGAAGGAGAGATGACAATTTAAATCTGAAAACCAGTTGAGCCCTAATTGGTTTTGCAGCTCGATCTACTGGATCGGTAATGGCCAAATAAAATTCAAGAATGGAAGGCCAATTCGGTAGGGGATTGGGATGTGTAATCAGAAATAGTAAGTTTGAGAGTGCATTGAGTGTCCGTGTGTGGAATCTGACCAATCTTGTGTTCATTGGGTACACTGGTCCCTCACTCCACTACAGCGCGTGGTTTCCCTTGCTGCCGCCTAGCTCCACATTATAACCAAATGGCAATGGCCCAGAAGCATGATTCACGTTCAAAACCTAAACAAGGCCAAGAGTTAAAGTAAACGTAATTATATTATTAAAATAGCAGCTTTTCATGCTAGAAGTGGAATGACGGACTAAAATTCAAAGCATTTGCTGTTAGTATGTCAATGGGAAGATTTTTTTTTACTTTTATTATTAAAAAGTATAGCAGCATTATTTAAATATGAAGACAAACAGTAAAGGAAAACAATTTATTATTACTAAAATAGAAAAGAATTCATCTCAGAAATATAAAAAATATTAATTTTTAAATATTAAAAAATTAAAAATATAAATGTTTATTTAAAATTTTTAATATTATTAAAATATAAAAATATTCATCTTAAATTTTTAAATATTAACCTTCATTCTTCATTTAAAGCAACTTGAAAAATATGATATAACTTGAAAAATATTAACCTTCATTCTTCATTTAAAGCAACTTGAAAAATATGATATAACTTGAAAATAGAGTGTGAGATAACCATAACCACAAATTTGTTTTAAATAAATTATTTTTATATTTTATAATAATAAATAATAATGAGCTAAATTGTTAAACTTAAACTCCAACTTAAGCATTCTCACTCTTATATTAAAATACAATGAATAGTTAAACTGTTATTAAACTTAAACTACAACTTAAGCATTAATTATTTTAGTTGAACATCTACATTAGTTATTTTAGCTACTCTTATATTAAAATACAATGAATAGTTAAACTGTTATTAAACTTAAACTACAACTTAAGCATTAATTATTTTAGTTGAACATCTACATTAGTTATTTTAGCTAAAAATATGCTTATATCTTAACAATTAGATTTTAATAGTAACATTTTTTTAAATTTTAAAGTTAAAAATTGTAAATATATTTAAGCATTTATTCAAATTTACTACAATTAAAAGGTAAACTTTTTTGTTATAGAATAATTAAAGGTGAAGTTTTTATTTTTAATATTAAATAAAAGATTGGGGTAGAAGTTTTCTTTTTCTCAAGCAGAAAAAACGATCCCTTGTTATTCATGTGAATCAAAGGTGACAAAAACCTTTTCAAAATTTACAAGATAGTAATTACACCATCATGAGACTATATCAACTCCCAAGAGACAATATTATCATTCATACAGCCAACAAAATACAAAAAAGAAAGTCACCCTAAATCAAAACATTCACAAAACTAGCTAAGTATGCCAACAGGAAGTCCAGCCCAATCATCGGCAACATTGCTAATATGAAGCAAGGAGATCACCCAAAAACATCAGTGCCGCTGAAAAACCAGAAAGGATCCAACCCGAGTCCTCTGTTCATCAACAAATTCCTCAAGAAACAACATCCCTTCATCCACCAAATGGCCTTCCTTGGATAATTTCACGATAACTTATACGCCAAAGTATTGTGTTCTCTATAAACATGACTAATCACCACTTTCTAAAAGGCATCCAAAGACACAGATTCTGCTACACCAATGCTCCAATTCTAATATGTACGTAAATTAATGCTCCAATTCTAATATGTACGTAAATTAGATTTCATTAGAGGAATTTTGGGGTCTAAAATGGGCCTCCTAAGGAAAATAATAAAATAATAGTTAAAATAATAAAATAATATTGATTAATTTTGGAGGAAGAAAGAAAAAAACTACTTTTTTGTGTTCGTATTTTCGACATATCTCCCTGTGTTTTTACTCAAATTTCGATCGGGAGAGCTCGTTGGATGCGCGATTTGATTCCGCATCCAACGAGTACCCACACTGCATACTTTTGACGGACCCCGCTACCCCAAAAACAAGAAATACCTAAAAAAACGTGATGATGAAAAACAAGAAATACCTGAAAAAACATGATGATGATGTCATCATCACATTTTTCAGGTATTTCTTGTTTTTTGGGTAGTGGGGTCCGTCAAAAGTATGCAGTGTGGGTACTCGTTGGATGTGGAATCAAATTCCGCATCCAACGAGATCTCTCGATCGAAATTTGAGTAAAAACACAATGAGATATGTCGACAATACGAACAAAAAAAGTAGTTTTTTTAATGACAAATATGTCAATTCAACCATTATGGTTGACTTATTTTATTGAAATTCTATTGGTTCTTGAATTCCAACTCACAAAAAATTATTTTGGCACGTTTTCTTATAAGGCCCATTTTAGACCCCAAATTTCCTCTAATGCTTATCATCCCAATTGACAATAATTTGGGAATCACCAAAGAGATTGATATGTGGCAGGCCCATCAAACCAACAACACATGTAATCCCCCAAAGAGCAAGTAGTTCAACATGAGTATTAGTGCCCCGAGTAGAAGTTTTCTTCATAGTATCCTTGAGCAATGGATTAGGGAGACCTTTTTGGTGGTAGTACTAAAGTGAAGGATTATGGAGAAGCTTTTAATGTAAGTGCATGCTCCAAAGTAAAAGGGAGAGATGAAGCTTGTGGTATTAACATCACATAGAGGAACAAGGGAGAAGCTTTGGTGCTACTACTATTTATTGAAGTACTAAATCATTGAAGGTGAAGTTTCTAGTGATAGTATTGAAGTGAGGGATCGAGGAAAATATTTAAGTATTAATACCAAAGTAAGGGATAGAGAGATGGGGTTGAATCTTTTGTTAGTAGCATCACAATTTGGGAATATGGTGAAGCTTAGTGTTGAAGTGAGGGACCAAGATGAGAAGGTGGAGAGACTTTTTATATGAGTACCAAAGTGACAAGGTGAAGCAACTTTTGGTGTTAGTAAAGTGAGAAAATGAAGCATTTAGTGTGAGCAATGCATCATATACCACCTTTGTCTCATAATTGTGAAGGGGGGAACTTTCCATGCTAGTTTGAAGTAAGGAATGAAGGTGAAGCTTGAAATTGAAATGTGAAATAAGGGTGAATCTTTTGGTGCTAATATTAAAGTAAGAGACTAACTAAATTTTTTGGTGATAGGACTAAAGTGAGGAACCAACACAAAAGATTTTGGTGCAAGTACCAAAGTGAGGAATCAAGGTGAAGCTTTTGGTTCCACCACTATAGTGAGGGAATGGGTTGAATATTTTGGTGTTAGAGTATTAATAGTACTAGAGTGAGGGACCAAGGTGAAGATCTTGGTGTTAGTATCGAAAATTATCCAAACTCTCTTTAAGCTTGTGTTCCTAGTACTAGAGTGAGGGACTAAGGTGAAACTTTATGCGTGAATTTTAGAGTGAGGGACTGAGTTGAAACTTTTGGTGATACTACTGGAGTAAGGGAGTGAGAGACTAGGGTGAAGCTAACTTTGATGCTAGTATCAAATTGAAACACTACAAAGGTGAAGCATTTTGTGTTGATACCAAAGTGAGTAGGCTAGGGCGAAGCTAATTTTGGTGTTATTATCATAATGAAGGACCAAGATGAAGCATTTGGTAATATAAACCACCCCTTTCAACACTCAATTGTCCACCAACTTAAATAGGTTAAACACTTCCCCTTCTCACACACAAAGGCTCTACACCTGTTAGAGCTTAAACCTAGAGGCTCTTTGCATTATGGTGCCCAATCATAACCACTAAGCCACATTTGTTATAAAGATAAGGGTATTGCCACAAACAATTAAAATGAGTAAAATTCCAACATAAAGATAATGATACATACCATTTTAGTAAAATGGTATTGTAAACATCACATAGATTATAACAACAAACCAAAAATGTCCATAAAACATAACACTATAATTATTATAAAAAATACATGTAATATAAAAGCTTTCACACCAATCCAAAAAAAACTCCACTCATGTTTCTAAATTACAAGCTAGATGTTACTATAAAGCACATTATCCACAGAAAATAGGCCTAGTAATGACTACAATGGACATTGTTTTTTTTGTATATACTATTTAGGTTGAAAGTGACTTTTGGTCTTGGAGTAAGATCTAAAGCTACTTCTGATTGACTAAGAGCTTGTCTTGCTCAAACATAAGGAAACGATCCAAGACCTAGAAGTATTTGGCAAAAGTGAAAGTATGTGCCTTTATCAATCACCACTACAAATTTTAATAATGATAATAGTTAACTCATATTCACAAATAATAATCACAAAGTATCTTATGTGTTACCATACATTCAAGATATAAAGTGAGACTTTAACACGATAATTAGTATTGATGAAACAGGTCACAGTTTGCGATATATAGATATATGTATATAGTTTATGATACAAACCATCTTATGTGTTACCATACATTCAAAATATAAGAAGAGACTTCAACCCGATAATTATTATTGATGAAACATGTCAAAGTTTGCGATATGGAAATCACCCTTATGACTAGATATGCCATTGTTAATTACTTAAAAATATGTGAAGTCATAAACCATCTATTGCTTGCGATATGGAAATCACCCTTATGACGAGCATGCCATTGTTAATTACGTAGAAATGTGTGAAGTCATAAACAATATATTGCTTTCAGGAAATAAACCAATAATTTGACAACCAAAGCACCAACACTGAAGAAATCCAATAAATAAATAAAAGTCAGAGAAATAAACACTAAATAAAAAGTAGAGAAATCCAATGATGTGACAACTGAAGCACCGACACTAAACACCAAATAAAAGAACGCAACTAACAGTTCGATTACCAAACACCCAACTAGCCCAAGTGTTGAGGATCACATCATTACCCCATGTGGGCCATATTTTGCACTAAGCCGGCTTCTCCCACGTTAAATTAGTACTTTGAATAAGTTAATTTTCATGCCATAATCCTCAACTTCTAGGCGCCTAAGAGTATTAGGGCATATGGATGCACTAGTAATGTTAATGTTATGTTATTATGTGAGAGGATACATAGCATGGCACACTCCCATACTACAATTCTAGAATTTTCAAGATAGTTGGCATCATGTATTATTGTAAGACCAAGATGATATTAATGGCATACACTCTATCATTCAATGTGGATCTAATACAATATCCTTGGAATATTCTCCACTACACCACATGGCTCCCTCTCCCCCTCCTCATTTGTCAATGAAAACACAATTTCATCTTCTCATCGTTGCCTCAAATATTTAATGTGTAAGTTTAGCATTCACCCATAGTCTTCTAGCATTAAGTTTAATGATCGCTTGGCCAATTTTTAATATCACCCACCCACTATCCTTATATTGCAATTTCCATATATTTTCTATCTCAATCCAAGATAACAACGGGAAGGCAAGACACAAACCTGAATGGTGAGCAATACTATTTCTCAAGAGAGACATTGAGATGACCATGATAAATATTTTGGTGCTGGTATTAGAATGAAGTGAGTATGGTGAAGCTTTTAATGATAGCATTAGAGTTAGGTGATTGAGGTTAGAATTTGGTGTTGCTACTAGAGTGAAAGTCCAAGGCTAATCTTTCAATACTACAGCTTGAGTGAGGGTTTAGGATTCAATTTTGGGGTTGATGGTGCTATTACTGGAGTGAGAGACTACGGTGAAGCTTTGGTGATAGTACTAGAGGGAGGGACTAGGGTGAAACTTTTGGCAGTAGCATCGAAGTGAGCGACTAGGGTGAATATTTTGAAGCGAGTGATAGTATTGAAGTGAGGGGTGGCTAGTACTGGAGTGAGGGATTGAGAATAAAATTTTGGTTCTAGAATGTACTAAATTAAGGGATTGTGATGAGGCCTTTGGTGTTATCACAAGAGTAAGGTACTAGGGAGAAGCTTCCAATGCTAGACATAGAGTCAATGATTGAAGGCATTTTGGTGCTAATATTAGAGTGAATGATCGAAGGGACTGTGGTGAAGCTTTGTTGCTAATATTGGAGTGAGGGATTGGGGTGAAGATTTTGGAAATAGTACCAAAGTGAGGGAGTGCGGGATTGAGGTGAAACATTTGATGCTAGTGTCAAATTAAGGAACTAAGTTGAATTTTAGTATCAAAGTGGGGCACTAGGGTGAAGCTTCTGATACTAGTACTAGAGTGATATGGTGAAGTGATGTTTGGTGCTAGTATCAAAGCAAGGAAGTAAAGCTTTTGGTGTAGGTAATACCTTAAAAACCACCCTTGTGTTGGACATGTGTTGTACTACTTGTAGGTTCCTAGAGCAAAGGGGTTCTAGGGGTGATCACCTCTGTGGGAGGGGGCACAGGGGAACAAATAGGCCCATGCTGAGGGTTTGGGGCCATAGCCCTTAAAAGAAATTTTTTGGGTCTGTTTTTGGCTTGTTTGAGATTTTTCAGCAAGTGTTTTTTTGTCAATTGTAAACTAATTCTAGATAATGAATTAGGGTTGTAATATAATACGATTTAATGGATTACGATTTTTTATACTATAATATTGTAATGTAAACAAGGGAGATAATACAATGAGATAAAGAGTGGATAAAGTCTCAAGTAGGTTGGTCTTCTCAATTTTGGATTTTCAGGGTAAATCTGTGTGTTGTGTGAGGGAGGCATTTGTTAATTATATTGTCTTATATTATGTTTGGTATAAATTTTCTTACATATGTTTATCAAACTCTTCACTTTGTGTCACAACTATCTAGGGTGAAGCTTTTGATGTTGGTATTGATGTGAGGTTGAAGCTTAGTAATAGAGTGAAAGATTATGATGAAACATTTGGTGACAATATCAAAGTGTGACATTGAACTTAAGTTTTTTTATTAGTGCACTAAAGTGAGGGACCAATGTGAAGTTTTTGGTGCTAGTACTAGAGTGAGGAATCGGGGTGAAGCTTTTGTGGCTAGCACTAGAGTCAATATTTTGATGGTAGTAGTGCTAGTACTTGAGTGAGGGACCAAGGTGAATATTTTGATGCTAGTAACAAAGTGGGGGATTGTAGTTATGCTTTTGATGTTAATACCAAAGTGGATCTTTTGTTGTTAGTATAAGAGTGACGATCCAAGGTGAGGCTTTTAGGTATAATACAAGAGCGAGGAACCAAGGAAAAGATTTCGGTGCTAGTACATAACACAGTGAGGGACCATGGTGAAGTTGTAGGTGTTAGTACCGTAGTGAGGAACCAAGGTGAAGCATGTGGTAGTATCAATAGAGTAAGGGAGCGTGGCACCAGGGTGAACCTTTGGTGTCAATATCAGAGTGAGGAATGGGGTGAAGCTTAGTATTAGAATGACAGATTGGGTGAAGTTTAGTAACAGAGTGAGGGACTAAGGTTTTTTAGTTTTTCAAGTACTTAAGCAAGGAGGTGAAGAGAGTTTTGGTGGGGGTATCAAAGTGAGGATGGATTTATTTTGGTAAAGTAATGATTTATAAATTGCCTCTATCTCACAATTGTCCAAGGTGAAGCTTTTGGTTCTAATATCAAAGTGAACGATCAAGGTGAAGCTTAATGTTGAAGAAAGGGTGATGATTTTGGTTCTAGTATCAAAGTGAGAGATCAAAGTGAATCTTTTGGTGATAGTAGTAGAGTGATGGACTAACATGAAGATTTTGGTGGTGGAACTAAAGTGAAGGACTAAGGTGAAGGTTTTGGAGTTGGTACTAGAGTGAGGCATCGAGATGAATATTTTGGTCCTATTAGTGTTATTACCACAATGAGGGACCAATGTGAAGCTTTTGGTTCTAGTACTAAAGTATAAGAATTGGTTAAAGCTTTTGATGCTAGTACTAGAGTGAGGGATCAAGATGAAAATATTGTTCCTAGTACCAGAGTGTGGGACCAAGGAGAAGCTTTTGGTGCCAGTACATATGGACCACAATGAAGGTTTTGGTGTTAGTACCAGAGTGAGGGACTAAGGTGAATCTTTGGTGCTAACAATGGAGTGAGAGAATGAAGGGTGGGGATGAATCTTTTGACAATAGTATGGGAGTGATGAGCTAGGGTGAAACTTAGTATCATAGTGAGAGATTGAGATCAAGTGTTTGGTGCTAGTACCGAAGCAAGGATGTTAAGCAACTTTTGTTGCTAGTACCAAAGAGAGGAGATGAAGCTTGTGTGCGGTTATTATTTTATAAACCACTTATGTCTCACAATTATCCAAGGTGAAGCTTTTAGTGCTAGTATTATAGTGAGGGGCCAACATGAAGCTTAGTATTAGAAGGACTAGGTTGACACTTAATTTGGTGGTAGTATTAGAGTGAGAGACTAAGGTGAACCTTTTGGTGATTGTAATAGAGTGAGGGACTTGCATGAAACTTTTGGTGCTAGTACTAGTGTGAGGAATTGAGGTGCAAATTTTGGGGCTAGCACTAGACTCATACTAGAGCAAGAGATTGGTGAATTTTTAGTTGCTCGTGCAAGAGAGAGGGACCAAGTTGAAGCTTTCATTGCAAGTACTAGAGTGAGGAGTAGAGATAAAGCTTTTGGTACAAGTACCAAAGTGAAGATTTTGGTAATTAGTATTAGAGTGAGGGACTAGGAAGAAGCTTTTGATGCCAATACATACCAAAGTGAGGCATTGATGTGTAACTTGGGTGCTAGTATTAGAGCAACGAACTATGGGGAAGCTTTTAATGTTAGAGATAGAGAGAAAAAACAATAAAGTGAAAGTTTTAGTTATATTATAGAAATGATTGAGATGACGCTTTTGAATCTAGTATTGAAGTAAGAGAAAAACATGTGAAACTTTTGATACTAGTATTAAAGTGAAATATCAAGATAAAGCTTGACATCAAAATAAAAAGCTTAAAATAATACTTAATACAAAATAAAAAGTTATTGATATTAATATTAAAGTGAAATATCAAGATGGAGCTTAACATCAAAATAATAAAAAGCTAAAGTAAAACTTAATATTGCGAATCATTTAGTGGTAATAATAATAAAGGACAAGAAAGTGAAGCAAGTCCAAATGAAATATCTAATAAATTGTGAAATGAGTTCGATGCAATTCCACTAAAAATAAACATAAGCATGATAAGTACATTTTTGAAATGATATGTACTTCTCTAATGATTACGAATATTTAGATATATTTAAAAATGCGTTTAAAATTGTCTTAAATGGAAAAAATCAACCCGTTTTGGATGGTTTTGGTGTCATAGTTGGTACGCTTCTCATTCGCTTCACGAAAATGTGTTTATCATGTGAGTTGAAACCCTAAGTCAACGTTTCCAACAATAAAGCCATCTTCTTGCTACAATCCCTCAATTCTTTAAAATTCCAAGAGGGTTGTAAAGGCACTTATCATTATGTATTGCTACAATCACTTTTTTTTTTAATTCCTAAGATGGGTGTAAAGACCCTTATAGCTTTTAAAATTCCAAGAGGTTTGTAAAGAGCACTTATCAATATGTATGGGTGTTAATGTTTATGTATAGGTTACATGGCCAACTATGTCACCGTATCCTAGAAGATCAACCCACCCAAAGTTCTTACTTCTATTTGGAGTGGAATGGAAAATAGTTTGATTGGATTTTGCTCGCTATGCAAGAAACAAACTTCACTATTCAAGAAACAAACTTCACACTACAGTTCTAGAAGCCATCATTTTCTACGTTTTCCACATGCACTAGTGTAACGACAATATGGTAAAGACAATGGGAATGCTAATATGGTATCTTTTATAATATAATAATGACAAATGTGAAGGCTAATATATGGTATCTTTGTATTAAATAAAATCTTGTGAACATTTTTAAATAAAATATTTTTTTTAATTTAATTAAAAGTTTAGATGGTTTTTTAATTTATTTAAATAATGGATGTCAATTCTTGTTAGCTCATTAGGTTAAGGTGTGGGTTTCGTCAGCAAGGCGACTCGAGTTCAATCCCTTTAGGGGTGAGTTAATTGAGAGGAGACACCAAAAAATCCAGACATGTTAAGGGTTTGTGTGGCCCAGGCCGGGTGCGATCCCTAGGTGATTTTGACATGTTGCAAGTAAATCAAAAGCAGGAAGAACTGGAAAAATCTATGGATATCTTTTGTCCCAAACGTAGACAAAAACACCCTTTAAAAGAGTGACCACTTAATAGTATCGATATTTGCATCATTTGTGAACAAAATCACCCTACAAGTAATTGTCCATGTTTTCTCAACTTGAAAGCAGCATATGAAGGGACAAAGGTCGAGGAAAAAAAATCATACTTTATAGCTCTCGAGAGGCCATGGAAACCTATGTCATTAAGTATGAATCAAGATCACACTCAGTTTTCTAGCATCCATAGTTTCAATATGCTCCCCAATAGCTACAATTTCCATCTCAATAATATCCTCATGCACCCTCGACATAATGGTCATAGGGATCATCCCCTAGAATCAACAAATGATGGTATCACAACCGCACTTACCTCAACATTTGCAATTACAACTTCCTGCAAGAAGTTCCGCAAGTAATCCTCCTGCAAGACCACAACTACATGTGCAATTGAACCATAATCCCAAAATAAATTGGTTTAGCATACTTACTTTGTTGGATTTCCTAGTTAACCCACATGTTTCATCTCCCCTATAGAATGTCATGACATCCATATTAGATGAGAGAGAGTACTAAATTAAGGAGATCCTCCTATCATTATAGAACACGAAGAAGAGGAGATACTCCAACTAGAAACAAGTCATTCTAAAAATACAGAATCAATAACACCCCTCTGAGACACCACGACCTAGTTTCCCTAGAAATTTGGACCAACCACTGACTAAAGGGGTTTCATAGTCTCCTTAACTTAAGAGGTTAGGACTAACAAAACCCCTTACTCACTCTAGGTTTGATTTACTAGGAGAGTTACAGAATGTGTGTGTCAATATTCCATTATTTCATGACATCAAGGACATTCCAATATACACTAAAATTGTCATAGAACTATACATTAGAAAACCTGGAAGGAAAACAAAGGATCCTCCCATTGTACATGTGATCGGTCAATTGGAAGTCCTAACGCTTGGAAGAGTGCTAAATCGCAAGTATAAGGATCTTGGAAATCCCATGGTGGATGTTTACATCAACAATATTCATATCAAAAACACCTTGATTAATGTAAGATTCGCCATAAACACAATGACAAGGAAACCAAGGAGCGACTGGGACTCCACTCCATAGAAACCCCTATGGTCTTGGAATTAGAAAATCAATCGATCTACTATTAGACTAGAAGGAATTTTGGAGGAAACGGTCATCTTCGTAGATTCATGGGAGTATCCAATAGATTTTGGTCTTGCATCCAAACTCTCATTTAAGGGGGCATCTGCTAATCCTTGGAAGGTCATGGTTAGCCATCGCCGATGCATATATTGGTTGTAGACCTAGTAACATGACAATATATCATGGCAAATCCACTAAGAAGCTTACCTTGAACCCTCCTTCTAGGCCTATCACAAATGGTGAAAATTCCATGTGGGTGGAAGAGGAAGAATGCGATACTGAAATTCCACCTAAAAGGACCTTTAATTTCCCTTTGCCCTTCATTGATAAGGTCCTTGGAACATTAGCAAGGAAACGATTCTTCTCATTTGTCGATGGATTTAGTGGCTATAACTTGATCTATATCACTCTAGAGGACCAAGCTAAGACTACTTTCACATGCCCCTAGGGAACATTTTCCTATAGGATACTTCCTTTTGGCCTTTGGAATGCTTTTGCCACTTTTCAAAAGGTTTTACTTGGGATATTCTCTAATTTCATCCATGTCTGCATTGTAATCTATATGGATGACTTCACAAATTATAGCCATACATTTGAGGAGGCCTTGGTTAGCCTTGAGAAGGTACTTAAATGATGCAGAGAGACCAATCATTCCCTTAGTAATGAAAAATGCCACATGTTACTTACTGAAGGTATTGTCCTTGGGCACCACATTTCTGTCGCAGGTAGCAAGGTGGATATGACAGAGATAAAGATAATTTTAAATCTTCCAATCCCTAAAATTCATAAGGAGGTACCTATTTTTATTGGACATGTTGGTTAATATCATTGTTTAATTGAACAATTCACTAAACTTGTGTCTCCTTTATTTTCACTACTTTCTAAAGATGTAGATTTTACCTAGACTAATGACTATTGATCTTCTTTTAGACTGTTAAAGGAATGCTTATCAAAAGATCCATTTTTGTGGGGTCGTGATTGGTATCTACCTTTCCACATCTCCATAGACGCATCAAATGAAACCATTGGTACGATACTTGGAAAACAAGAAGAATGGAATCCGTTTGTTATATAGTTCATTAGTAAGAACTTATCTCATGTTGAAATCAACTACATGGTGACTACCAAACAATTCCTTGTTGTTGTTTACTCCATCAATAAGTTCCACCAATATATAACTAGGTATCAAGTCTTTGTACATACAGATCACTATGCCATTCTTTTTTTATTGAATAAGCCTATCACAAATTGTAAAGTGACTAGGTGGTTATTGTTTTTCCAAGAATTCGATATTGCCATTATTGATAGGAATGGGAGGGAAAATGTTGTTGTGATTTCCTCTCACGACTTACCAATGATGGTGAAGCTATACTTTTAGAAGATAGATTTCCTTATGAACATCTTTTTGTGGGATTTATTAATACTCCTTGGTATGCAAATATTGCCAATTATTTGGTTGCAGGGAAGCTTCCAAGCCACCTATCCTCAAAAGAACGACAACGTATTACCTGACAAAGTTCTAGGTACTCCTTGCTTGAGGGTTATCTCTTTTACACAGGTTCAGATCTTGTGATCCAATGTTCTGTAAGAGAAGATGAAATCCATGATATCCTTCGGGATTTCCATGATGATCCCTATGGAAGGAACTCTATTGACAAGAGAATAGGCCATAAGGTTCTATGATTGGTATACTTTTTTCCCAATATATTTTGGGATTCAAAGAGGTATGTGAAATTTTGTGATAACTACTAGAGGATGGGACAAACATGGAAGATTAATGAGAGGCCACTTCAGACTCGGGTTGTGATCAAGCCTTTTGAGACATGGACCTTAGACTTTGTGGATCAATTAAATTCTCATCTCGCCAAAAGGTCCATATCCTAATATGTACAGACTATGTCACAAAGTGGGTGGAATCAAAAGCACTACCAAGGGCTACAAAACAGGTTGTGTCATATTTCCTTTACGAGGAAATATTCATTTGATTTGGGGTACCACGAGAGATAGTAAGATATTGAGGATTCTGGTTCACTTCCCATTTGATCCAAAAACTCACTCAACAATTTCGGATTCAACATAGGGTGACTTCACCATATCATCTTCCAGCTAATGGATAGGTAGAAAGTACTAATAAAGAGTGAAGCAATATTGACAAAATCTATGCAAATACACCACACCAATTGGGATGCTAGACTCTTGGAAACTCTTTGGGCCTACATAACTACCTAGAGGAATATTATAGGAATCACCCCTTATGAGCTTGTTTATGGTAAGAATGTTATTTTTCTAATTCAATTTTAAATTAAGACTCTCAAAACTGCTTTAGAGGTGGGATTGGATCTTACAGAAACACAACAACACCACTTACACTAGCTCAATGAGCTTGATGAGTTGCGGCTAGTTGTTTTTCAACAAACCTCAGTTGTTCAAAAATAATGGGGAAAATGGCATGATAAATTTACCAAGGAAAAAAAATTCAAAGTAGGGAAGTGGGACTTGTTATATGACTCAAGATTTGAAGAATTTATGGGGAAGTTATGCACAATATGGTTAGGTCCTTATGAAGTTGGTATAGTCTTTGACAATGGTATTGTCAAGTTAAGAACCATCAATGAAAGTCAAACTCCTTTTCTTTCCAATGAGCATCGATTGAAGATATATGAAAAACCATTGACTAGAGAATATTTTGTTCATCAAGTTGTTGTTATTTCAAATTTATAGATTGTTCATGTAGAGGCTTAGTTGTTCGCATCAACTATAATATCATTTGTTTTATGTCATAAATAATAATAATAATATGCAGCAATGAAAACCCAATGGGTGTTGCAGGACTCAGTGGTATCAAGAAACTAGTTTCTGGGTAGTACCATTAAGCATAAAACTAAAACTAAAATCTAATTTTGAAAAATCCTTTGCACAAGAGTTAGACAAGCATTACTTTAGAACCATCTTGTTGGCGAGTGATGTTTACTTTATATATATATCTTTACAATAATTTAAAAAGGAATCTTCACAAGAATTGATCTTTCAATCCTAACATTGATATTGATCATCTACAATAACATATTTGTAAATTGCTGCAAAACATTTATGTTGTAGATAATTCTTATTACTATAGATCATTTTCATTGTTGAGGAAAACTTATTGCTACACATTATTTTTTTGTTGAAGCAATAGACCAGAGAACTAGTGTCGTCCATGAAGAGTTGTCTTCTATTGCTACAAATAACTAACTTCCAATATATGCAATCAAGATGGGATTTCAAAGGACAAAGACTTCCTGGTTTGTTTATTGCAATATCTTTACTATTTCAACTTTACTTAACCAAGTAAGAACATGTATGTTTCCTCTCATTTGTTCATTTCAAAGTGTGGAATGTGATTATGGTATACCTATATCATGTTGTGAGTATTATTCCCGAGGACTGGCATATCTTTCACCTCGAGGGGGACACTGAATTTTAGTTGGATTAGCTACATTTAACAATACCTTATTTCCTAATTTGGACAAATCCTTATTTTTTGGGCACCTTATGCTATCCTCATTACAAATTCAAAGCATATAAAATATAATATGTTATTGTTGAGTTAACATATTACACATGTGTTGACATAAGGATAATATTTTGACACATGAACCAATATTTCCCTCACCACGATTATAATCATGAAAGATCACTTGCCTCCTATATTAATCATTAATCGCCTCCTATATTAATCATTCGAACCTACCCTTCCACAGCATTCCATATCGTCTACACTTATTCTGTGAAGGTTGTATGCAATCTCAAAATCTAGCATCTTTGCCCCGATTCAACTATGGGGGTCCTCCAGTGAGAAGTGAACCAAAATATAACTCATTGGTTTACAAGAATCCATAAGTTGCACGAATTTTTGAAGAATATGGATGGCTCGGATATTTCGAGTGATTCTAACGATTTGATAAAGAAGTGACACTGCAATTTTCCAGACCATTACAATCTTCTTTCGCTATGGTTAGGGGTGTTACTATTCAAGTAACATAAGAGAGTATTTCTCGAGTTATAGGATTAGAAGTGAAGGGGAACGATGGTTTGAGAGGATAGGTTCTCCCATTTCCCTTCAATAATAATTTGTAAAAGGAAGAGAGAAGCTTGGAGGAGATGAAAGAGGATTCTTAGGAACTCAATAGCAGAGCCTTGGCAGGAAGTTGCTTTGTTCATTTAGAAGTTCCTTACCTGTGAAGGAAGGTATAAACTGTTTTTTGGTTATCATTTTAGACTTTTCATACATTTATGACATAAGAGGTATGTGAATTTTTCTTATTTTATTCTATGATCAATTGAGCTTATGAGTACAAAATTTATAAGCAATCGAAACCTTGAAACAAGCCCGACACATCATGGGTTGTTGAAGTTATTAGTTAAGTATGATTTGCTATCAATTAGGTGGAGTTGGGTTCCTTTTATTAAGCATAATAGAGATGAGGGAATGTAGGAAGAAATGAAAACTACAAAGGCTACAAAATCCATCATAACAACAACAAGAAGAGAAATTGAAGAATACTTGGAAGCAATTAGATTACATGTTCTCGAAACATTTACAGGAGTTCGCAGGTCAAGAAGACTTGAATAGAAGGGTTTGTGGGGTGTTTTTCCTCCAACCACTCCAAAGAGGACTACAATTCATCCTTGCAAAATGGAAAATGTTGAAAATATTCATGAAAATAATTCAATTGGATACATAATAGGAATTTGAGATTCATGTTGGGGTGAAGATGCTATTCTAGAACTCTAACCTAGGGCGGACCGTGAGAAACACAGAAAGCCCTTGTTTACCAAGAATCGATCTTTGTGTATTATTTTCCACTTTTAGAGGTCATATTATAAGATGAGGAAGTTTAATAAAAGACTTTGGAAAACTAATCAAGAGTTGTGGAAGGAATTGGATTTGGCCAAGGAGAAATTAAAGGTTCACAAATGGAAACCAGAATTTGAATCTCGCATATGGGATATCGACGAATAATACGATTGGTTGTCATCGAAATAATGTGATGATAGATGAATGCATTAAAAAGAGAAACCTTAGTCTCACAATGAAAAAACCTCCTTCCCAGTATTGGACAATGATTTTATCTCAAATCATGGATTAAACACTTCACAAATTGTAAGTATTGAAAGGACAATATTTGGTAGTGGGAAAGGGACATAGTTTCAAGAAGATGAGTACATAAAGAACAGGTGTACAAAATGGAAAAATCGAGTAAGTTATTTGGAGATACATATAGATTTTCTTATGTCTCAACACGAGGAGGTTGTTCCGCATCTAAGGACATAAAGAATGAATTTATAGTACACTCATCTAGAAATTCACAGACTTAATGGGGAGATTCAATGGGTCAAATAGGATTAAAAATATTTGTGACATTTGAGTCATGTTATGAGGACTTACTATACCCCCTCCTATGTATACTCTGTATACCTTCAAGGACAATTAGTTTCTCTCCATATAAGAGCTTTGGTTGTTGATAACTCTTGTTTCATTAACAATAGAGACCAATTTAGGAAATTGAACTTTACTTGTGACGAGGTAGGAAATAATTTGTTGTGTGAATTATATCAACATGATTTGGTAATGAATGAATATTGGATGGGATCACAATCCATATGTAGGTGACATTCAGTTAAGGGATTTTTCTTTATTTTTAAAGAATCAAATAACATGGGAAAAAGCATCGGGCTTTCTTAAATACTAAGAAGTCTACGAATTTGATATTGAGGGGGGAACATAATCCATTTGAGTTGCATGCAAAATAATATAAGATGTTGCAAGATCCACATTTTTTTCCTTATTTTGCAAAGGTTCATAAGTCGACTATTGCTTCTAGTGAAAAATGGATATCCCTAAACAAACTAGCGGTTTTTTTATGTATTTGGAAGTGACATGTGTCTTTGTCACTAGGGTAGAAAAGAAAGGACCTTGTTTCTTTTAATCAATTTGGTACTGCTTTATATCAAGTACGACGATACATTGATTTCCTGAAGACCTTGGTTTTTTTATGGATTGGCCTAAAGTTTCATTTCCCGATATTGTGGCAGTTAGTGGAACTAGACAAGGAATCAAAATTTTGGGAAACCCCAATATCCAATTTAGGTTATTATTTACCTAATGAGTAGGGGCACCCAATATGTAATTGGAGAAAATTATACCATGAGTCCTCGCCTCATGCATCTACAGATCCTGAACTAGCCTAGTAGTTTTGTTGCATGGGCACATGCAATATCTCCACCTAGGGGAATATGTTGGGATTCATTAATGTCATTATTTTGATACCTTTTATTAATCATTTGTCCTATTTTTTTAACAGTTAGAAGACATTTTGGGTTGAATAAGCACAATTTTGATCATAGGTATTTGTACTTGTGTTTCTTGCATTTTGAATGAATAATGACGATATTATATACCTCGTGATTACCTTTTGAGTATGATTGTAGAAAACAAGTTGCGAAAGTTGAGGAGAAAGTTGCAGAATGATGTAAAAGTTGCGAAGCTAACAAAAGTTGTGGAGTTGCGACATAAGTTGTGAAACTAGTTGCAAAAGCTGCAAAATGTTGTAGAACACTACAAAAGCTACAAAACAAGCTATGGTAGCTCTAGAGTAGACAATCTTTGTTAAAGCTGAGAATCCAGTGGATATGAATACACGATTAAGGGATTTGTAACAACTCTTGTGTTACAAATCTACTCGTTAGGAAATAAATAGGCGATGGTTACACTAGAAATTAGAATAGTTGGGTTGAAAGTGGGTTGAAATAACATATTGCGGGATATTTTTAGTAGTTAATTCAAAAATCCCTTTATATATCACATAGTTTCCTTGAATATCGGGGCAAGTTGAAACGTCATCAGACTATTTGTCTCAAAATGTTTTTGTAAAGCATATTTTCAAGTATAAATAAGATCCTCTTTCTTTGGGATGAGATCATCAAGCTATTAGGAAGGAATAAAACAAGTTGAAACTTTTCTACAAGTGTAAATATAAGACGATTTCATTCTCCAATCGTTATGTTTATGTGAGCACTCTGTGATCTTTGTGATATTATGCAATGTTTGTTTGGAGGAGATCCCCTTCTGAGAACAAGTACTACGCATGTGCATGGGTATATATTAAGAAATGCATGGATCAATTATGTGTTGGTTTATGTTGATTCTTATTTCTATTCTTTGTATACATTTGTTTAGAATCAATGAATATATATGTTTTTCGTGCAACTCGTTATTAGTAATTTATGGTAGAAATATTTACTCTGTTTTATGCATTTCTCAGGTTAGAATCATAATGAATAAATTCATGTTTTAAATTTAATGTAATGTGGCCACTATAGTTTAGATTGAATTTAATTTAGTACAGCTTTCAAAACTGATTAAGGAACAAACCTTTGTTAACCCTATTGCGGAAATGCTAGAGAATGTTTCCTACTTAGAGTTGAGTGACCAAAATTGTTGGTTTTGTGATTTTTTTTAGAATTTTCATTACACGATATAAGAGGAACTAATGAAAGACAATGCTTTGTAGCTTGCATATATTTTGTGCAATAACTTTGAAAAAGGAAATCTTACCTTGGCTTGAAATTTGATGATTGGTAGATTATATGGCTCAAAATAATAATTAATTGGCCCAACATAGCCCAAGGAATAAAGTATTTCCAAAAGCAACACTCCTTGAACAAGGCTAGGGAATGAGGAGTTCGAAAAAGAGGCACTTCTTGAAAGAAGTTAAGGAACTAAGAGTTTCCAAAGGATGCCCTCCCTGAAAGAGGCTAGGGAACAAGGACTTCCCAGAGGAGGGACTCCTTCAAGGAGCCTAGGGAATCATGAGTTTATGCACTATAATGTATGGTCATGCCTAACAAGGTTTTACTAGCACTATAAGGTCAGTGTTGGCATATTTATATGATCTCTATAACATTAGTGTAGCTGACATCAACAATCAACACAACATAACCTATATTCAAAATAGTACCTATAGACTTATAGCCTACAAACAACCCTATTTTCCTTGATGCTTCAAGGCTACATGGACCCTCATACGTGTAATGATAAAAAACCATGACACAATTATGATGACCATTAAGAACAATATGATCGATCACTTTTTCTATTATTTTTCCTTCAAACTGAAGGAAATAAAATACTAGAGTCAGAAAAAGTATCATAATACTTTGAACTTCTAATGGAGAGGTGGGCTTGTAAACTCAAGTTTGTATTATTTATTTGAGATGAAATTTTTGTTTTGTCTCTTCCTTCCCTACTCCCCCTTTATTTTAATGAACTATTTTGACTTTTTGTTTAAAGGTTACAAAATAGTGTTTCCAAATGTTTTATTGTTTAGTGGGAAGGGGAAACACTTGTTTTTCTTTCCACTTCATCTTCTACTATTCCTCTAGAAAATTTGCAAACTTCAGTGGCCTCTAAGAAACTACTTATTTAAAATATGGAGGATCACTACATTGGGCAAGGAATTAAATACTATCATTTTTTAGGAGGTTTGTTGCACTAGGAAAGTAAGATAACCAATATTTGTGTGTGAATGTGCTACCAAAATGCTAGTGCAATCAAACAAGGAACACAATATGTCCACTTCATTTCCATCCTTGATTTGAACACTCTCTACAACATGAAAAATTTGAATAAATATGCTTCCATCTCATCTTCTATTCCAAGTGAAAATTTTCCTTGAATATTATTTTTGAAAAATCTAATTCGATTTCCATGAGTTTATTTTATCCACTCAATCAAACCTTAACAAACCTTTTATTTCCAATGGTCTATTTTCATGCTACTCTTTCGTTTCAAACAAACAATAGTTATTGCATTGAGAGACACTTTCTACAACCATGTATGTCTTAAGATTTCTTCAAAAGTTGTTATTCCGAAACAAAAGGATCACTGAAAGAACAACAAGCACAACTGAAAACAGAACATAAATATTTATCCTGGGAAACCTTCGTGGGGGAAAAAACCTAGAATCAATTCCTCAATATAGACTTAACCTAGAATCAATTCCTCGATATAGACTTCAAACAAGTACAATGTAAGACCTAAGAAATAAGACTAGACAACTTCCTTCTCCTCATATGGACTGTTTCTACTCTCTCTAGGAAACTTGATTGAGTGCACACCATGTCCAAATGAGGGAGACGTCTATCCTATTTATTCTAATCATATAATAGGAATAATAACCCAACATGGCCAACTTCTCCTTTCTTCCAGGTCTGATTTACCTTGGGAGACTCAAAAATACATTTTAATGATACTTTTGTGGGTACTACTAACCCGACTTACAACGAAAGTTTTACTTTAAGACTTTACATGACCAAATACAACAATAACATCCCTAATCGAAGGAACAACATCTTCGAAAGGGGTAATAATAATAATAACACAAAATGGAATATCTTCTATAGTTACATTTATTTAACACACCCTCTTTACAAGGAAGATATTATATAACAAAAACAAGTAAGTCTATACATCATTGGAAGTCTTCAGAACTACATCAACATCATCATTATTCATTGAACATCATCATCGTGGAGCATCACATTTCGAGCATCATATCACGAGCACATCATCACGAGCATCACATCTTGACACATCATCATGAGCATCACATCTCGTTGCATCATCACAAGTATCACATCTCGTTGCATCATCACGAGCATCGCATCATGAGCATCACATCTCGCCGCATCATCACAAGCATCACATCATATCACAACATCTCAAGATTCATCTTCTTGAGCATCACCTGCAATGATGCATGCAAACACAACACAACATCCACAAACTAATGCGAAATCACCCACACCATCAAGAATGTTGGAATTTCATCGTCCACAAATGAATGCAGGACTGCAACGTTTACAAATGAATGGAATACCACAAAATCCGCAAATGAATGCAATACCACAACGTCCGTAAATGAATGGAGGACCACAACGTTGATAAATGAATGCAGGACCATTATTTCTACAAATGAATGCCAGACCACAATGTCTACAAGTGAATGTCAGACTACAACGTATGCAAATGAATTCCAGACCACAACATACGCAAGTGAATGTCGAATCACAACAATATATGTAGACACACTGATAAACTCAACTAGCATTCACTGCACAAGCATACCAATGTCATCTCATCATCAATAATTATCTCATCATCACTCCCTCTTTCCAAGGAGGTCCTTTCGGAAAACACCAAGCTTGTCTTGAAAATATTCAAACTTTACACAAGACAGAGGCTTAGTCAACACATTTGCAGCTTGTTCTTCCATAGGAACATATTATAATTTCATAGCTCCTCTCTGCACCATATCCCTGATGTAATGATACTTTATCTCTATATGCTTTTACTTATCATGAAACATCGGGTTCTCTATCAACTTGATGAAACTTTGATTATCACAACAAATATTAATTGCATCCATATCAACATCAAACAATCCTTCCAGTAACTTACGTAGCCATACAAATTCACTACAGGCTAAGTATGCTACAATGTAGTAAGCTTCTGTTGTATTCAGTACAACACTGATCTTCTTTTCTACTAAGCCATGAGATCACACCTGATCCAAAATTGAAGCAACATCCTGAAGTGCTCTTTCTATATTCAACACTTCTTGCCCAATCTAAATCAGTATAGCCACACAATATGAACTCACAATCAGTTGCATATATGAAGCCACAATCCAATATACCCTTTAGGTACCTCATCACATGTTTTGTTGCAACTAGGTGAACATGTATGGGCTCCACCGTATACTAACCCAATGTGTTTACAACAAAACATATATCTGGTCTTGTATTGGTCAAATACATCAGTGACCCAATAATCTGTATGTATAGTGTGCCATCTATTGTTTCTGAAGAGTCATCATTCATGAGCTTCAATTTTGTCACCGTCGAAGTGTTCATTTCCCAATATTCCAAATCTCTTGAGGATCTCAACTGCATATTTTCCTTGGTTTAGGAAAATCTCATTTGGAAACTACGATACTTCGAGACCTAGGAAGTAATGCATCATACCAAGGTATTTCATCTCAAATTATATCGTAATCTTCTTCTTACACTCACTGATGAGCTTCTCCTCTCCTGTAAAAAATAGATCATCTACATACAATAGCAATATCATGATCCCATCATCACAACCTTATAGTAAAGGTTATAATCTTATTTACTTTTAGTAAAGTCCAAGCTCATCAGAAATCCATCTGAATTCTTTCCTACCATGCTTTGGGTGCTTTCTTCAATCCATATAGTGCTTTATTCAATTTACGAACACGTGTCTTCTTGTCATGTGTCTCAAAACCTACTATTTGTTCAATGTACACTTCTTCTATTACACCATTTAGAAAGGTTGCCTTTACATCCATTTGATGTAACTTCCATTTCATTATGGATGACAAGGAAAGAATAGTTCTAAATGAGGTATATCTTGGTACTAGTGCAAATTCTCTTCATAATCGATCCCTTTCTTATGAGAGATTCCTTGTGCGACAAGTCTTGCTTTGAATTTTTCAATACTTCCATCTGTTGAATGCTTTGTCTTGAAAATCCATTTTGAAGAGACCACTGATTTATCTTTTGGTCTTGGCACTACTTCCCAAACAACATTCTTTAAGATAGATTGGTATTCTTCAATCATGACATCCATCAATTCCTTCTTCAAAGCATGTGGGTTCTTCATCAACGAGGTTACACATCAATGCTACATAGTTGGAGTAGAGTCTCGGTCTCTTGCTTCCTTTTGGTGCACCATATCTTTCTTCTTCTCGAATTATATCTTGAGCCCAAGATTCCCAAACAACATTCTTTAAGATAGATTGGTATTCTTCGATCATGGAATCCATCCATTACTTCTTCAAAACATGTGGGTTCTTCATCAACAAGGTTGCACATCAATGCTACATAGTTGGAGTAGAGTCTCAGTCTCTTACTTCCTTTTGGTGCACCATTTATTTCTTCTTCTTGAATTATATCTCGAGCCCAAGCTGGCATTCTCCTTTTTGAAATCATCTTATGGGTGTCTCCATGGGTCCTCGAGGTTCTACCATGTCATTATCTTATGGTATATGTTATTCTTCAACATTTTTAACTGGTGGTTTATTGTCTTCTGCAATTCTGGGAGATTCTTTCTCTTCTTCATGAAATACATCCGCATGGGTCTTTCTAGATTTGCTGAAAGCTGCATCTTCATCAAATGTGATATCTTTGTTGATCTCAATCTGACGGAAACCTGGAATATAGATTATGTAAGCTTTTGATTGATCACGGTATTCAACAAATATTCCCTTCTTTCCTGAAGGGTCAAACTTTGATCTTTTCTCCTTGGGAACATGTAAGTAGATAGGACAACCAAATATATTCAAGTGGCTGACTTCAGGCTTCTCACTGGTAAACATCTCTTCTAGAGTTTTATTTCTAATAGAATTGTGGGATATTTTGTTATGTGCATAGACTGCGGTCCTTGCTTCTTCAGCCCATAAAGGCATGGGTAGATCTTGATCATGGATTATGGCTTTGACTGCTTCCATGATATATCTACTCTCTCTTTATGCCACTCAATTCGATTGAGGGTTATAGGGTGTAGTAAGCTCCCTCTTAACCCCAGCTTCTTTACAGAAGTCCTTGAATTCCTTTGAAGTGAATTATCCTCCATTATTTGATCTCAAGATCTTTATCTTCTTTTCATAGATATTCTCCACAATAGCCTTTAACTCTTTGAGCTTTTCAAATACTTCATGTTTTCCTTTCAACAAATATATCCAAGTCTTACGAGAGTAGTCATCAATAAAAGAGACATAATAGACATACCTGCTTAAGAAAGTAGTTGACATTGGTCCACACACATATGAGTGGACAATATCCAAGATCCCTTTTGCTTTACTATTACTTCTTAGAAATGGATTCTTGATATTATTTCCTTAAGCACATCCTTTGTATACTCCATTTTTTATTTGGATTTTTGGTAGACCTTTTACTACCTTGCTCACAATTGGTGATGCTTTGTAGTTCACATGAGAAAGTATTCTATGCCATAGTTCACATGGACTAATAGTACTGGCTATGAAAGCTAAATATCTGTCCCTTTAGTTTGTAGAGTCCTTCTTCTTCAACACCTATTACAACTACATCATCTATTGTCCTTCCTTTTGGCCACATAAAACTTCACCATCTACAAAGGAAACTCTGAGACCTTTCTTGTTGAAAGCTTATATAGAAAGAATATTATTCTTTAAACTTGGAACATATAAGACTTCTTTCATATTCATGGACTTACTGGATTTCATCTTGTAAGAGTCTTCTCCATTCCTTTGATGGGGTGTTGATAATCATCTCCAAGATGCACCTTGTGTGGATAGTCTTTCTGAGTAAGACATGAGAGAGAGTCTTTGTGACCTGTCATATGTTTGGAATAACCACTATGTATGAGACAAGTGTCACTTCTGTGAGATATTGATCCTATGAGGGCTGGAATTAAGACATATCCTTCACCGAAGTCTTCATTTTCTCTATCCTTTCTTCATCCGATTCATTCTCTTCGGATGCATGGGCATGGAACTTTCTATTCTTCTTCTAGAACTTGTCTTTATTGAGTGGACAATGTTTCGAGATATGTCCTAACTTGTGACATGTGTAACATTCATAATATGAGTAGTCCTTTTTAAACTTCTTACCTCTTTTTTATTCTTGTGATCTTCTAGAAGGTGATCTTCGATCTTTCCTTTTGATTCTTCCATTTTTTGTATGAGCAGCTAGAGCTTGATCTTCATCTTCATTTAGCTTCTCTTCTCTATTTTTTATCCTTCCTTCTTATTGTACACACTCTTCCCATAGCTTGTTGAAATTGGTTAGCTTTCTTCTAGCACATGTCTCTCTGATGAAGGAATCCCATTCTCTTAGAAGACCATTTAAGGTGTTCATCACAACTTCGGCTTCTTCTACCATGTCACTAATGGCTTCTAATTGTTCTATGATTTGAGATTCCCTTGAGAAGTATGATTCCTTAATTTCTACCTTTTGTATCTTCACACCCTTGAGTTGTTTTCTCAAGGTCATTCTTCTATTGATGTTCTTTCCTTCAAATAGGGTTGTCAATGCATTGAAAATTTCCTTCGGAGTATTCTTTGAAGACACTTGAGGGATCGAATGATCCTTGATAGAATCAACTATGATCCTCTTGGCTTTGATCATATCCTTCTTGTTCTTGGCCTTTTCCTCATATCCCTTTGGTTCCTTGACCTCTTCTTTGATGTATCCTTCTAAGTCATGTTCTTCAAGAATGAACATAACTCTAGACTTCCATGCTTTGAAATTCTCTGCTCCTTCGATCTTTTCATCAAACTTGGCACTATTTGTCATATTTAATGAATGAGAACTCCAAATGGAAATATAGGAGATATTACTTACCAATTTGAGGGTTGATTTTGGAACCAACTTTAGGATGACCTAGGGTTTGACTGGAAAACCCTAATTTTTCAGCTAAGATCACTTGTAGAGATGATTGGATGAAAATATGTGCCTCCCCAAGGCAATCTAGACTGTATCTTGGTTTTTCGCAATCTATGGATGGAACCTTGAAAAATATGATGCCCTAGTTTCTCTTGGTTGTAATGGTAGGTCAAAAATTGAAAGTCCATACAATTGAGATATGTTTCTACTAAAAGATGTACCTTCCTAGGGTGAGTTCAATGGCCCTTCTTCTCTGATTGATCTATGGAGGAAGGTTTCCAGAATAGTGAACCCTAACTTGTTGGACTGTGGGATGAGTTGTTGCACAATGTCTTTTTTCAAGTTGGCTCTGATTCCATGTTAAGATTTCTTCAAAAGTTGTTATGCCAAAACAAAAGGACCACTAAAAGAACAACAAGCACAACAGAAAGGATATCACAACGATTTATCCTGGGAAACCCTCGTGGGGGAGAAAACCTAGCATAACTTCCTCGATATAGACTTCAACCAAGTACAATGTAAGACCCAAGGAATAAGACTAGACAAATTTCTTCTCCTCGGATGGATTGTTTCTCCTCTCTCTAGCAACCTTGCTTGAGTGCACACCATGTCCAAAGGAGGGAGGCGCCTCTCCTATTTATACTAATCAACAGAGAGGCCTAATAATCCAACATGGATTACTTATCCTAGTTTCCAAGGCCGACTTGCCTTGGGAGACTCAAAAATACATTTTAATAATACTTTTTTGGGTACTACTGACCCGACTTACAATGAAGGTTTTTCCTCAAGGCTTTACATGACCAAATACAACAATAACATCCCTAATGGGAGGAAACACATCTCCGAAAGGGGTAATAATAATAACAAAATAGAATATCTTTCGTAGTTACATTTCTTTAACAATACGAAGGAAGTGTAATTTTGTGTTCAAAGTGGGGTTGACACATGACATTCTTGTCAATTGGATGTAGCTTGAGTGGTTGTGGGGAAAATCCCTCCCCACCTAGGTTCAAATCCCACTTGGTAACATGTTTTCTCTTAGTCAATAGATTAGAAATGAACTATATATGATCTATTCATAATTTGTTGACTTGGCTTTGTGCCTTCAAGAATCTAGGGTTTCCCTTGATATATGTTATGTGGAGAAAAAAATCGAATAGTTTCATGATAATTATTTGGATGCATATAGTAATGTCACTCATTAGAGTATTTAATGAATCTTCAATCTCTCATTTATGATCCCATTAAAAATATACGATGATAAGTTAAAACTACATTAATGAAAAATTCAATATCTTTCTTTCTATGTCAAAAAGCATTGTGTTTTTCAAATGGGTGTAGCATGGGTGGTTGGGAGGAATGATTATTACCCTCCCCACCCAGATTAATTCTCACAAGTGACATGTTGAACTCTTAAATGAGCATATTGTTGTATTTGTCTTGAGCCTTGAATAATTTGGTTTACTTCGGTTACCATCCTGAAAATGAGGGGAAGTACTTGGTTGGTTTCCCCATTAGCAAAAAAGTTCATAAGGTAAGGCAATTAAATATCATATGAGTGATTGTTTCAAGTGAGAAGAGGGAAAAAGTTAAGGAAGGTTTTCCTTGGATTGGATCCCTTTCAGTAATTGATAGATTTGAAGTTAAGATGGATCTACCTAGGTAAAGTAAAATACCTCCCTATTTTTCTCCTCATTTTCCCTTAGGAATTGGGCATGCCTACAAGATTGAGTTCAGGTGGGGTAAGAGGGTTAGAGCCTATATTGCCCAAGTATTGGGGCTTATTCACCATAGGAGGTGACAAATTATATTTGGAATCTTTAACCCATTGTTAACATCAAATGTAGTTGTTAAAAACACTATGATTGAAGAAATTTTGAGAGGAAAAGTAGATACTTGACCATTTGATTTCTTCTCAAGTTAGTGGCTGGAGGTTGTGTTGGGCATGGAAATGGTTTAGAGTTTAGAGATGGCGAGATAGATGTGCTTGTCATGGATTGTGCATTTGTAAAATATATTGCAATTTCTCTCCACAATGTGGATTCATGTGAAAAAATTTCATATTCAATGCTTTGCTTTGACCCATGACTACTTGTGTTATATTGTATGGTTTCAGATACCAAGCATAGGTTGTTGTTATTTTCTTACTTGTGAATAATTGTATCATGTTGCAAGGTTTGAGGTATCAATAAAGGGTTTTTATGTTCCAAGGATTAATATATGTTCTACTCTGATCTATTAGTGGTCATGTTATATTTTAAGGTTTGAGATGTTAAATCCTAGTCTCTACTTTAGCTCAAGCTGCAAGACTCTCCTAGAGCTCTCGAACCTTAGTTGCTTCTTCTTCTATATTTTCCTTGTGGGTCTCATTGTCAATCTCAAGCATTAAAATTTTACTCTTGTGCCTTTCCAACTCAGCCTTCATCAAAATTTTCTACCTTCTAAGAACCTTAATCTCCCTAGCATTTTGTTTCTCCCAATCCTTTCACCATTATCACCATATACTCAAGACATCTGCCATTGATCCCTGACACTCATCACTTATGCACTCACAACATTTAATGGTATTTTGTATCTTGACATGGATACATCTGTTTGAATGGTTGTGGGATTCCATTTTGTGATAACCAATACAACACAAACCTGCACCTAACAAGATCCTATGAGCTAATCTCCTCATCCTATTGGTGTTTCCTACACATGCATCAAACAAGAGCTCATGAGTAGGTTCTCCCTTCACAAGTTTGTTGGTGTTTCATGTGTGCTCCATCGGACCAAATTTACATGGTGTGTAGACTTGGAGACCTCCAAATGGAAGATTGAAAGAGAATCTATCTATTAGTGATGGGTACATTAGAGCAACAACGGTTGGAGGAGTTGTTTCCATGACACTAAAGGAGTGATATTGAATGATAAAAGAGTAGTGTAGCATAACAGAGTTACCAAGCCTATGCTTGAATGCATATCACAACCAAGTCCACACATCTACGAAGGGGAAAGGGGGAGAGCTATTCTAGAGTTTTCGAGTCTATACTATTCACGAGGAACAATATACCACATTGATTGTTACATCACATCACTAGGTTGTTAATTAACTGGACTGTTTGTGTAACTATAGGACGGGTGAGAATAATGAACTAGCCCAAGCCTTGTGTTGTTGGAGTATTTATTGCACTTCATGGAGTTGGATGTGTATAAAAGAACTTAGGGTAGGGGAGAGAACCCCCTATCCACACCTTTTTCTATCTCACCAGATGGTAATCGACATGCTACATTTGTCATGGTAATTGACATGCTACATTCAAGGTAGGGGAGTGAACCCCCTACCCCCACCTTTTTCTAGCTCACCAAATGGTAACTGACATGCTACATTCGCCATAGTAATCAACATGCTACATTTGTCATTTGCTTTGGAATCTAAACCATGAAGGATGTGATAATACTCACTCTCTTCGAATGGTAGCACATCTAGTTGACTCATTCTCTTTGAATGTTAGCACATCTAGTTGAATCCACAAAAGGATTTTAACGAGCCCGTGATCTTTAGGACCAAATATTAAAAACTTTTTTATATTCATATGTTTGGCTATTTTAATCCCCTAAAATAAAGCATGTGCTTCAACTTGGTTGTTGGTGGTGTAGCCCAATCCCCAAGCACATGTTGCTTGTCTTCCTTTGGAGTTGAAGAGCGAGCAAATGCTAAGATTATAGTTAACTGGCATATTTGAAACACCTAAGTTGATGTTTGGAGAGGGAGATCATTTTCATTGTTTGCTTGGGAAAACACTTGACTCCATCATTAACATCATTGCCAATGCCCAACATGCATTATACTACATTAATTCTTATAGGAATATGGATGTAGACATGGTTATTTATCAAGATGTGATAAAATTCAAAGAACAAAAGATATGAAGTTTCACCTCTTTTAAGACCCTAGCACCCTCTTGATTCCTAATACTAATAGACTAAATATTTCCATTGAATAGTGCATAGAACCGAATATAAGACTAATTAGATGGATCGATGTTACATGGCGTTTGATGAAGACGCTCACAATGACAAAGACATGGCATTGTCCTTCCTTGGAAAATTGTATATCAAGTTTATGTTACATAGACATGTCAACTATTTTGATATTTTATAGTTCTAGTGAGTTGGACAAGAGATTCCATATGATAGACATAATACTAATGCACATTCAAAACTATGTGTGTCACCCTTCAAATCATCCTTGTTAGTATATCATTATGCACCCAATATGCTTCATAACACACAGTGCATTGTTAAAATTGTCACATACATTGGTCTTCCATGGCAAATTTTTTGAGAGTTGGGTGGTCACGAGCACATCCAAGGGGAGTCATCTAGTACTTCTCATGGTTGAGAGATTTGTTTAATGCTTCTCATGGTAGGGAGTCACCCAACATTTCTCATGGTATGGAGGAGTCACCCAACACTACTTTTGGTACCATAGGAGTCATTTGGTGCCACACAACCTAGGAATAAAGAGCATTATCTACATCCTTGCACATCTTGTGGTAGAGCATGTTACAATCCTTCTTACGATTTTCCTACCAATGGATTCCTTCTATATGTCAACCCATCAAGATATGTTTAACAAATAATTATTTTATTATATTTTTAACATTTTTTGCTCAGTGTTTAGTTGGTGTCCAATGATACAGCTCCTCCATCACATAGAGCTCCCCCTTCAATGACGGATTTAAATAACTTGGTAAATTGTGAGCACAAACTTTGTTTGTAGAAAGTATTAGTTTGTCCACCACAACTACCTTTTAATATTTAAGAAATATCTCAACCTTCAAGGCACTCTCTACCACTTAATAATGACCTTTTTCAACCTTAAATGCACTAAAACAATCATTGTAATAACAATAGTGTCAATATTCCATCTTTTCAGGTCATATGATGTACTTGTTAGATAATGCACTAACGCACTCTTATGCAAACATAAATGGTCTATTCCAAACTTGCATCCTCTATGTCCACACATTATGTCACTGCTTGACATAGACACAATGCAACACTTCGTGTTGGGGGCTCAAGGGGTCAACTTCTCAAATCATTTCCCCTGACATTGACAAAGAGCATGTTGTGCTCCAACATGGAAAATTACACTTTTGTGAGGTGACATAATGCACTTTTGTTGATCCAATATTTGGCTTTTATGCCCCTAGGACCATTTTTCAAGTGTCCTTGAATGCCATTTGGACGAGAGTTGCAACTCATGATAAAATGGAAACCATGCATCGAATCAATGAGTCATCTGTTTTGTCGAATATTAGACAACACAATTACACTATGGGTTCCTTTCTTCCTCCAAGAACAAACCCCAACGTGTGTTGTTTGAACAACTTCATATCCAAGGTTTTGTTTCGTGGGGTGTGATGCAAAAGTTCATGTCAAGGGGTCCATTTGACAAATCACTACTTCAGACATCGAAGGAGGGCGTGTTGCACTCTGAAAAGGTAAAAGATGTTTGTGTGCTGACAAATTATGGTTTTGCTACTATGTTTGGTTTTTATGCCACTAGAACCAGTTTTGCAAGTGTCCCTAAATGTCATTTGGTGGGTTGTAACTCGCAATAAAATGGAAATTGAGCATCAAATTGACTAGTTGTTGGTTCCATTGGATTTCAAGCATAATAAATATGCTAGGAATCCCCTTCCTCTACCAATGGCATGCCCTATCATACATGATATAAAACCTATGCATTATAATACATAACATATGTGGCAGCTTATATGTAGTGACTCTCTTATATGCACATACTCTAAGGAATTCTTTTTATTCTATGTTTTTGTGTGCAAAAGGCATTGTCTCCTGCATGGAACTTGGTTTTATTCTCATTCTACAGTTTTTTGCAACCATGGAAAGAGGGTTGTTGCATGTATAAGAAGGGAAAGAAGGTTAGTGCATAGCTGCAAGTGAGGAAATAAACCAGTGTTGCTAAAGAAAAATTGAAAACAATGTTGACGAGCATAGCGAGGTTAGGGTTGAAGTTGGTGCTTCACCCGTTAACTACAATGCAACATTCAAGTTCAACCAAGAAGATCAATGATATCAAAAGTTGAACACAAGAGGATATGATGAAGGCAATTGATGATGTTGAATTCAACAGATATTCGATGAGAGATAAGACTAAAAAAGTATGGAATTGCACCAACATCATACATTATGGGATAAATGTCTTACATACACATAAAAAGTGCCTCTTGCAGTGTTAATTGAATAAGAGGTAGAAATAGTTTCTTGGTGTTCAAATATTGTTGAATTGGGCCATGGCTTGGTGTTGATACAACTAGGACCAATGTTTCTCAATTTTGTCAATGGAGGCAAACTTCCATCAACATATGGATTTCCAAGGATACCTTGGTGGGCATGGTTAAAAAAAATACAGAGCTTGCAGTACGAACAACAAAGGGCTTGTATAGAGACATGGATTTGAATTCCTATATCCCTATGAGAAACATTTATATAGTCCATGTTGTATATGGAATTGTGACGAGATTGGTTTATAAGATGGAAAGAATTTTGGCATGCAGGTAATTGCCAAGAGGAATAGGAAAATGTACCAAAATCATGCCCACGAGAACAGAGTGGATGACTATTTTGTGTTGTGTAAATGCAATTAGTTTATCAATCCCTAGGTTTATTTGTTCAAGGGAAAGGATTAACTAAAGAACTATATCAAAACTTGTAAGCGATGAGCATGCATGGTTGCACATCCTAATGAATGGATGACTAAATAATTGTTATGAATTAGATTTATCACTTTGTTGCAGATGTGCCTAGTGATGTTTCACCTCTAACAAAGACTTCATGATTTTTCATGACCATGGCAACCATGTAGCTTTAAATACAATGGAGAAGGAAAACAAGATAGACATCAAGTTTGTTGACTTTGCTTGCACATACTACTCATAGATTGCAACAACTTGAAGTGAGTGTTTGGGCCTTTCGAGAGTTACTTTGGGTTTGAGAGTGTGTTGAATGGAAAACAACCCAAGTATAGAGGTAAAAGGGCTTGAATTATCATAACTTGCTAGTAGAGCTTTTAAAAAGTCTCTTACACCCTCAAATATGAAGGTTGGACTTAGGTGAAGTGGTATAAGGGTTGTAGCCATATTTTTGAGGTACATGGCAAGGAAGATGTAGTGGTTGTAGTGAACATGTTGAGTCTCTCTCAAGGACGCTACAAGCTACTAGGTGACGATGATGAACATGTTAGTGCTACTCAATTAGATTATGAAGCAACTTGATAATATGGAAGTTGTTGCATCTCATAAACCACATATATATTCAAAATAACACTATTAACTTGAATATGATTGAAGGTTGTCAAGCAACTAGAAGCCCCAATGAGCAAATGAAATTTCCAAGCCAAGTACCCCAGCTTGAGTGGTTAGTACGAGCCATGATAAATATTAATAGACATATTGTTACAAACATTAGTGAAAAAACCCTTCACGTGCTTTCATTACCAACATATTTGAACAATAAAATTGCCCATTATTATGTTGATGAAGATAATGAAGAAATAGATCAAGAAACCAATGAAGAAGAATCACAACTCCCAGATGATCCTCATATTCAACCAAGCACTGAAGTGTACATACAATTTCTAAAGCTACCAATGGATAGAGTGCCATAAAAAGTAGGGACATGGTCATCATTTTTTTTAATTAAGCTAGAGTTCATGGTTACTAGAGGATTACATCACACTCTTGGTTGAAGCAAAACAAAAGAAAAAGGAGATGTTAGAATTGAAACAAAAGAAAAAAGAACTTGTAGTGGAGAAGAAGGTACTAAGGATTAATGTAGCAGAACAACGAAAACAAGAAATGATTCAAAGAGAAAGGGAAAAGCCAAAAAACAAAAAAAAACACCAAAAACAACTAGGAAGGCATGAAAAAGAACAATTAAAGGCACTACAAAAACTTCAAAAGGAGCAAGAGAGGAGGGAGGCGCTTAACAAGATTGCAAATGAGTTTGAGTAGAGGAGAATGTTTGCCAATTCATTCAATCAAATTGAAAAGAATACACAAATCTTCCAAGACTTGATAAACATCCAAACCCCCCAATATCGTGCAACTGCAACATCTACCTTCTCCTCTTACCAATTCATGGACCAATCCAATATGTTATTTTCAACACCTCCAACTCATCTATGGATATTGATCAAAAGTCAAACCTATAGTTTCCCTATTCCTCCACAAATACAAGTAGCAAAATGGTATCAAGCAAATGTAGCCAACTCAACTCACTTGGGTCAAGCAAATGCAAGAAACTCAACATACATAGCAATGAATATAGTCACCCCTCCTCGAGCATGAAGATATTTTATGTTTAACCTAAGCACATGCAATGTGGATTTTGTTACAAAGGTGCTTTTTGCTATCCCTCTAGTTGTCATCAGATGCAAGTTGAGTCTTAATTATTATGTATTTGGGCCCAATTTACAAGGATGTTTCATAATTAGTTGAGTCTTGAATTCAAGGGATTGTAATCAAGTTTGCTATAACTGGCAAAGCTCCATTACAAAATTCCTATCGTAACCCAAATAGTATATACATACCAACATGAATTAATTATATACACACAGATAGCTAGATGCATATCAAAAAAAACAAAATTGTGCAATTAATTAATGTCCATTACATAATGATATAAACATACAAGAAAGATTAATGCATAATTACATACATAAGAAACAATTTGGGGAAATTAAGAACATTGGGCAAGCAAATTCTTGGAAAGTATAACCGTTCACTATTCCCATGTGGAAATGAGAGGCCTAAAAAGAATTAAAGAAATGTTCTTCTTTAATCCTTTCTATGCCTCTCATTTGGCTGCTCAAGTGGTGTGAATTCCAATTTTAGACATGATTTTGTGAACTTGGAATGCAACCCTCTTAATTTTTACTATAAGTTCAAGTTAAACTTAAACTAAAATATGTTCTCTGTTTCTTATTTTTTCAATTGGATCATGGCACACTATAAAATTCTTACATCCAAGTTTTTGAGCATATGAATACATAAAAGAAACATTTCACACGTTATGTAGTTTCTACGGGTTGGCTCTTAAGTTTTATACAAGCATATAAACCCTTATGTGCTTGCTAATCCCCATGATAAGAAGGCATCTTAAAGATGATCTATCTCATCATAATGCTCCTGTGCGGGTCCTCCCAGTGCTGCCCCTATTAGTATCCACCATCAGAGAGTAGTATTGCTCCATCCTTCTTCTCTCATGGGAAACTATCTTCCAATTCCAACCTCATGATGGGGAAGTCCTATGGCTTATTGGCTCTATCATTGTCTATCTTCAGGTTGGATATATGGGAATAAATTCCATACTATTTTTCCTCTCGTCTATAGAATTGGGCATGGGTGCCAGGGCATACTCCAAATAAAAACTTCTTGAAATAGCATTCTAAATAGAGAAGAATCTCCATTTTAGATCCACAATGAACCTTAATGGCACATCAAAGAATAACATATAAAGCATATAAAGGCTAATGCAAGTAAGTTGGGCGTATACGCCTTTTTAATTACTGACATGCAATTAAACCCACAAACCTACATGCAAAGAAATCAAACCCACATGTCTAACTAAAAACAATTTCCAAGTTATTATTACTCATATCGAAGACTTGAATTTCTTTGACGTTGTAAATGCTTATGGTCATAGAGTTAGTTTAACCAACATGCAAGCAAACCCATACACCAACAAGTTGAATTATACATATCGGAGATCACATTAAACTTAGAAGTTGAATTATCCATAGTGTATCCATATCAAGGGTCAATTAGCTAAACCTACAACAACTCGCAACATCTAAAAACATTACTAAGCTTGAGATAGAAACTCTTCAAATTTGCATCTAAAAACATTACTAACCTATTACCCATATCAGAGATAGAAACTCTTCAAATTTGCAGATTAAGCAAACCCATAAACCCACAGAGATAGAAACTCTTCAAATTTGCAGATTAAGCAAACCCATAAACCCACAGAGATAGAAACTCTTCAAATTTGCATCTTAAAACATTACTAACCTATTATCCATATCAGAGATAGAAACTCTTCAAATTTGCAGATTAAGCAAACCCATAAACCCACATGCAAAGCAAAGCAAACCCACAGGTCAAAGTCCCAATAACTTGATAATGGTTTGCTGCAAACCCATAAACCCACATGCAATGCAAAGCAAACCCACAGGTCAAAGTCCCAATAACTTGATAATTGTTTGTAAGCAAACCAGTTTCCAACCTCCAAGCAAACCCATAAAACCACATGCAAAGAAACAAACCATGCAAAGTAAATCCATATCCAACATGCAAGCAAACCCTTAAACTCACATAAAAAGCCAACCAAAGCAATATGGTTGAATTACCCGTATGAGAGGTCAATTAGCTGAACCCACAACCACCAATTGCAATTACAAACAATTACCAGCAACAACCCATTGCAGTTACAAGCAATTACCCACAACAAACAAACACTTATGAGCAATTAGCAATCAGAGGTTCAAAGGATGGTATAGAGTAAAGAAAGAGGAATTTGTCAATTTTGATTAAAATTTTCTTCATTTGATCAGGAGCTGTCAAACAATAAAGCTAATTATCCATCGGTAGAAGTATTTTACCTTACCTGTGGCACCTGAATGCATTTAGCGTAATCTTCATTTTCCCGGAGTCCACTCACGGGAAAACCTAACGGTTATGATTGGCCATCAAAGAACAGCAAAGCTCTAAAGAGGAAAAATTGTTGCTCATGACCGTTCAAATGAATTTCAATATGTACGTCCTATCTGGCCCCAAAAATAAGTAAATATAACAAGTTTTTCAAACCCTCTTAACCAACAACTTCAAGCACAACCCCTAAGTGGGCAAACTGTTTTATAAATAGAGACGGCATTGCATGGGCAAACTAACCTGTAAAGCAATCTCATCCTGATACTTTTTAAAGGAAGCATGGAATTATTTTTCATGAGTTAAATAGTTCTATTCTATTATAGATTGTTTCATTCTATTAGTTTCAATATTCAACCCACAATTTCAAGCACAACTCTCAAGTGAACAAACTGTTTTAACTTTTATATATACAGACAGCTACATGGCTAGATTGGTTATTAATAAGATTGCAGTAAAATAGTTAATGCTATATAAATTCAGATATATACTGTCCGATCTAAAGTATCTTCGAAGATAGTTTATCCCATCTTATATGACATTAATTACTGTACCAGAAGAAGGTGCATAATGTTAACAAACCAAACTTACCTGTAATGCAATTTGGTCCAAATACTGGCATTTCCTTGTACATTTTAAGGAAGCACGTCAATTATTCTTTTAAGTAAAATAACTCTATCAGAGGTTGTTTCATCCTATTTACTCTGGATATTCGATACTTTTAAACTATATAATTCAAAGTTGCGAGGCTATATTAAATGTTATCTATTGAATTATATTAAATGACATCCTAATTAACATAATTCAATAACATCTATTTTAAATGGTTAATTATAGGCTTATCAAATAAGAAGCCACCTCCAGGCTTGACTGTATCACAATACAAGAAAAGGCATCTTTCTTCCGGTTTCTGAAGTCAGAATCATGAGAACTCACTGCTTTACAATACTTAAAAGAGAGGCATCCTTTTTTTACGTTTCCTTAGTTGAGAATCATAAAAACTCAGGGGATCCTCTTTCTTTTTTGGGTTTTCCCTTATTTCAATGCACAATCCAATTTATTTAGACATTATTGAAGATTCGGATCACATTAATTTATTTGTATAATATGTTGAGGTCACAGGAACTAGTTCCCCTTCTTGCTCTCAATTATTCAGATCAAGCCTCCTCTTCACCCTCTAGAAAGTTGAAAACACTTTAACAAATGGAACTAGTTCCCTTTTTCCAAAGTTGAAAACACCTCAACAAAAGGAACTAGTTTTCCTTCTTGCTCTGAATTATCTAGATCAAGCCTCCTTTTCACCCTTCGATAAAAGGAACAAGTTCCCCTTTTCCAAAGTTGAAAACACCTAAACAAAAGGAACTAGTTTCCCTTCTTGCTCTGAATTATCGAGATCAATCCTCCTCTTCACCCTCTGTTAATTTGAAAACACCTGATCAAAGAGACTAGCAATAGGTATCGAGATCGATCCTCCTCTTCACCCTCTGTTAATTTGAAAACACCTGATCAAAGAGACTAGCAATAGAGAAGTATCAGTGACTATATATCACAGCACTATATATCAGTGACTGGGTTGGGTTGTTCACTAGAAGGGTTTGTTATTTTTTGGTGCCACCAGTTACATTTCAATACTGGATTCTTCACTCTGAGGGTTTGTTATACTTTTGGCGCCACCAATTACATCTCAGTACTCGATCCTTCCACCATGAAGGTATGTTATCCCCACATTATAGCAAAAAACATAGCATCTATGTAACAATCGTATACAGTTTGAAATGGAAAACGATCCACTTTTACTTCACCCATGCACTTACCTCAGATGGGCAATCCCACTTCTCATTAAACTAAATTAATAAAATAATTATCTTCTTTGCATCGGTTATGTCCAAACAATTGTGTAAATCCCACTAAAATCAGAGTTTTTCCTGTGCTCTTTAAATAGTAGATTAAAGGCAAAAAAGCATTAACCAAGATCATACATGAGTTTATCTTACACAGACATTAAAACAGCAATAAAAATAATAGAAATAACATAAAAATTGAATTTATAAACTACAATATATATAGTTACAAATGATATCACTCGTAGACGAGACGGGTGGTAGGATAGTTCACCTAACCAAACAGTAATAAGTTAAATATGAAAAGCGATTATATAATTGACCTAAATAAATTTAATAAATCAATTGCGTACAGTGATTAGATCAATGACCTGAGTAAATTTAACCCCATGGGGCATGTACACGAGCAATTGCAAATTTATATGCTAATGCAATTTACATTGAAGAGATAGGCCAGTAAGAATCCGGACTAATCACTCTATTCTCCGTGAATTTTGAAGGTAAGGACAACTACTCTGGCTGTCTAACAGAATAATAACATCAAAATACATAAATAAATCGTCATACATTCACTGAAATAACATACACAAATTTATAAGGGCATCAATTAGTTGATCAGGCTAAAATTTATTAAAGTGCAGAGATTTCAGCCAATACATTACTACTACTTGTCAGAAAGGGCTTTAAGATCACACTCTGCCACCTTCTCCCATGAGGAAAGGGACTTATCTTCAGTATCGGTTGAGTACAAGCACAAGCTGGAGACCTGGAATTCCGTGTTGCAGATGAGGTTATTGAGCTTGGCCTGAGCCTGAGCCTTGGCCTTCTCCTTCTCGTCATCCGACAAGTCCCCATACACAAGACTCATATGCGGCATGTAAGGCTCAACAAGGTTGTCAGATATGCCGAAACAACGCCTGGCCAGAACGTTCGCCTGCATAACCTACACAACAGAGGGCAGAGTAAATTGAGATTCGAACATGTGATCGAGTAGTGAAAGGTGGGGGTTTCGAACCTTGTACCTCCGGGGTTGGATGGAGCAGAATATAAACGCACTGATAGAAGTGGGTGCCGCAGGCGACCTGGTTGAGGCGGCAGGTGTAAGGGGCCAGGGCCCTGCATGCGGCTTCCAGATTTGCACAGGCCTGGGATTTGGTCAGCCTCTGGACTCCCACTACAGTAACATGGGGTTCAAACGAGGGCCCTCCGAACTCGCTTCTGAGATCATTCATTACCTTCATAAATTCCTCTCTGCGTTCGGGCGGTGGTGTTGCCCACACCGAATACATTCCCACCTCTTCCGTCATGTGTCTTCCAAATCAGTCACTCTTTCGATCCAAATCCCAGTCCATCACAGCAGAGCGGATGATGGTAATATTTGTAATGTGGAATATTCATTCTGGCGTGGTCGAATATTATTAGCGTGTGAATACCCTCCATGACACCGCATAAAGCACATGCGCTTCAGTTTTAAGCGTTTGGACTTTGCAAAATATCTATATTTTAAGGGAATTAAAGAAACTTTAGTGAGGACTTGTGTGATTTTACATTTTGATTTATTAATTAGTGAGGACTTGTGTGATTTTACATTTACATACATATAGTTTTTTCAGTTTTCAATTGGGGGACATGAGTTTAGAGTTGATTTTAAATTTAGAAAGAAAACTATGCCGTAAAATATAGGAAATGAGATTTTTAAAAAATAACAATTTTTTTAAGCATTTGATTAAAGTTGATGTTTATCTTGTTTTGTGTTGCTTAATATGTAGTGATGGGCAGATGTCGGCCTATTTAAATGCTAAACTTGTTATACATAACTTGATTCACACAATCCTTAAAGTGGTTCACAAATTTCGAGGTGGTTTTTGTTGCGTCTATGTGCAAGTCTTGCGAGGCATAAATGGTTGGAGTACAGATGTAAACAAGTGTAATCACCAATTTATTGTTTATTTATGACATGGGATCGGATATTGTTCAAAGCAACTTTATTTACCCAAGTTGTATACAGAATTTGAGGATCTAGCATCGAGCATGAGACCTGAGGATCGAGCATGAGGCCTAGCACGGAGTATTTTGCATTGAATTGAAACCATTAATATCATTGATCTCCATTTGCTACGAGGCATTTGCGGACTACAAAATGGAGTACTTCACGAAATCTGTGTAATGGTGGCCCGCATGGATTAATGGTGGATATATTCTGTTTTTTTAGTTTTGGCGGCAAAGCTTCGGATGGAAAACCAGAGGATTTTTTGGTTTGAGCGTAGATTGGGGTTCAAAGGTTCCTGGCTATGGCGGTGTTTTTTTTGCGATGGTAAGGTTGTCACCGGGTGTGCTAGAAGTTGTTTCTGGCTAGTGTTGCAATGCAGAGGTTGGTTTTCTGGCGATGGGTGCAAGTTTTCGCTATGGTTGGTGTCTGCAGTTTAATCATTTCATTGTTGCAATTCTCAGTGTTCTTTTACTCCTATGTGCTGGAAAATTCATGTGGAGAGTTTCTTGTTCTTCATATGTGCTTTATACATTTAAAGGGAGAAGGGTCGAAAGAATTGTTTTTGTTGCTATTTTCCTCTATGACAGCTTTTGCTTATGTTGGTTCACCATTGTTGTGGTTCAGTTGTCTTCTTTTGACGGGTTTTTATTTTCATGTGTTGTGTTCGTTGGTTGTTGCCTACCGATGGGCTTGTGGATTTGTGTTTGCTAGTAGATTCAGCGACGTTTGGAGGGATTTTTACAAATTTTGTTGTCCGCTTCCAGAGGTATGTTGGGAGATTTTTTTATGTCTTTGTTTATTAGTTATATGGGATACTCCTAGAGATTTTATCTATGTACCCAAGCTTACTATGCTTTAAGTTCTTTGTTTCTATGTTTTTCCTCTGTTTTTTGAGGTTGCATTGATTGTTTATGGTAATCTAGTATTTTTTTAGTGGTATATCGCTCCGTTCAACTTTACCTTTTCTACATTCTATGTTCTTATCTGCTACTTATCGATATTAGATTACCTCATGTGGTACCTTGCCCGAGACTCCAGTTTGGTCTTATGGATAGATATGTATCCTCATGTGTACTCTCATTTGGTATGAAATATTCAATAAATTTTGGTGGGTGTTTGGCATTTCAAGAAGTTTCATGTGTTCAAAAGAATAATCTTGCAACATGGTTTTTTGAAATGGGAAGGGCTTTTCTTGCACCATATGTTGCATGTGTTACTTTGTATCTTTGCACTTTTTGCTTTGGTCCCATACTTTAAATATCTATATCACCGCAATAGTTTTTGAGATGTGTACTCTGCTTTGTACTATGTACTCGAGTAGTTCAAACTTCAGAGTATTCCAATTTTTACCTCATGTGGTACCTTGCTTGAAACTTCAGTTTGGTCTTATGGATAGATCGATATACATATGTGTACTCCTGTTTGGTCTAAAATTTTCAATGAATTTTAATAGGTATTTGGCATTTCCAAAAGTTTCATGTGTTCAAAAGAATAATCTTGCAACAAGGTGAACCTGCAATGGTTTTTTGAAAACCAATGGGATGGCTTTTGTTTTTTCCACGATTTTGGGATATAGGAAGACACATTATCTTTTCTTTAATGATATAGTTCCTTTCTTGATCCCAAACATGACTTTCTATTCTGGCAAATGGAGGAGTATCGAGGGCATTATTTCAAAGTGTTTAGTTATCAAAGGGTTTACTTACCAATTAGCTCACATATCAAAGTGTTTACTTATCGCTTCATTCAAATTCGCCCCAATGAAACAAATATTTGTTGCCAAGCCTCGGTCCTCCAAGCAAAGGCCCCTTACCATCCCTCTAGGATGAGGTAGCTGTGTTATCAGGTTTGATAGGTAGCCTAATTGTTAAATTGTGTGGATTGAGAATCATATTTCTCATCACATGATATTTCAATTAAATCGATGCTTTGTAGGAGTGTAGGTTTGTACAAATGATGCACTTCCTTTGACATGGAAAGAGAAGTGTTTGTCCAGTTGTACTGGGTTTAATCCGATAGAGCATCCAAGGTAGGTTCCAAATAAAGTTTAAAAGTGAGAAGTGTATTGAACGTCATACGAGGATGTGACTTTAATGGGGATTACTGGGAATATGGTTAATTCTGGGTACCACCTTTATATCTTTCTTGGAATATGGGTCATTTTCGAAGGTTGCATTATATATGCTATTATTAAAAACACAATTGGCAAAAACCATGAATGTTGTTTTATCACAATTTTGTGTGTTTTATGTTGTCGTATGGTGGTGATTTTATATTAAAATTTAGGTCAGCATGAAAGGTTGCAGAAAGATATTTGTATATTATGTTCATCCAATAGTAATACTTTTAGACAATCCATTACCTAGATTTCTTAATAGCTATAGGATTTCTTGCTTCCTAAGAGCACACAATTGATCTTTAAGAAAACAGTTTCCAAAAACTGTATGAGTCAACCCTAAATCTAGTTATTCCTTGACCGAAAGAGACCTATGTACCTACCTTGTATGTTATACATGTAAAAGCTACAGTCCTAAGTAAAATTAAGGAAAATAGTCTTTTACCCTCTTTAAAGGACCTATATGCCTTGTTGTTGGAATACATGCATGCACAAGCTTTGACCAAGATAATATAATGTACTTGTAGTTCGAAACATAGACTCTTAGGAAAAATCCAACATAAGTAGTTTCCAGCATGGATGTAGCAAGGCTTAGATATAACACAAAGCTATTTTATGGCATGGCCCATAATATTACATCAACTATTGAGGAGCCTCCTTTGTGATGATAAATTTGATGAAGATCTATTACAGAGCATGTCAACCGAAGCAAAAATAAAACAATGGGGTGTAGATTAGGACTATGAAGTTTATTGCAGAATAGATGGGTTGTTCTTGTGATTAGCATTTGTATTGAATGCTGCGTAGGTGCACCATACAGTTTCAACATATATTTTAAGACTATCAATATTTGTTGTGGATATGATTAGGAGTAGTTGGACACATATTCAAAGTCTTAGGAGATTGTGGGGGAATAATTTATAGAGTTTTGTATAATATCTTTCGTCTATGGGTAGTTTTTTTGGTGGGATGTTTGCAGAATGTGATAGGATACATATGGCTATTTGTCACTCAGGGAATGCCTACTATTACCTCTTAATAAATGTGTACATTCATTTGCTTTCCCATAAATAGTCATATGTAGTACAATACAACATATATAGTTACTTGTGTAAGCGGAGGAATTGTTGTGGAATTTATGAAGGGCTTCATGGGGTCGAGTAGTGCCATACTCTGAAGAATGTGGCATGTCCTTCCATCAGTCGAACAAAGGGGTTGTTTCCAGTAGTGGAAATGTGGGTTCCTTATGTGGTTGATGAATTGTAATTGCAACAATAATCATTGTGGTGAATAAGATAATGAAAATTTTAATTTACAGAGCCTAGATATTGCTCATGACATTGACTTTCTAAGTAATGATATTCAGGATCAATATCATATGAATATTGTAGGAGACAAGAGTCTATAACTAAGCTTACTGTTGGGTGCTTTATTTTCTTAATGAATTCACCAAATATTTAATTTATCGACCGAGGTTTGTAAACTTGGAGTTGACACAAAATATATGCTAAGGTAGAAGGGTTCCTAAGATATCATAGAAATATTTAATAATGAAAAGATCGAAAGATATTTCAAAATGATAAACCGAGTCAAACTTCAGAGATACAACTACTAAGTTAATTAGACTTGACCAAAACCAATAGATCAGAGTAGTATCAATCTATACTACTATACTCTATGAACAATAATTGAAAAGATATAAACAATACTATTCTAAGAAACAAGATTTGATCGAAAGTAAACTACTCTTTATAATGAAACCTATTGATCAATTATTCAGATTCTAATCTAGGAATTAGAGAGTCTATGAATAATTTCAAAAACCTATCAATGAAATGATTCAACTTATAACTAACTATATGAAGATAAGAAACTGTATTATATGAAGCAAGGTTACAACCACTTAATAAGCCTAAGAAATTCAACAGTTAAACTATTCATGCATTTAACAAATACTCAAAACTAAGCTAAACTACCTAATTCCATTCTCCTTGAGGATTTTGAGGATATGTGTTAAGCCAGATAGGAACTGAAGGGAATGTATCGAAATGACTTTCAATGGTGACAAGGAAACTGAACAGAAGTAAATCTAATTTAACCTCTACAAAGAGATGTAAGCTAAAAAGTGTCCAATTACAAGTGACTGTAAACATTGTAATCTATTCTTTATTCATAAGGAAACGATACTTAAAAGATAGCTACAGTACTTGAAATGAAATGCTGATTAGCAAAAGTACAAATCCTGAGTTATTTAATTTCTAATGACTATTTAGAAATGAAACTTGAGATGTCTATCTAATTCACGCAAATTCTTATCAACATCAAATGATATCTATAAAACATTAACTAAGTATAAGACAAGAACTTTAAATGACTGAAACCAATACCAACTTGCAATCAAGACCTACAGCAGAAAGACAAGGTGCTCTTATGTTACCTCTAACACAAATCAACCTATCTTCTAAGACAACAATAAAGGTGTAATGACGCTGATTGAAAACTTGAGAAGACTAAGTTATAAAAGCTCTTTTACATATTGAAAACTAATGCATCTATATTAAACACATATGAATTTATCAAACTTAGATTGAGACTAGTTCCTGGTCTATTCTATTGACAGAAATGAAAGAAATTGAAACAAAGAAATTAAACCAAACCAGAATACTTTGTAAAAATGGAAATAAAGGACTAATCATAAGCTCGCATGCAAACTAGAAATGAAATACCAAACTGATTTAAAAATAAGACAAACTAAGATGTAACAAAGTCTATGATGACACTGTGAACCATCACTGCATTTATCACTTCAACTGTCACAATTCTACTGATAATAAGTCAAAAAGGTAATACTCAAAATTATTTTACTTTTTCCTGTCTTCTTCAAAACATGAACTACTATGGAGATCATAATAAACTTCTACTCTTTAACTTGTCATTGAACTTACCTACCAAGTATTAAAAATGATCCTGAGCTGAAGCTTATACACAAACTTACATAGTAACAAAATGAAACTACTTTTCTTCTAAGATAACTTCTAATGAAAAACAAGCTTTTACTATTCCATGAAAGTGAATGGAAATAGATTTTAAACTGTTATATTTTTGTATTTAATAACAACAATATTATTGACAAGTAAATCGAAATATATATCCTATTGCACAGTGACTATGTGGAATTAAAACACAAATGAGTATAACCGCGGCTACAAACAACCTGTAGGTTAGTATGGATTTAACATGAAATATTCAGAATGAATTCAAACCCTAGCTAAACGCAGATAAAACGAAAAAGATAATATTAATAATTTGAAAACCTACTGAACATGATAGATGGTATTGACAAAGGTATATAATTACATCCACGCAAACGATTGAACAATTTTTACAGGAAAAACGATTTGCACAATGAACTACTTAGTTGTACGATAGCAAGGAATCAAAACATATATGCACAGGTAATGTTGCTATCATTGAGGAGCCCTCTCAAGAGATAGTGGAAGATTCTACGAAGTTCAATCACCAACCATCAAATGAAAAATGCAATCACAGAACCGAGCAAGAGTTTTTATATCAACTGAAAATGCAAATTACAGAGTATACATTGGTAGGCCTTTTCACATCCCATTGCGTATTTATATAGTTTTTGCAATGGAGAGAGAGGGTTGACCTTTTCAGTGGTCAACCTCTCTAATAATAGAATGTATTAAATACTAAAAACAACTCCATTTACAAAGTGTATTGAACAAGTATTTTTTCCCCAAATCGTGCATGGTGGTTTCTTAGACATTAAACAGTGGATGCGCTGGAGTTTTGGGCCAGTTACAACATGAATCTTCTCAAGCAGGAGCTCACAAACCATAAGGTCCAGGTGGGCTACAAAACCCATGTCTTCATTTGCGTCTTCAATGCTCCCAAATATGCTAACAAATGATTTATGAGGTGAGAACGAAAGGTTGAATGATCCTCCACATACAAATGATAGTCTGAATGATTGTCTAAATGAGAACCATAGTCTGTAACAACCAAACTATATTCCCAACAGATTCAACAATGTTAATGTAACGTTAATTTTCCATAAAAATGATAATTCAATGAAAATTTATAAAGAAATCGTATGAGTATAAAAAATGGATACCTGAGTCAAAACTGGTGTCTGAATGATAAAAGATATTAAGATTGATATACTAGGAATGACAAAAATGACACCAATGTAACATGATTATGGGTCCAAAATGATGAAAAAATTGGACATCAACACACCCCCAAACCGAGGATATGCCAGGTCCCACTGAGCAAAAAGAAAAGAAAATAAGGAAGAAGGTTGAGCCATGACAACAGCTGCCTTCGACTTTGAGGAAGAGGAAGTAGACTTGGGTTTAGGCTTCCTGGATTGAGCCTATAAGGTACCATATCTTATCCAGAGATCATCATGAGAATATGTAATAGCTTTATTAAGCTCCTCGACACTTTTCACCTAAAGACGTAATTCCACATTTTCTTTGCGAAGCTCAGTAATTAAGCCAACATATATTTGATTTTGACTTGTCAATCGTGCCACTTCTTTTGTTAAATGATCCACTGTCTGGTGGCTTGGAGTAATTTGTTCGGCAGGATGTTCGACATTCATATGAGAACTCAACCCTTTTGAAAATGTTCCAGGGTTAGCAGAGGTGGTTGGTTTTGCACGGTCCTTGGATAGAGGAAGAGTAGAAGAAAGTTTAGGAATAGAAACTTCAGGAAAATCAACAAGGGAAACATGCAATACAGGGGTAGGCTCGTTTGGTTGAGAGATAGGATTGTCTGGATTGGTTATCTGAATGATGGGATAAACATGATTCGCCCCTCTACTCTTAGTGGGTATTTGTGAGAAGAGTGGAGGCTCAACTGTCACATCTTTATGAATAGGCTCAGGAGAGGAAGAAGAGCAGCTAAGCTACTTCGTTCCCGAGAGAGACTCATCGAATTGCACAGCCTTAGGTTCTCTCTTTACTTGGGCAGAGGTTTGGCTAGGTTCACTACCATGAGTCTAAGACCGAAGACGTTTTCGAGAGGCAGAAGCAGAGGGAGAGGCTTTAACATGGGGATTTTTAGCTAGATGTGGATTCAAAACTGTAAACACAAAATTCTCCCAAGTTTTCCCTGTTTCCTTCAGTTGATGAATAATTAAAATCTTGATGAGGCCATGGTGATATAGGCTTCCAGAGGAATTGACAATATTCTTTCTAACTTTATTTGACATTTTCTCGAGGCTTCGCAAGAAATAGAATGGGAAATTGATAGTCTGGTTAAGGACAAAATGCACTAACAACTGGAAATGACAAGCTTTGAAAACTGTAAACTTACCCTCAAAGGTGATGAGGCAGATGATAATGGCTAAGGGATCCAAATACTCTAGTTTAACCCATTCCTGATGAAATCCTTTGGTGCCTGCAACATGGTGATAATCTGCCTTGAAGGCGAAGTCGAATGTCGACCGAGGAAGGAAGAGGTGTTTATGCCACCGGGCACCCTTTCGAGGAAGCTTCGTAGCCACTGTTATGGACTCTTTAGTAACTGGAAATATGAGTGATCCAACGTGAGCCATCTTTCCATCAAATCCCTTGGAAAATATCAATGAAATCTCGTCATCGTGGACTTGGAAGAGGTGAATAAATGGACCCCAACCTGCCTAGAGGAACAACTCGCTACACACAAGAAATTCAAGGATTTGAAGCAACTCCTAGTAATTTTTGGGTTCATGACAAGTAGGCATACTGGCAGAGGAAAATGAAACAATGGATGTGACCGAAAGGAGGACGATGACTGGAGGAGAGCAGATGCAAATGGAATGAGAGGATGAAGACATAAGTAGTCCTAAAATAGGGTTCGGATGGATGGCTGAATAACTAAAGGCTAGAAATCAACACACTTGGATGATCAAATCATAATTTGAATTTAAATCATAGATCATAATGAGGGAATATGCGTTTGATGAAGTTACATTAATGGTTATATTAACTCTTCAACCAATGTCCAAAGTTATAAACTTTGGATAGGTTGAAGAGATAAAATATTCGTTATTATGAAATCGTAGAGGATTATTAAAAATCATGATGACTTTAGTTGGCTCAAAAATAAAATGATACCCCCCTGCATACAGATTCATTTGGATGAAAATTGTATGGACATGAGCGAACAATTATACAAATTTTTTTGAAGACTATGTTTATATGAAAATACCCGGATTGGCCAACTGTTTGTAAAGTCGTTAAGATCAGAGAATGATAAACATACAAGAAAATTATAAATTCTTTCATAGGTGCAGAGATGATACTGATTATTTCTGATATGATTATCAACTAGATTTGTTATTCCATGATCGAACTTTGAAAAGTGTGTACCTTGTTATATTTTAGCAGTGCGTTACAGGGTTATAGTTTCATTTAGACTTTCATCCGACACTTCATTTTTTTCAGACATTCATTCAATCCTTCTCTTAATAGGCCTTTGACTTCTGATAGAATATGCTTCCTGACTTCCGATTGTGCAAAACATTTCTGAGCTGTGGATAAGATCCTTTTTAAAGTCTGCATAAATGAAGTTTTTGCTTCTGTGACTGCTCCAGAAATGAGAATAATATAATTGCAGCGAAGAAAATGGGTGAAGATATGGATGTTGTCAGTTGTGCTTCAAACTTTGTATTGGAAGAATGGTCCAGTAGCTGGGCATTCAAGCTGTTGAGTTATCATACACTGACTTCCTCTTGAAATAGTATAGCTGATGAGCCTCTTCAACCTGTTCTCCTTTTTATTGATATGAAACAAAAAAAGACTTTGGTATTCTCATTCGTTACTTGTGTCTTTTCTTCAAAACATAATTACTTCATAAGATCCTTTGGGACAAATACCTTGATTGATTCACAAGTAAACAGAAAGTGAAAACAATTCTTAGTCAATTCGTTTCATAACAAGAAAACCCTATTTGTATCATAAACTTTCAGATAAAGAACACAGTGACCCATACATTAATGATGAGATTACAATAACTAATTTAACTCTCCTCGCTATTGACATCCATAAAAACTCAGTCATATCTCCCTAGTGCACAAGAATCACAGTGCCTAGAGAAATCCAACCAAACTTCACACTTAAGGCCTTGGAGATAGTTAACATATGGGCCCACTTGGCAAGATAAAGATTTTTAATCACATGAAGATTGGACAACTGGCATGTGAGAAAGTCTTGAGGCCATTCTCCCATGGACAAATGGTGAAATTCATTTATTTAAGTTCAACCATATATACTTCTTTTCAATCAAACCCATAGCAATTATAACATGAAACAGACTCATATACATATTTACAATTTTTTTTAACTAGTTTGTCCTTTTCCAGGAAGATTCCCCTCTGTCAATCAGGCCTGTTCAGTACCCCGTTGAGTTTACTTGGTCATACCATAGGCTGGTACCCACTTCCAGCGAGCCTGTTAAGTACCCCGACGGATTAGCCTCTTGAACCTTTTTTGCATCAGAGGCTCTTGTCCCAGATTTCCACTCCCTATTGATTTTTGACACTTTACTGCCTATGAGTGAGTGGATGGGGGAGCAACTATGGAAAACTATTACGGATTGGGATGGTATGTGGGTTTAAAGGACAACTGGTTTCCTTTTTTCTTTTTTTTTTATAGCTAGTTATGTTAATACGTGGTGGATGGAGCCAAAATATAATAACAAAAATACTCCTATCAGGCTAAGCTTTCCTTCCTCAAATGATCACAATGATGTTTCTCAAAGGTAATATCTCAAAGTCCTCTCCTGTGACTATTCAGAAGGATTGCCTCAAGTACTGACTTGACAACTAAGTTAATATGTACTAAGAATTTCTGGACATCAAATGAAAGACAGGAAAATAATCTATCAATATTATGTAAGGAAAAAGAGTCACTGAAAAATATCTGAAGAGTTTACAACACACAGAACCATGAAATACTAGTGTGAGAATGACAGGAATTTCTTTTCACAATTTTTTTTGTTCCTGGCTGCAATCATCAAATAACCAAGGAAGTAGTATTTCTAAATTTATAAGATACTTCCCTTCTAGTGAATAAAGATCGATAGATCTAATTGTAAGAATATTTCCTGTGGCAAAAAACATGAGTTATTAGTCAAGAATGGTTCTTATTATTAGAAAAACAGAAATATATACATATATACAAATAGAAGTAAGTCAGAATCAAATCAAGAACTAGAAGAGGGAGAAGAAACTTCTCCTTCTACTTACTCCATTTCCTCCTGTTGTAAAACATCCTGCAAAAATTTTTGTTTATAAATTGGATTATGATAGAGCCTTAGTCTATGCCCATTAACAACAAAAGAAATTTGTGCATCATCAATTGTCTTAATTTCTACTGATCCATTATCAAAAGTTGTAACTACCTCATTTGGACCCATCCAATGAGTAGTTAATTTTCCTTTGAAATTTTTATACCTTGAGTCAAATAGTAATGCCCAATCCCCGGTGTTAAACTACTTTTGTTTAATAAATTTATCATGCCATTTTTTTCATTGATTTTGTATTAACATTGTTCTTTGGAGTGCATCTTTTCTAATCTCATCTAACTCATTAATCTGTAAAACTCGTTGTTTTTGTGCCTCTTCCAAATCCATGCCTAACTGTATAGCCATACGAAAGGTCTTTACTTGGAATTTGATAGGTAAAAGAACTTGTTTCCCATATACTAGCTCATAGGGTGTATGTCCAGTAATGTTCCTCCACGTTATTTGATAAGCCCAAATGGCCTCTGGGAGTCTATCTACCCAGTCCTTATGATGTAGTTGAATGGTTTTGGTTAAGATAGATTCCAATACTTTGTTGGTCAATTCTACCTGGCCATTAGCTTGTGGGTGGTATGGTGAGGACTTACAATGTCGGATGCCGTACTTTGTGGTAAGTTCTTTCATCAATTTGGAGGTGAATTGAGAACCTTGGTCAGTTACAATTTCCCTCGGCACACTAAACTGGGTAAATATCTCTTCATATATAAATTCTACCACATATTTCTCTGTGGCTCGAAACAAAGCTTTAGCTTCTATCCATTTGGTGACATATTCTATGCAAACTAAGATATACTTCTTTTTGCAAGACATGGGAGAGATTGGCCCTACAAAATCAAGAGCCCATTTCTCAAAAGGCTCAATCATGACCTGAGGCTGTAAGGGCATCTCGTCAGCTGGCATAGGCCTACCCATTATTTGACAAATTTCACATTCGCTAACATACTTAAAAACATCTTTGAAAATGCTTGGCCAATAATATCCAGAGTGCAATACTTGTATGTTGTCCACTTGTCAGAAAAGTGTCCACCACATGGCCCATCATGGCATGCGTGGAGGATTTTTTCCATCTCATCCTCCCGTACACATCATCTGATAATAAGATCTGGGCCAGTACGAAAAAGGTCATTGTCAACCCAAGAGTAGTTAGAACTCTAGACTATAACTTGACGTTTCTCATGTGGGGACAAGGGGTTTGGTAACTTCCCAGTTGCTAAATAGTTAGCAATGTATGCAAACCAAGGATTTTGAACAGACACAACAAAAATAAATGTTCGACGGGAAAAGTATCATCAATGGGTTTATCACCGTCATCATGTTGAATACGAGAGAGGAAATCAACTACCAAATTCTCTGGACCCGGTCGATCAACAACGATGATGTCAAACTTTTATAATAAAAGAAGCCACCAGGTTACCCTACCATTGGTAATTGGTTTGTTCATTAAGAATCTAATGGAATAATGGTTTGTATGTACAAAAACTTCATATTCTATAATGCAATGGCGAAATTTTTTGATAGCATAGACTACTGCCAATTTTTTTTTTCCAGTAACAGTGTAATTCAGTTCGGCATGAGTCAAATTCTTGCTAACAAAATAGATGGCATAAGATGCTTGTCCTTGTTTTTGACCTAGGACCCCTCCTATGGCCATGTCAGAAGCATAAGTGGATATATGGAAAAGAAGGGACCAATCATGACCCCTAAGTATTGGTGCCACTAATAACTTAGCCTTTAAGACCTCAAAAGAACTTTGACAGGATTTGGTCCATTGGAATTATGCATCCTTCATAAGCAGCTTAAACATTGGTGCAACTATTTTAGTAAAATTTTCAATAAAATGTCGGTAGTAGCCTACATGGCCAAGAAAGCTCCTTACTTATTTTTGAGTATTTGGAGAGGGGAGGTTAACAATTACTTCTATTTTGGTAGGGTCTACCTTGATTCATTGAGAAGAGACATGATGTCCCAAGACTATACCCTCGGTTAATAACATTTTACATTTTTCATGGCTAACGGTTAGGTTTGTCTCTTCACATCGGACCAGGACCTCTTCAAGATGGTTAAGAACCTCCTGAAAGGTATTACCATAAACTGTAAAATCATCCATATACACCTATATGCAGTCATGCATAAGATTAGTCAAAATTCCTAAGACTGCACACTGAAAGGTGGCAGGTGCATTACATAGGCCAAATGGAAAAAATCTATAGGCATATGTCCCCTAGGGGCAAGTAAAATTAGTCTTATCCTGATCCTCGGGTGCTATCAAGATCTGATTGTACCCACTATTCCCATCGATAAAAGAAAAGTATTGTTTACTGAACAGGGTATCCAGCACTTGGTCAATAAAAGGCAAGGGAAAATAGTCTTTAAGAGTAGCCTTATTCAGCTCTTGGAAGTCAACACAAATACGCCATTTCCCCGTGAATTTATTTGGGACTACCACTAGAGGAGATACCCATTTACTGTCCGAGATTGGGTAGATAAAACCAGCATTGAGGAGTTTTTGTAACTCTTCTTTAACTATGTCCTTCAAAGCGGGATTCATCCTCCTCTAAGGTTGCCTTATAGGTGGTATCTTTGTATCCATGTAAATATGGTGAATACAAGTATCAGGGTGTATACCCTTCATATCAGTGTATTCCCATGAAAAATATCCAGCTTGACTCCTAAGAACCTTGAGCAACTGCTCTTGTTGGTTTTCACTCAACCCTGCGTTTATGTGTAGAAATTTTCCAGGGTTGACTTCACAAGGTATGGTATAAGACCCTCTATGTTTTTCAATTGAAAAGACACACGATGTATCCACAAATGTCGAGAGGTCCAAATTTTTTTGAAACACATCTCCAAAAAATTGATCAAATTGAGCGAAAGACTGAGGAAAATCTATACAAGTTATTGAGGAAACAAATTGATTTAACACATTTTCAGTGGTTTGATCCTGAAGTGCCTAGGAGTAATCACTAGAAGGAAAAGGTATTCAAAATTTTCATCCCAAAAAGGGCAGTCTAACCACCACAAATTTTCAGTTACTGGTTTTTCTAGGGGGTATAAAGTGAGTTTTTGCGTAGACAACCCATTAGAAATGGTCATTTCCCCATCCCTACATCCTATAAAGGCGTTAGCAGTAGCTAACCATGGTCTTCCCAGGATAATAGGATGTCTTTCAGAAGGATCCTTTGATTCTACTACCATGAAATCAACGGGATATTCCCATGAAGCTACTGATACAATAATGTCATCCAGAACTCTAGCAGGTTTCATAGTAGTGCGGTCTTCTAGTTCTAGGATTGTAGGGGTAGGTCGAAGAAATTGTCATAACTGTAAAGTTTCTAAGACTGTGGTGGTCATTATATTAATAGCAGACCCTAGATAAATAAGCGTATTTCCTATGGAAATATTATTTACAATAACAGTTACTACTGGACTCCCCAGATTTGTATATTTTGCAATTCTAGACTAGTCTGTCATACACTCAAACATCTCTCCTATAACATGAATTGTGGGGGGGTCTTTTTGTTTCTTTCCTAGTCTTTTAATACAAAGTTCCTTTATTACCTTGCTGTAAATTGGTATATCCTTAATAGTTTGTAATAGAGGAATTTTGACACAAACATTTTTTAGTTCATTTAAAATATCATACTCATGATGAATCACAAATTTTTCTATCGCTAATCGTTCTGGAAATGGAGGGGTTTTTCGTTTTTGATTTGGTTCTTGCTGAGGATGGGTATGCAATGGAATTTTTGAGATGTCCACATCCTTTAAAATAATGACATTCATGACTTCATTGGGATCTTCTTCTTCTTCATCCTCCTCATGAATGACGACTGATGACTTGGGTTTGTCATTCACAACTCTTCCAGATCGTAATTGGATTTTGTGCACAGGTGCAGTTGAAATAACATAAGATGGAAGAGTTTGTAACTCAATGCCATTGAGAGCTTGTGTTGTCTTATTGTTTGGGTTAGGTATTGGTTGTGCGGGTAGTAGTGTGGGTCGTGGGGGAATTGCATTTTGGAAATGATGGGGTTGTTGTGCAATAAGGGGAATAGGAGGCACAAACCCAGGAAAAATTTGCAGGATATTGGGTGGGTGCTGAGGGTAAGGATGATTAGGTGTAGAAACAGGTGGTGACTGACTATATGCTTGTCCTCTCCACCCATGTGGCCAATATTTATGCTGAGCAAAATGAGGAGGAGGAGGAGGAGGATACTGGGGTGTCCATTTTTTTCCAACTTGAAGTGTTCCATTGTTGAGGCTATTACTAAGGAGGATAATAGGGCGGGAGTTACGGTGATGAATTCTGATATGTTGGTTGGTCTCTAGGTTGCCAAGGTCTCCTAGATGTTTCACCAATGTCCCCACTCTTATATATGTCCTGTAAACCAGGAAACGATGGACAATTTTCGGTGGTATGATCCTCCGTGCAAATGTGACATACTGAGATATTATTTAATGGGCATTCACATTGAGGATCTTAGTCCTGCCTCTTGGATAAAAAAGGCTCATTGTTGCACGCTCTTCCTCTTGTCTTTTCTTAGCTTGTAATGCATCTAGTTGAGAACCCATTGCTCCTAAAATATCAGTTTTGATTTTTTCCAATAGGTTTCCTAACTCTATCCTTGTGACTCTGCCAGAACTCAAAGTATTTCATTTTAAATTTCTATTATAGGGTTCCTGAAAAGTTTTCCCAATTTTTCCCCTACTTCTAGAGTAATTTCCACACATCTCACAGATTTGTGCAAAAGTTTTATGAGAGATATCACCAGATGCCATGAGATTAAGGGTTTCTACCACGTCTCTGAGATCCCTTTAAGGAAGAGTGTATGTATTGCATCCTCTCGAAGGTCATTATATTTAGAATTGTGCAACACATAATTAAACCTTTCGAGATAATCTTCTAAGCTCTCGTCTTCAAACTGTTGTATCTTGAAAATGTGATTTTGAGAGTCTCTAGGTTTGCAATACTCTTGATATTTCCGCAGGAATGAAGTTTTCATATCTTCCCAAGTTCTGATACTATACTCTCCTAATCCCATGAACCATCTTAAAGCATAATCTTTTAGTGTAGTAGGGAAAAGTTTAAGTTTTTGAGCATCTTGTAGATAGTTATAGCTTCTATAAAGAATGTCAAACTCAAACATAAATGTGTCCAGGTCTTCATTACTTTTCCCATAGAAAGTAGGTAGTGAAGAAGGAAGGATGTTTTTCATATTTACATCCTGTGCAATGTCTAGGATAGGAAATCCAAAGGCAATTTTAGTTCAATTTTCTACTTCTTCTTCTTCCTCATCATTTCTAACCTCATCATGATCTTCATTATCTCCCCGTATCTCCATATATATTCGATTTTTGAAGAGGGTGTACCTAGGAGGCTCCTTTCTTGGTGATAATGAGGCATCCCAATGTTCTTTTTCAGGGGATATCTTCCTTCGATGAGAGAAGTTGTCAGCTGTATGTTTATTAGGTTCTACAAGGAGGGTAGGTTCTACCATGGATGTCTCAATCTGTGAAACAACTGTATTTATTGAGCTGCCAAAGAGAGCTTTTACCTACACAGGATCAATGAAATTGACGAAGTTCGGATCCCCTACTAGTGAGAAAGTTGTATCGTTAGGTTTTGGAACTAGTGGAGGGTTAAGGGTTTCCAATGGCTGACCCTCTTGAACTTCTTCAGGAATGGGGTCCTTAAGGCCTCCTTCCATGGTTTCTCTACCTTCTATGGCTCCTCCTGTAAGAGTTCCTTTAGGTCTCCAAGAATAACTAATTCCAACGTGTTTCTTCTGATACCTTTCAGCTCAGTTAGTGGTTGGTGTGGCAAGCCCCCCGTAAAGGTTAGTAGGAATTTTGATAGTGTTTTGGGAACTAGTTCTAACGTATCTACCTTTCGAATCTCTAGGCATGTTCATGAAAAACTGAACTTAAACAAGAGCCTACAATACTATTATTATTGTTGGGTTTGGGGGCGTCTGTTATAATAGATGCGTAGGTTCTTACCTCTCATCTTACCGCTGCCCTGCCATCAGCCTATTACTAAAATTCATAGGGAAACTCTACCTATTCTACTTTACAGAACAACTCCCCCGCAACGACGCCAAAATGTTGGGTGTTTTATTGTCTTAATGAATTCGCCAAATATTTAATTTATCGACCAAGGTTTGTAAACTTGGAGTAGACACAAAATATATGCTAAGGTAGAAGGGTGGCAAAAGATATTTCAAAATGAAAAATCGATTCAAACTTTAGGGATACGACTACTAAGTTAATTAGACTTGACCAAAACCAATATATCAAAGTAGTATCAAAATATACTACTCTACTCTATGAACAATAATTGAAAAGATATAAACAATACTATTCTAAGAAACACGATTTGATCGAAAGTAAACTACTCTTTATAATGAAACCTATTGATCAATTATTCAGATTCCAATCTAGGAATTAGAGAGTTTATGAATAAGTTCAGAAACCTATCAATGAAATGATTCATGTTATAACTAACTATATGAAGACAAGAAACTATATTATATGAAGCAAGGTTACAACCACTTAATAAGCCTAAGAAATTCAACAGTTAAACTATCCATGCATTTAACAAATACTCAAAACTAAGATAATCTACCTAATTCCATTCTCCTTGAGGATTTTGAGGATATGTATTGAGTGTGACAGGAACTGAAGGGAATTTATCGAAATGAATTTCAAAGGTGACAAGGAAACTGAACGGAAGTAAATCTAATTTAACCTCTACAAAAAGATGTAAGCTAAAAAGTGTCCAATTACAAGTGATTGTAGACATTGTAATCTATTTTTTATTCATAGGAAATGATATTTAAAAGCTAGCTACAGTAGTTGAAATGAAATGTTGATTAGCAAAAGTACAAATCCTGAGTTATTTAATTTCTAATGACTATTTAGAAATGAAACTTGAGATGTCTATCTAATTCATGCAAATGCTTGTCAACATCAAATGATATCTATAAAACATTGACTAAGTATAAGACAAGAAATTTAAATGACTGAAACCAATACCAACTTGCAATCAAGACCTACAACTGAAAGACAAGGTGGTTTTATGTTACCTGTACCACAAATCAACCTATCTTCTAAGACAACTATAAAGGTGTAATGAAGCTAATTGAAAACTTGAGAAGACTAAGTTATAAAAGTTCTTTTGCATATTGAAAATTAATGCATATATATTAAACACATATGAATTTATCAAACTTATATTGAGACTAGTTCCTGGTCTATTCTATTGACGGAAATGAAAGAACTTGAAACAAAGAAATTAAACCAAACCAGAATACTGTGTAAAATGGAAATAAAGGACTAATTAGAAGCTCACATGCAAACTGGAAATGAAATACTAAATTGATTTAAAAATAAGACAAACTAAGATGTAACAAAGTCTATGATGACACTGTGAACCATCACTGCATTTATCACTTCAACTGTCAAAATTCTACTGATAATAAGTAAAAAAGGTAATACTCATAATTATTCTATTTCTGCCTGTCTTCTTCAAAACATGAACTACTATGGAGATCAAAATAAACTTCTATTTTTTAACCTGGCACTGAACTTACCTACTAAGTAATAAAAACTATCCCGAGCTTATGCTTATACACAAAATTACACAGTAACAAAATGAAACTACTTTTCTTCTAAGATAACTTCTAATGAAAAACATGCTTTTACTATTCCATGAAAGTGAATGGAAATAGATTATAAATTGTTATATTTTTGTATTTAATAACAACAATATTATTGACAAGTAAGTCAAAATATAAATCCTATTGCACAATGACTACGTGGAATTAAAACACAAATGAGTATAATCATGGCTACAAACAACCTGTAGGTTAGTATGGATTTAACATGAAATATTCAGAATGAATTCAAACCCTAGCTAAGCGCAGACAAAACACAAAAGATAATACTAACAATTTGAGAACCTACTAAACATGATAGATGGTATTGACAGAGGTATATAATTACATCCACGCAAATGATTAAACTATTTTTACAGGAAAAACGATTTGCATAATGAACTACTTCGTTGTACGATGGAAAGGAATCAAAACATATATCCATAGGTAATGCCGTTGTCATTGAGGGGCCCTCAAACAAGAGATAGTGGAATATTCTATGAAGTTCAGTCACCAACCATCAAATGAAAAATGCAATCTCAGAACCAAGCAATGGTTTTTATATCAACTGAAAAATGCAAATTACAAAGTATATGCCGACAGGCCTTTTCACAGCCCATTGCGTCTTTATATAGTTTTTACAATGGAGAGAGAGGGTCGACCCTTTCAGTGGTTGACCTCTCTAATAATAGAATGTATTAAAGACTGAAAGAAACTCCATTTACGAACTGAACTAAACAAGTCGTTTTTCCCCAAATCATGCATGGTGGTTTCCTGGACATTAAACAATGGATGCACTAGAGGTTTGGACCAGTTACAACATGAATATTCTCAAGCAAGAGCTCACCTACCATAAGGTCCAGGTGGGCTACCGTAACCCATGTCTTCATTTGCATCTTCAATGCTCCCAATTATGATAACAAATGATTTATGAGGTGTGAACGAAAGGTTGAATGATCCTCCGCATACAAATGATATTCTGAATGATTGTTTATATGAGAACCATAGTCTGAAACAACCAAACTATATGCCCAACAGATTCAGCAATGTTAATGTAACGTTAAGTTTCCATAAAAATGATAATTCAATGAAATTTTATAAAGAAATCGTATGAGTATAAAAAATGGACACCTGAGTCAAAACTGGTGTCTGAATGATAAAAGATATAAGCTTGATATACTAGGAATGACAAAAATGACACCAATGTAGCATGATTATGGATCCAAAATGATGACAAAATTGGACATCAACACTTACTGGAACATAATCATGTTGATAACAATCAATTGGATCATAACCATTTTGATAATAATCAATTTGATCTGGCATGAAGCTTGAACAATTAGGTCTTGGTATGAAAAATATAGATACGAAGGATGAGGGAACTCATATATACATTGAGTGTCTAATATTTTTCATGTATTTCTAGTTTCTAGTTTATTCGAGTGGATCTATTAATTGGATGTATTGGTGTATGTGTGAAGCAACTTACAAATAGGCTCTTGGAATTGTTGCTTACCACTATATTTCCATAGTTGCACGACCTCATTTGTGATATGAATAATTGTCTTAGTTCTGTATTTTTGTTATGTTCAACAAATTCATTGTTGAGGAAATTTCTACAATTTATGAATATGCATTTGGGCACATCAAATGATCACTATTCATATGATGTAACACAAACATGGTTGTATAGTACACTCCTTGTAGTTGTCTAAATGACATTAATTATGTTGGACAAACCACCTATAAATTATTTGTCCTGCAAAACTAACAAAGCACATGATTTGAAGCACTTAAAATTTTCATTTAGGTGTAGTTGAATTCCATTGACATTGGTGCCAATGTCAAAAAACCTGGTGATGAAAACAACCCCAGGATGGGCAGAGAAAATCTAAATCGATCTAAGCTACAAATTCATTTGTCAATTATGAAAGTCTCTCATAACACTGGTGAAAGTTTGAGGTATATATTAACTCTGGGAGAGACATTTGTACTGAATGTTATTGAATATTGCACAATCTCTCTTAAAGTTGGAAGCCAATATTAAAATCGTTGGAAGTTTCTGTGCATATTAAATTGCTTATATGGTTACTTCATAATGTTCAATAGCTCCCAAGTGGTGGAAACAAAATGAGAAGTCGTCGGAGTACAAACATATTGTATTTTCATTGGTTAGGGTCTCAATCAAAAACATTGAGAGCATGTAAGAGGAATGGACATAGCAAGATCGTAATAGATATTGTAGGTAAGCAGTGACTGCAAAGCCCCTCTTTATTTTACTACTGGACCTTGTATTTATGCACCTTCATAAAGGCATTCAATCAATATCCATCTTCAACATTTTTCAATTCCATTTATACAACATTAAGCTACCCTTAAATTCTTATTTCTTCGTGGAATGGGATACCCAGGTCTGTTATTAGTGCCCAATAAAATTCCAATTACTTTCAATTAATCCATTAATTCGATTTCTAGCGTAAGATATAATGTAATCTATCTTATTTATCACACATATAGCTCATGAATTATGCCACCTATATAAAATCAACTGCAAAATCAATATTATATGTTTATCAAAGAAACCAATGAAACATTGAAACTTTGTACATGGTATTGGCATGTGGCAATGTATGTGACTTTGTAGTCCATATTATATAGAGAAATGTTGGTAAAAGTTCAAGGTATATATTAACTCTGGAAGAGACATATGTATTGAATGTCATTGAATATTGCACAATCTCTCTTAAAGTTGGAATCCAATATTAAAATCCTTGGAAGTTTATCTCCAGATTAAATTGCTTATATAGTTACTTCATAATGTTCCGTATCTCCCAAGTGATGGAAACAAAATGAGATTTCGTCGCAGTATAAATGTATGGTATTTGCATTGGTTAGGGTCTTAATCGAAAGCATTGAGAGCATGTAAGAGGAATGAACGTGGTAGGATTGTAAGATATATCATGGGTAATCTATGACTGTGAATACCCTCTTTCTTTCACTACTGGCCCTGCATTTACGCACCTTCATAAAGGTGTTCAAATTAATATCCACCTTCAACACTTTTCAATTGCATTTATACATCATTTAAGCTACCCTTAAATGCTTATTTCTTCATTTCATGGGCTACCCAGAGTCTATTATCATGTCCAGTAAAATTCCTACTGCTTTTCGTTAATTGTTGGAGGATCCTAAGTCGGTTAGCTGACTAGGTCCTTCATTTGACTAATTATAAACAATTATATTATGTCAATATCATGGGTCGTGTCAGCTAGTTGAATTGACAAGTAGTTATGTAACTATTTGTAAATATTATATATAGGCTATAGAGCCGGATAAAGACTTGGTTTGGTTGATTGTATGAACCCTCTTGTGTACTTGAGTAATATAAGTGTTTCTATTCTATCTCCCATTATGTGTCTCTTGTTATATCATTGTTTATATGAATATGTAATATGTATCATTGGTAACTTGCAATCTGATTGATTACAACATTGGTTCCATTTATGGTGGTACATGTCGCAGATGAAAATGACTATGACCCGATGATATCAAAGAAATATATTAAGGATTGGTGGGATCGAAAAATAACGAACTACCTACAAAAATACACTAGAAGAAAGAAGCTGACTATTGCTCAAGAAAAAAAGAATTTATTCTCTGAAACACATGAAAAGTTTTTCGATTCCGTTCCTTATGCATTGAAGAATATTCTGGATAAAAAATACGGTAGATGAAAGCAAACGACAATTACGCCAAAAACTAACCAGAGGAGTCTGGACAAAATTTTCTTAGTGGTTTGAAATAATTGTTGATGAATTATGTGAGGAGCGAGTCTCTGTCGATAACATTCAATAGAGATTCTACAACGAGCTCACTGAAAAATTCCTTTGTTATCTACCGACACTTTTGTTCAGATTCCTAACCAACAAAGGAGCGAAACATATTTTCGAACCTCGACGACTTCTGCTAATGCTACCAAAAAACATGAACTAGGAATCAAAGCAAAAATATTGGGAAAAAATCATACAAGAGCGAGAGTGGGAGTACTTCCTCAGCAAATAAACAGTTGCACCCTAGTTTTATAAAAATATTTTGGGTCGACAATGGGGGGGTAGCTGATCACGTCTGGTAAAGTAGGGAAATACTCGTCGACCGATGAGAAACATGACGTGGTCAGCAATGGAAAATCAAAACAAAAAAGGATAAAAATAAAACAATGACACACAAAAGCGCTCGAGATATTCAAAGGATTAAGCGGGAAAATAGAAGGAAAAGGAGAGAATAAATAAGGGAGAAGGCTGTTGTATTCCAGAAAGAAAGGAAGATGAGTACGGTGACAAAAGTAGAAGAAAATATGCCAGAGTTGGGTCATGGCCAACAAGAAAGGGGCGTTGATGAAGATCTGTCACATATGGAAGAAGACTTGTGGATAAAGTAGGGTAAATCTCTCCAAGTAACAATACATGAACCTACAGTACCGCATTCTCCATCACATCTTATGTAGAGTTCCCAAGTGCAAGACATTGTTCAAGAATATTTAGGATTACATGCTGGCCAAGTAGGTGTATTGATTCAATGGGATGATGAAGGAAACGAAGTCGATCGATTGTTAATTCATCGACCGCGAGAGGGAAACTAGGTTAATTTTCATCCTTATCTCTCCAATCGAAATTTTCACCTACTTTAATCAGAACGTGGAGGAGCGCCCCCCCAACAAATTCCAGCTACGAATAGTTCACCAGATCAGTTGGTATCACCGGTACGAGAAGCACCCTAGTTTGAACAAAAATTTTATTGGCTATCAACATAAGTTGTTGACATAAATTGGCTTATAACGGTCGACAAAGAACCGAATCATACAAAAAATATTACCGACGGAAACGAAACAACTTTTGAGAATAGTTGTGAAAAGAGCGCAGTTACAGGAAGTGACCCACCACCACCACCAACTCCACCAAGAGAAGAAGATGAAGATGTTGCACATATGGCGCACGTAACCGTTCATATTCCCCTCTATGAGGGAGATGAAGACCCAAAACGACATTGGTTTGTCCATGAGTCGATATGGGAGGCCAACGCCATTACCAACGAGGATTGTCAGATGGAACAGCTTGTTGGTGCTCTTCAAAAAAGAGCACTAACTTGGTACATGACCTACACAGAAAAAATGTGAAACGCGACAAAAGGTCAAATCAAGCAGCAGTTCATGTCTTTCTTTAAAACTCCCGATGCAAAGCATATTGTTGCCAAAAATTTGAAGACCACTGCTCAGAAGCTGGCAAAAATAGTACGGGAATACGATAAAATATTTAAGGACTTGTTGAGCCAATTAGAGTATAATATTGATGAACAATTATTAATTTAGTGATTTGTTGCTAGATTATTATAGAAAAATTGAATGCACATTCAGCTAGATAATTTTAATACATATGAAGATGCACTGACAAAAGCGTTGCAAATTGAAATGGATGAGGAATATCCTATAAATCCTGTCAATCGACTTATTGAGGAACAACTTGAAAGTATGCAAAAATCAATACGAGAAATGAGCCTCAGAGGAAATTGTAATAAAACTACATAGTTAGTAATTATTAATTAAGGCCGGCTTGATAGGGCACACCATTTAATGGTGACCCTTGATTTGTATAAAGGATGCATTTACTTTTGTAAAATCATCATTCAATAATAAATATATATCCTGTTGGAAAATTCATTCCAAGTTGGTAGCAGATCCTTTCGATCTCGATTTCTCAACCCCATTTATTTATGTGTTTCCCTCCACCCAATCGTTTCTCACCAATCACCCACAATATTTGTGTTCCTTATATACCACCTTCCAGACCCCTCTGTCCTCCAACACCCTCTCCACTCCAGCACCCACCTCTTTCCTCCACTGCTGCTCTCCAATGCTTCCCACACCAACGTCCTCCTTCATCCACTCGCTCCCCTCCATCACTTCCCACACCAACGCCCTCATTCATCCACTCGCAGACTTCTGTATACTTCCACAACAACACCCACACCAGCACTCACATGCCTACCCTTCCCTGCTCGCTGTTCCCTGCCCTTGTCACAACAATCTCCACGTTGCGCCCATTCATCAGAATCCCTCCCTTTGCGCAGATCACCATTCCATTTGCACCTCTCTCTCCCACGCTGCACATACCACCATTCTTCATGTAAACCAACCAACAATCCAGTCCATGATTCCCCATTTAAAAAAAATTTATAATATTATTATTATAATAATAAATAATTATTATTATAATCTTTTTAAAAACCTTACAAACTATTAAAATTTTGTAATAAAATAATTATTATTTTTAATAATAAATTGCTATTATTACAATTAATAATTTAATAGTTATAAATTCAAATTTAACAAGAAACCCTTTGGAGAAAAAGAAATTCAAATTTAATAGTTATTATACATGAAACATTGAGAGAAACCCTCCGGAGAAAAAAGATGCATCCATTATATTAGAAGATGATCCATTTCAAAAAATACTGACAAAGCTTGAACACAAATATGAGGATATTTGTGACCCAAAGATCGAAATTCTCTCACTGAGAGACTAAATTAAAGGAGGATGCATCCATTATATTAGAAGATGATCCATTTCAAAAAATACTGACAAAGCTTGAACACAAATATGAGGATATTTGTGACCCAAAGATCGAAATTCTCTCACTGAGAGACTAAATTAAAGGAGGAAATAACTCACATATAGGACCAACCCACAACATTGGTCACAAGGTCAAGATTGAATTACCAAGGTTCGATGGCGAAAGTAATCGAGACAAGATTCGATGGATCAACAAAATCGAAAAATATTTTGAAATGTATAATATTTATTGCGACAACGACAAACTGAATGTTGCAACAATGTACATGGATAAAAACGCTTATGACTGGTTCTTATAGTGGGACTCAACAACAAAGGGAGGTCGATTACTTAGAGACTGGGACACTTTCAAGAAAAAATTATTTAAACTATTTCGAGACATGGAAGAAGTCGAAATCTACAACAAGCTCACTCGTTTACAACAAGAAGGAACCGTAGATGAATATTTTAGCAATCTACTGGTCCTGGCCACTCATGTCCAAGATAAAACTGAAGAACGAGATAATATTATTAGATGTCAAAGACATGGAACAAGCCCGACAAAAAGCAAAATTAATTGAAGAGAAGCAAAAGAAACAACGTTCATCGGATTACATACCACCCCACCTAAGAGCCAATGAAAAAAAAGAAGACAATCCATGCCGTAGGTGTAATGCCCTTAATTGGCACCCATGGCATAAGTGAAAAAATAAGAATTTGTTCTTGTGCAAAAAAAGTAATACGAGTGACAATAATGATGAAGAATCAAGCGACACACCTTCCTCCGACACAGAGTTAGATAGTGATGAGACTAGCAAGGAGGAGGCTAACATCACACCAAAGCTCTCAGTGGCTGCAATGGCATGTTTCTCTCAACCCCAAACCCTCAAATTGTTTGGCCATATCAAAAACATGAAAGTGACGGTGTTGATCGATAGTGGGAGTACACGCAACTTCATAGACTCCATGGTAGCGAAACAATTAAACATATTCAACTACCCGGCCACAATTTTTCCAAGTATCAATGTCAAGAAAAAAGACTACACCATGCGACGGTAAATTCCATAAAGTAGAACTATCTATAAAGGTATACAAGATAAAATCGCCAATGTATTCTATCGAAATTGGAGGGGTTGACATTGTTTTAGGTGCACAATGTTTGGAAACGTTGGGGACAATCGGATGAAACTTACGTGAACAATTTATAAATTTCTATGAAAATGGGAGGAAATATAAGCTTTACAATATTAATTCCCCCCCTCCCCAAATTGTTTCAACGAATAAAATGGAAAAGATGGTAAAGAAGGGAGCTTAAGCATTATTCTTACACTGCTATGCTATGGAAGGAACAACTGACGAAAAAAAAAATACTAACCCATGTGAATTAGAACAACTTCCGGGGGAACATAGTGACATCTTCTGAAACCCTCCTCATGGTCTCCCACCCCCAAGTTCTAAGGATCACATCATTTTGCTGATGCCATGATCAACACCATTCAGAAAAAAAGTCATACATACAATCTCACAGGAACAAATCAGAGATTGGACTTTTAGTACAAGAGTTATTAGACGACGGAATAATCACAAGTCGTAAGAGTCCTTTCTCTGCACCAGTCATACTCATTAGAAAAAAATATGGATCATATAGACTTTGCATTGATTATTGAGTGTTAAACAAAGTCACAATAAAAGATAAATTCCCCATTCCCTTTGTTGACGAACTGCTCGATGAGCTACATGGTGCAAAATATTTTTCTAAATTAGACTTAAAGTCGGGATATTACCAAATCCTTATTCGAGAAGAAGATGTCCCCAAAACAACTTTCTGCACCCATGAAGGTTTATATGAATTTCGAGTGATGTCGTTTGGATTATCCAAGGCTCCGGCTACATTTCAATCGGTAATGAATGACTTGTTTCGCTCATACTTAAGGAAGTTCGCGCTAGTGTTTTTTGATGATATCCTTATTTATAGTAAATATTGGAACTCGCACCTCAAGCATGTAGAAACAATATTGAAGCTTCTAGAAGAAAACAAATTTTATGCTAACAAATCAAAATGTAGTTTTGGGAAAAAAGAAATAGAATTTTTGGGGCACATCGTATCAGCTGATGACATTAAGGTCGATCCCAAAAAAAATAGGGTGATCATAGAGTGGTTGTCCCCCAAGTCAATTACATCGTTAAGAGTATTTATGGGTCTAAAGGGTTATTATAGAATATTTGTTCGCAACTATGACCAAGTTGTAGCACCCCTAACATCACTATTAAAAAGGGATGCTTTCAAATGGGATAAGGATGCAGAAACTTGTTTTGAACAATTGAAAACCCTAATGACATCCACACTAGTGTTAGCATCTCCTAATTTTATGAAGACATTCATCCTTGAGTGTGACGCTTCAGGGATAGGTGTAGGAGGTGTTCTCATGCAAGATAAACACCCCATTGCCTTCAAAAGCCGAACGTTTAAATCAAGTGAGCAAACAAAATACACATATGACAAGGAAATGTTGAAAATAATTCATGCCCTTGTTAAATGGAAGCACTATTTGTTTGGGAAAAATTTCTTGTTAAAACAGACCACAATAGCATGAAGTATTTTTTAACTCAAAAAAATATCTCTCTCGAACAACATAAATGCATAAGCAAAATCTAAGTCTTTAATTTCAAAATTTTGTATAAGAAGGGAAAAGAGAATAGGGTTACAGACAACTTATCAAAAAAACATGAAAGTGATTCCGCCCTATGTGCCATATCCATAGTTGTTCCTGAATGGATTTCAGAAGTCCAAAGTGAGTATGTAAAAGACCTAGAGATAAGGAAGCTAATTGAAGAAGTTGAAAACAACAAAGCAACAAAATCCAAATATTCATGGGAAAAATACATACTATGGTACAAACAAAGAATATATTTACCCATTTCATCAAAATTCAAAACTCAAGTCTTAAAAGAGAACCATGACTCCCCAACAACAGGCCATGTTGGTTTCTTTAAAATATACCACAATATCCGCTAATCGTTCTTTTGGAAGGGAATGTATACTGATATCCAAAAATATGTGGCTGGATGTGATACATGTCAAAGACATAAATTTGAGACGGTGGCTCCTCCGAGTCTCCTACAACCCCTTCATATTCTAGCCCAAAAATGGTCTGAGGTATCCATGGATTTTATCACCGACCTTCCTACATCAGAAGGAAAGGATAGTATATTTGTAGTTGTTGACATATTAACAAAATATGCCCATTTAATTAGTATTTCATCCAAAGCAAAAGCAATCCAAGTCGCAGATAGTTATGTAAAGAATATATTTAAGCTCCATGTGTTTCCCAAGGTTATTATTAGTGACAGGGACCCTAAATTTACCAACAAATTCTAGAAGGAATTGTTCCACCAAGTTGGGACTTCACTAACTATGAGTACCTTGTACCTCCCCCAGACAGATGGACAAATGGAAGTAGTAAAAAATGCCTTGAAGGATACTTGAGGAATTTTGTGAACGACCGACAAACTCAATGGGTACAATGGCTACACCTTGCAGAATGGTGGTACAAGAGTACATATCATACATGAACAAAAATGTCACCTTTTGAATCCTTATATGCGTACCCAACTCCTACAACAAGAGAATATGTCATCAACAATTTCAAAGTTCCAACAACAAGAGATTACCTAGCAACATCCAATGAGGTCATCTGCATTTTGAAGAACCATCTCGAACAAGAAAGAAACCACATGAAACAACAAGCAAACTCAAAAAGAACCGATCGAGAATTTGAATTGGGTGATTGGGTGTTTGTTCTCCTTCAACCGTACAAACAAAATTCACTAAAAAATTCCAAAAATTATAAACTTGCACCAAAGTTCTATGGCCCATATCAAGTGTGAAAGCGAGTGGGACAAGTGGCCTATGCTCTAGACATCCAAAATAAAGGAAAAATACGTGACATCTTCCATGTGTCATGCCTAAAGAAGAAATTGGGCTGAACCACTCACATACAAACTGAATTTATTATGTTAGATAATGAAGGAAAATTAGTGCCAGAACCAGAATGCATTTGGAAATTAAAACCATAAAACTTTGCTCTAGATCAGTCAAGGAATACCTTATCAAGTGGAGAAACTTACCATATGATGAAGCGACATGGGATAATGAATATTTTCGTTCGCGCCACTCATCCTTATGAATACTTCGTGGACAGAGTATTCCAGAGAAGGATGACTTGTAATAAAACTAAATAGTTAGTAAACCTAGTTAGTTAGTAATTATTAATTAAGGCCAGCTTCATAGGGAACACCATATAATGTTGAACCTTGATTTATATAATGGTTGTATTGTACTCTTGTAAAATCTTCATTCAATAATAAACATACATCCTGTTGGAAAATTCATTCCATAAATGATGTTTGGTGTACCAAATGCTTGATGGTTAGTCATACAAAAGATTATTGTCGACAAGAAGATCATCAACAGGACATATGGTTTGTTCAATCGAAATTCTTTTGCGACATCTACCAGGAGCACGACTTAAACACAAAAAAATATTACCTGTATAATATGAAGAATGAACAATCTCACTAGTGCACAATTTGTGAATTCAAGATCCACTCGACAACAGAATGTCAGTTGAATTTGAAAAATCGACAGAACTATCAATCGGTTTATCAGACCAATGTCGTCACTTAAAATAATATCGCTGAAAAAAATGAGAGAAATGGAAATAACGACCGAAACAATAGAAACAATTACCAAAGGTATGATGGTCGTACATACGAGCACCGAAATGACAACTACAATTGATGAGGAGGATTTCAAGGTCGAGGGTGATATTTTGGAAATCAAGAAAATCGATCGTGTCGACCCATTTAATGTTATACATGCCTAAATGAGGGACATCGACATGGAGACTATCCATACAAAGACCACCTAGAATTGAAATTTTGTACAAGTTGTGGAGTAGGTGATCACTCTTTGGAGGATTTCCCTGCCATGCTTAAAAAGATAAATAATTTAAAGAATGTTAATGTCTTGTCTAGTGTTTGAAAATATGATATTGTTCAAACTAAGAATTTACAAATTGTAACTTGACAAGGAACAAAAATTGGCATTGGTAATCCACAAATTAGTAAAATAAAAAGAAAATACGACTACCCTGCTGAACAAAAATGATTATATAATGATGCATCAGTAATATTCCAAGAACTAGTAGCACATGAAGAATATGATGACTCTTGACAAAAGACTACTAACGAACGCACTAATCAAACTGATAAATAAATATGAGTTTGTTGCAAAACTAATAGATTTAATGTACAGTCTTAAAAATACATCTGGTGAAGATAAACAGGATAAAAGTATATGTATCCTTCATTAAAAAGACAAAAACTATGTAGACCCATTAGTTGACCTAGAAATTGAAGGCTACCACGTCCGACAAGTCGTTCTTGATTTCGGATCGCAGGTAAACATAATGACTAGAGACACATGGGAGAAACTTGACAAACCTTGTTTAAATGAATTCAACATATATTTAAAATTAGTAGACCATGGGGGCTTCACTTGTTGACCAATATCCTATCATGTTAGTTCATATTGTGGGTTTTAAAATTATCAAAAATTGAACCAATATATTGCAAGTATTGGGGGGGATGAGGGTTTTAAGGTGGGGGTGGGTAGGGTGGTTTATAAGGATTGAGGCATAAAAAGGGGTGAGGAGGAGGTTTTAAGTATTGGTAGGGGGTTTCAACAAAAATAGTTTGGGTCAATATCTCTGGAAATTAAGGGTATTCTTTAATATCCCACGATCGCATGTGCTATGTCAGAGGTTCACTAAGTGAATTCCCTGTGTAGTAGACCAAGGACTAATTGATCCTATTGGGGTCTGGAAAAATTTCAACATGTGCATTAAAGGTATCTCGACTAAAGTTGACTTCAAAATAATAAACCCCAAGGAAGGATCCATCTCCTTCCCTGCTCTAGTACGACCACGAGGAAGAAAAACGAAATCATCCATATCATTAGACAAAGAAAGAGTTAAACTTAAAGGTAATGGGAAAAAACTCATCGCTCCAATTCATCCATCCCAGCGAGAATCTTGGACAGAACCCATTGAGAAGGATGTCGACGTTCAATAATTATATCAAATACATAACAATGAAGATTACATCGAACCTAACACATATGGAGAACTCCACCTTGGGAATATTGATTTGATCGGATATAACTCGGACATCGAATTATACAATTGGGAACTAGAAAATTACGAACTACAAGCGCAAGAATGTTGGACTATCCAAGCTATTCCCAAAAAGAAAACCCGACAATGCTTTTCTCTCACTTCAATCCCAGAAATATTTGACGAAAAATTAGAGAATATCCATCCCTAACTCCAATAAAGAATAAGTCATCAAGCTGACCACCACTTAGATACAAAGAGCGTGAATCACCATCACTTCATATCGAGCAAGTTTCTAAAAATATAGGTGAACAAGGTCGACTCTAGAGTTTGGTCGGAACATTTACAGGTCAAGCTGCATGATAGTGGGACACACATCATTCAATATTACAAACTTGGACGACAACATATACATATTTTATTGAAAGGTTCAGAGGCCAAAAATTAATAACACAATCAAACATTCTTGTCTTCACACAAAGGAAAGATCTTGAGAAACACATTGACATATGTGAAAAAGAATGGAGAATATTAGGTTATAAAGATGAGCAAGTTTGGCCTCACTTATTTACTAACATATTAGATGATATACCGAATAAATGGTATAAAATGGAAGAATCAAGAGGAGAAACGTTCACATGGAGTGAACTGAAATAAAATTTTCTTAAGGACTTCGAATTCTCATCTCAGGATGAACTATTGGTCGAAGCATCTAAATAGATAAAAATATTCCTACAACCGATCGACATCAATATCGCAAAAGAGAGTCGACCTAATCGACAAAATGCCACATGTCATAATATCTGGTCAATCGAAATCCAACAGTAGACAAGACTTCGACTAGAGACAGAAACCACACTAGGGAAAATTTTTCAATTGAAATTCGACCATCCAGAAATTTAAAAACCAATTAAGACAATATTCAAAATTCAAACATCAGAAAAAGAAGACCCGGAATGGATGGATGCAAAAGTTAAGATAAAATAAGTCAATATATCTAATGATGACAGACCTAAAAACACAAAGATAGGCGATTACTGGAATGAAGAACAAACGACAGAAATCATTAACTTATTAAAAGAATTACTGGACTTTTTTTCTCGGTATTATAAATATCTAAAAGGAATCGTTCAAGAAATGGGTGAAATGAAAATCAATATCAAAACCGAGGCAAAACCAATAAATAAATGACCATATAAAATCACGCACAAATACAAAGAAATAGTAAAGAAAGAAATTGACAGCATGTTGGCAGCCATAATCATTTACCCTATCAATTAGTCATAATGGGCGATGACCCGACACGACTAAGAGTATGTTTCAACTTTTGAGAACTTAATAAAGTAACCCTTACAGACCCATCTTCGACCCCTTTTTTTGGATGAAATTCTTAATGAAGTTCCATGCCATGAGTGTTATTCGTTTACAAACAAATTTTCAAGATATAATCAAGTACCCATTGCTAAAGAAGGTCAAAAGAAAATGACATTTGTATGTGAATTTGGATCATTCACATATAAAGTCATTCCATTCGTATTGAAAAACGCCCCAGCTGTTTTCTCTAGGATAGTCGTCAAATCATTTCAGGCATATATCTACAAAACAATGGTTGTATATTTCGACGACTGGACAATCTATTCTATGTTGAAAAACCATTGTAAATGGCTAATGGCTAAGGCTTATGCTAGAAAGATGTCGACAAATACAATTATCTCTAAATATCAAGAAGTGTATCTTTGCAACCCTAATAGGAATCATACTAGGACATGTAGTGTGCAAGGAAGGAATTAAAGTCGATTATGCAAAAATTAAAACTATTCTCAATTTAAAACTAGTAGTAAATCCTAAACAAGAGTTTTACTCGGGCATACGTGATATTATAGAAAATTCATCCTACATTATTCTGACATGACTTACCCACTAGAAGAACTATTAAACGAAAATCAGGAATATGAGTGGAACAATGAATGTGTCACATAATTCGACTTCTTAAAGAAAAAATTAGTCAAAGCACCCATACTACGATTTCCAAATTGGTCAATTAAATTTCATGTACATATCAATGCGTCTAGAATATCAATCGAAGAAATATTAACTCAACTAGGTGACGATGGAATGGACCATCCAAACGCATACAACAGTAGAAATTTAAACAAAGATGAGAGGAACTACTCAAAAACGGAAAGAGAGGCACTTGGAATGGTATTCGCACTTCAAAAATATCGACATTATTTACTCGCTAATCCATTTGTGTTCTACACAGACCATAAAGCATTAAAATACTTAGTAAATAAACCATTACATTATGGAAGAGTCTTCCGATGATTGTTATTATTTCAAGAATTCAAGTTTAAAGTCATAGTTCGACCAGGAAAAACAAATGTCAGACCCGACCACTTGTCGAGAATCGAAACATGTGAAGAACTAACTGGAATTGAAGACAACCCACCAGATGCACATTTATTCTGAATTGAAGCTGTATATTATGACTTAGCAGAAATTCCTCAATTCTTAGAGGAAGGCCAATCGCCAGAAGGGATGGGTGATAAAAAGAGAAAGATACTGATGATGAAAGCTGCACCCTACACTATAATAAACATATTCCTCTATAAAATTGGATTAGACGATGTCTTATGATGATGTGTTCTCGACACAAAAGAGAAAATATAATAAATGAAGCACACTACGGTCCAGCTGGCAGACATTTTCAGGCTGACACGACATCCAAAAAAATACAACAGTCGAGATTATGGTGGTCAACGATACACCGATATTGTCGAGAATTTATGAATAAATGTGATCGATGCCAACGACTAGGTCCGCCTCTACCAAGCACTAAAATTCCTTTAGTATCGGTAAACCCAAGCTTAACATTTGAAATTTGGGCAATTGATTTTATAGTACCATTTCCAATACCTACTAGATGAACAGGAGCACGCTATATTATCACATCAGTCGAGTATGTTACCAAGTGGGAAGACGTAGAACCAGTCGAATCTTTCTCAAGTGAGATAGACACAAAATTTATATACGAGAACACCATCACACGTTTTGGATGTCCATTGAACTTTATTAGTGATCAGGGGTCACATTTTGTAAACAAAACAATCACAACTTTGACAAAACAATTCATGATTGAACATCAGAAAAGTACAAAGTATTACCCTCATTATAATCATGCAATTGAAGCTTTTCATAAAACATTAACCAAAGGATTAACAAAAATTTGTAACACCAACAAAGACGAATGGGATGACAAGATACATGTTGTTTTATGGGCATACAGAATGACATACAAACGTTTGACAAGTCAGACGCCATTTTGACTTATCTATGGACAATATGCAGTCCCACCCTTACATTTTCGTCAAACAACCCCCCTCATTGTCAACATACTACACATTGATGTCAAAAATTATAGAAAATAAATATTAATACAACTATCCTAACTTGAAGAGAACCGACTAATCGCAATACAACACCAAGAGATCCAAAAGCAACAACAAAAATCCTGGTGTGATAGAAATATCAAAATTAAAAATTTGGTGGTTGGAGGTATTGCACTACTATACAATAGTCAAGTAAAAGGAAAACCTAAGAAACTATATACTGAGTGGATGGGTCCATACATTGTAGAAGAAATCAACACTAACTTTTCAGTCTAACTCAAAACACTACAGGGGAGTGTATTTTGGAAATTGGTTAATGGTGCATGACAAAAACAGTACAAAGCTTTTTTTAAAAATGGTTGCGTAACTATAAACAATTGAAAAAAAAAACTATAAAAATCTAAAACAAAGACAAGAAAAATACTATGAAACGAACCAGTATGACAGGATCTTGGATCAATTCCGAGGCAGGAAGCAGTAAGACAAAAATTGGGAGATACAATCATCGACATAGCAGGCATGAGGAATTCTGATCACTTCGAAATTACTGATACCATCACGATCCATAAATACACTGACATAAAGAAGAAAAAATGGTCCAATCAAGTCATCATGAACATCGACACTTAGAGAAAAAAAAACGGACATGCCTCTAAAGAAACACCGACAACTTGCCCTTTGCATTCGAGTCCACCATTAATATCATAATTAATACCACCAACCACTATGCCTTCTCCCGCTCCAAATAATTCCGCTATAAATACCACATTGGAAGAGACTTGGATTCCATTCTGCGAAGAACTTGAACACCAAAACAAATAAACACCAGAGCATATTTTATCACTTTCTGAACCAGAGTATCCAACTAACGCAATGGAATTGAAAAAGTCAACTGCAACTACTAGGTCCATAACAACCAAGTTTAAATAGTTGGGAAAAGCTGGCACACCACTAGAGAGTCGATTACACAACATTCGCAGTGCTAAAGTTGTCGAATCACAATGGAAGAGGATCTGGAAGGAAATCAAGGAATGGGGAACCAAAAAATATGATAAATGGAGAGAGGAAGCTCATAAACTAAGCGCTATCACAATTCTTAGCTACATGAATGCACCACTAATGGATAGTTTCGCAAGAACAAAATAAATTATTGCACAATTCATTATTAGCAGATATCATAACGGAAAATTATGTTTCGACACACTCATGGAAATTACTAGCGACTTAATCTACAATATTACCTGATTATCAAACAAGGGAGAACTTGTATGTACTAAATTGAACCTAGTCCTAGTCAAAAAAATAATAGGTACACCATCGGCGAAAAACTCAATAGGACTAGTGGTCAACCAAATCATCTAGGGCATACCAAAGATAACTGCCAAAATTATGTCCATGGCTTTAATAAGCACGTGAAGAGGTTCTGAAATCAAGTTTGACATGCTCAACACAGTTCAAAATGTGTCAACAATAGGGAAACTTTACTGCTGGGTCGAACATCTAGCCGAGATAATTAAGCACATATGCGTAAAATTCCAAGAGGAGGGCATCCAGATCTAGTTCCCCTCATTAATAATCTCGATAGCAATGTTCCATATTTGACCAGTCGAAGATAAGGATTTCACTACACTAAATTGCTCAGCCATAGGGAACTTCAAGTCCTTCACTCCGAATGGTTGTTGACTAGGAGTAACAACAATGAAAATATGGTTCGATACATGGTTTCAAGCATTAAAGATACAAAATGCTTGATTTATCATCCATATGGAACTTCAAGTCCTTCACCTTGAATGGTTGTCGATTGGGAGAAACGACAACAAAAATATGGATCGATACATGGTTTCAAGCATTAAAGATCAAAACTGCTTGATGGAAGGAACCTCTGGACATGAGAATAAGTCTACCACTGACAACGCACATCCAACTTGAGTTGGACCACATGTCAGTCCGGTAATTACAACGTGCTGGGCATACCGCCAGGGAAATCGAATTCTACCCTTCGGTTGAGGAAATATTCATTGAAATGAGTCGACAATCCAACACTAAGTTGGATATACCACCCATAACAAGAAGAATTGATCAACCAATGGTCGAACCCTTAACCAACACAGAAAAAGAAGAGGACTATGAAATCCACATTCATCTGAACACTTTCACTCTCAACCGCGACAATACTAGCAACATCAATCCACTGGGTATTTCACTACCAGGTCAACATAAACCATAAGAACAAACAGATCAATATGATGAAAGTACCCAATTCGATCCTCCTCTTTCGGAAGACACCCTCACTAAAAAGAATATATGCTGAGTGGTCGACGCATTGTTCAAAGCCCAATAGAACATGAAGAGTATATCAAAAGAAAAGGTTAAGTGCAAACTCATTCTTCCGGATCCAACTGAATATGACGATGTAGAGTTGTTTGATAATGCGACTCATATTTTGGAGGATGCAACTAGAAACAAAATTATGGTTGATGAACAGTTAGGCAGGTTTATCACAGAGGAGGGGAAGCAACCAAACTGACCAGACTCAACTCCGAAGAAAGTCAGGTTTGCTACGACACCTGATGTTGATCTCACCACTACCCCACCACCTCCATCCTTGACCTCAGTTATCAAATAATAAGTCACACCAAATTCGAAAACCACCACACCTTTATCCTTAATTCATCCATACTTGCAAAAAATACCAGCACCACTCTGAGATCATATTAAAAATATATAATGATCTCCAAAACTTAATTAATCAATTACTATATCTTCTTCCCAGCTGGAAGAAATTGACAATCAAAAGACCGGTTTTAGCCATGGAATCTCTGTAATCCAGTGTAATCATATCTAACATTCTTAGCATTCCACAATCATCCATTTCACAAGCACAAGTTGTTGGGCACACCGAAATAGTCATACAAAGAAATCCTGACTTAACTAGTAATATTGTGGTCGAGCAAATGTCTTCATTTATCCCTCAACCTGTTGAACCGTTGACCACACCACAAAGCTCCCCACACATTGAACCCCTTACCGCTGACCCCATTATTGAACTTGCCGAACCTGTTAATACTATATTACCGTTGACTTCCATACCAACTATATTATCATCAAATTTCGACCAACCATTACCACAGGAGGCAATAAGCTTAATCGTCGACCCCAATTCACATCCATCACCTATTTCATCCATTCCACGATCACCGTCTATCACCAATACCATCAATTCTTCCATCATTGTCCACACTAGCCACCTTAGTCATGTTATTACTACCCTAGTTACTAAACAAACCCAGAAAGGAGCAACATAAGGACTACCAGAACAACTCCAAGATACCGACAGACGGAGCAAAGAGAAAGAAAGAAGGAAAATAAAACATAGGAAGGAGAAGAAAAAACAAGAAAAAGAACAACAACGACAACAACAACAACTACAACTACAACAATCAAAACAACAAACACCCCTATTGGTTCATCTAGCTCAACTCGGTTCAATAGTTACAATTAATCCACGAAAAATCCAAAGAAGAAGAACTAGATATGTTGACAGATGTAATTAATAAGGAATATAAACACATAAGAGTAAGGACAAAAGGACAAATCAATAAGCTGGAAGCATAATAGAAGGAATTTTAGCCAAGTGTGAAAGCTTGTCACAACAATATATTACAATTCCAGGATGGACTGGCTCAGATAAACCCCTTGACAAAGCATATCAAATTTTTTAAAGTGTTGTGTCGAAATTCCAGGAACAGTTAAAAGGGAGGTGACAAGAGCAAGCCGAGGAAACCACTGTGTTACTCTGAAATTAATTTACAACATTTACTGCAGCCTACAAATTGTTGATCCAATATGTTGTAGAGTCTAATCTCATGGCAGATGTCCTACAGAACTGGTATACTTACTATGGTCAGGTGTTCGAAGAAATGAAAAAGACACATCAACTTATCAGTTCACTACAATACCATTGGCCAGTTTCTAGTGAAGCAATGGCGCAGACCATTGATAACCAAATCCTTCTAGAGACTCAAAAACTTGAAAATTTGGAGCGACAAGAACATCAGTGGATCAGTGAGACCCGAACTAGTCCATCCAGTATCGAAAAAATCATGCCACAACTACAACAACTGCTTTCCACTACTGAAGAAAAGACACAACCCTTAGGAATTGACATAATAAGTCATGACAATACATAGTGAAAGAACAACACAAGATCACAACTATTCAGATAGAAAAAGGGCCATCTCCCCATTTCTCCAGGACGAAGAAATATTTTGAGGTGGGGGAGATGTTGGAGCAGCCTAAGTCGGTTAGCCAACTAGGTCCTTCAGTCGATTGATTGTAAACAAGTAGATTATTTCGATCTCATAGGTCTTGTCGGTGAGTTGAACCGACAAGTAGTTATGTAACTGTTTGCAAATCTTATATATAGGCTGTAGAGATAGATAAACACTTGGTTTGGTTGATTGTATGAACCCTCTTGTGTTCTTGAGTAATATAAGCATTGTTATTCTATCTACCATTCCTTGTCTCTCTTTATATCATTGTTTATATGAATCTGTAATATGTATCATTGGTAACCTGCAATCTGATTTATTACAACATTAATCCATTAACTCGATTTCTAGTGTAAGAGTGTATTCTATCTTACTTATCACACATCTCACTCGTTAATTCTTCCACCTATATAAAATCAATTGCCAAATCAATCTTACAGGTTTATCAGAGAGGGGAATAGTCTCTACCATCTATTTATAGATAAAGTTCTAATTGCTATAATAATTTATGTAATTTTATACCACTAATTCTTCTGTGTTTTTCTACCGCCAATTCAATTGTATTGAAAAACTTTCAATTAATACGTTTGAAGTGATCTAAATCTGGAACTTTCTAAAACTCAAAAATATTCCAAGAAAAATAGCTTTGTTAATCTACCTATAGAACTTAACCATCTATCTTTCTCCTTATAATATAATTTCTCATATTTATATTTTCACCTTTATACTCAATCATCCAAAATCATATATACATTATTTTCTTTGAATTTCCATAAGAGAATATTTTATTGATGATTTTCAACGTTTAAAGCGTCAAACGAAATATTGATACACACACAAAAAGGACTTTTAATGTTATAAACTTATTAAGACCGCCCCAAAAGTGAATAGAGGTTGAATATCAAGAAGATAATGCTTGTAAACATTAGGACAATTTTTAGTTACGCTCGGGTATCAAAGATCCATTAACGCAAAAAGGTTTAAACCTTGATTTAGTTAAATAGGGCACACTAGTAGAGGTGTTCAGAAGTTTTTATTTATTCAAATTAGTAGCATGTGTTTCGTTTTCTCATCACGTGTTTTGTTTTCTTTCTTCCTTGAGTTAATAAAAAAATATCCTGATCCATGGAGTTGCGTTTAAAAAAAAACAATTAAGGAGTCATTCTACCAATATCCTCATATCCTCATAGTTAGGTTTGTCTGATCAATTCAACTTTTAAGCTTAGTTAAAATCATAGTTAGGTTTGTCTCATCAATTCAACTTTTGAGCTTAGTTAAAATCATAGAAATAGTTGTTGTTAGTGGTATTTACTCATATGATTCCACAAATCTCTCTATTAGAGAAACCTTTCTTGCCCATCTTTTACCAACAAACATTATCAAGAGATCAAATTGACCTTTTGGAGATCGAAACACCGAAATATTATTTCTTATATTTTACCATCTCAATACAAATGTTTGACTCTTTTACTTCCCTAGACTTATACAAAAAATAAATACAAGGTGATGGCAACATTTGAAAACTACATATGAGTCTACCACTGGCCACTAAGGAACTTAAGTGATCAAATTAAATGCTTGCCAATTCTCTAATATGGCAAGTTGGTTACATGTTTTTTTAAATTTCTCTTCATATATAGATATGTGCATCTTCACTAGTGTTTAGTCATACAATTGTTTCCCTTATTTTGAAGGTAGAATTCCACCAAAACCCACCTAGACAATCTTCCAAAGATTGTAATCACCCTAACGTATTCACATACTAAAGGATTTAGTTAGATTTATGTTTATAATCTATTAGATTGATGATTTCAACTCCCATACCCTTTTGTTGAAGACTTTTAGAATATACTAAAAAATAGACAATCTTGATCGGTTTCAACATAAATTGTATCACCTCTATTTTTCATCTGTCTTAATTTCCCATATATAATAGCGTATGGGTGTAAAATAAACAAATTTCATATAGATGTTTTGAAATGGTTTCCAATCTTTATGTGATGAGTGTATTTAGGATAAATACTTTGTGTTTGCTCAATATTGTAGCAAGTTTTTGACATGCCAAAATTGTATCTCTACAAAACAACTTTATTACTCAAAATTTTAGTATATTAAAATATGACCTATGTCTTCTCATTACAACTATGTGTCTTCCATGTCTATAGTGGATGCTTGTTCATTCGCTAGGAAATGTCTATTCTTTTTGTACATTTAAAAAATTAAACTATGCTCCAAAATTTAGGAAATGCATGTTTTTTGTATATTTAAAACTATGCTCCAAAATTTACTATGACATATATCATCACTCACCAACCATGATAGAGAAATAAACCAAGCTATAAGTTATTTTCAAATTTATTCCAATGCATAGGTAAGCCCCATTTCTTAAGGAAGAATAACACCCAGACTCCATTCATCTTCATGAACCTCTCAAAGTGTTCATTCTCAAAACATTATCCCTTGCCTAGTCACATATGATGTTGAGGTGAAATTTCTCACATCACACAATTGATTTGTTCCTTGTTTTCTTCTTTTTTTAACCATCGTTTTCAATATGTCAATGTTATGACATTGCTTCTTCTCATCATCATTGAAGAGGACAATGATGATGACAGACGACTTGATGTAAGTTTTCCTACATTGCATGTTTATTTTATTTTATTCACATTATTTTAATATTCATAATAGAAAGTCATGATAAATAATACACCATGGATAAAGGTTTAATGTGAAAATTCTAATACTCATTAATAACCTTAATTGAGAGCCTAAAAAAGGCTAACTATGTCCGACCATCATTGTAAATACTTAACCATGCATGGTTATGGTTGGATTTCGTTAACCATGGTTGAATAAGTCTTTCCATAATTCACCATCATTGAATATTATTTGACCATCTAGTTAACTTTAATAAACCATGGAGGACTTTGGTTGACCATGTTTGAATTTAGTTCCCCATTGTTGACTTTTGTGAAACATGCTTGACTATGGTTCACGTTGGTTAAGTGAGGTTAACCATGGAAAACTATTATTGACCAAGTTTGAGCAGGGTTTACCAAGTTTGGCTATGGCACGACTATGGTTAACTAAGTTTGACTATGGTTAACCCTAGTTTGAAAGTGGTTGGATAAGGTTGACAATGGTTAAATATGGTAGAGTATGGTAGACAATTTGGATAACCATGGTTGGCCATGTTTGACCATGTGTGGTGATGTTTGAATGTTGGTAACGTGTTTGATTATGGTTGACTACTATATTGTTTTTGATGTATGAAAATTGAAATCCAGGTAATGTACATGTTTTTTGTGATCATCATTGTCAGAGGAACAAAATGTCCCATGTTCCATATTTATAGGTCATCTTTCCATCAAATATCTGAAATAGCCAAGTAGGATGCAAAAATGCAACCTAAAAAACATCTGGACACAACCTCCATTCAACTCTATTAGATTATATCCTCTTGTATATTGACCAACTTGGCATGAACATAGCCATGAACACATATATTGTTGGTTGCAACTTGCAACCAAGAGTGTACAGTTGTACATGATTCAATTCAACTTTTGGTGATTGATGTACATCAATATCTTCTTAGCAGCAAATGTCTAGTTTTGCATTAAGAAAACACTTATTTAGCTGGGTTTAATTTCTTTATGCAGTGATGTTTATGTCTTGTGTTGCTTGTATTAACAACTTATGTCTTGTATTTCTTGTATTATCTTCTTATGTTGATTTCATTGTACTTTTTTACTGTTCTTGATCGCGTAGGATAAACAACTAAAACGCACTATTTTTTCGGGGAGTTTTAAACCAAAACCTTTCCACAAAATAAAAATAAAAATAAAAATTATCTCAAGAATTTTATGCTACAGGTATTATATATAAAATTTTAAATAAATTATTAAACCTCTAAGATATGGACCTAATATTGATTTAGATTCTCCAAATTACAAATCCTTGTATGTTAGATTGGAGGAAGCTTCTTCAAATAATGTTGGTTGTGTGGAAATTGTTTCCCTTGGGGCACTTAGAGCACAAAATTCCTTAGCCTTTTCTCATTAATGTCGATTATGTTATTGAATGTAAGGGGTTTGGGTAAGGCTAAAAGGCTTAGGTCCTTATCTAAACTTATCAATGATACTATCCTTGAAATCATTCTCTTACAAGAAACTATGTGTTTAGATTCCTTTGCTATTGGAACCCTCGCTAATTTTCTTCCAGGATAGGAAATATTTGTTATCAATGTTGTAGGTTTGTTTGGTGGTCTTTTATCTTGTTGGAACCCATGGATTGTTCAATTTAGATCCTTTAAAACAAATTGGGGGCTATTAATGGAAGGAAGATTGGGATTTATTGAAGAAAATGTTGACATTCTAAATATATATGGCCCTTATAAGAATAGATATAATTTTTAGGATTCTCTATCAGATTATGAATTACTTAATAATGATAATCTTATCATTGTTGGAGATTTAAACTTCACTACCTCTCCTGTCGAAACCTGGGGACATAATGCTAGAATAGATGTGATGGCTGATTTTTTCATAAAGATGATGGGAAGATTTGATATGGTTGACATTATTCCTCCGATTTTGGAACCTACTTGGACAAATGGTAGGTGTGGAAATATAGAGATTATTTCCATATACTATATGGTGGCATATTGTGTAAGAAAACAAATGTGCATGGTGTCATGCCTTTAACCGTCACCTTTTGCCCACAACAAAAGTTCCACTCTTTACCCTCATTTTACATCTAGACAACAAAAATGATTTCTTTTTCTTTTTCTTTAGGCATGGGAGGTATTGCAATTAGGTACATTGTCTTTGATGAAAATATTTTCAAATTGCAAAGTATATGATTTTTCATCTTGTTGAAAAATTTAACTATGCATTTGTCGATTGTGGGAATAGTGTCTTACCTATAGGTACATTTGGAAAACTTGGATGAAATCGCTCATTTTTTCTTGCAATTCCATTTGTATACAACATGCAAAATATAAGGGTATAGAAAGCAATGTTGGTAAAGCAATTTCCCTTTCAATTAGGCATGTTGTTTCTATGAAATTGATGTTCATTTGTCTAGAAATCATTTGTTTCGGTTGCAGAACTTTCATTTCCAATTAGGGGATTCCTTTTCGATGCATTTGCAGTGTTGCCACATTTTTGTTATACATCAACAAAAACAAGAGAGGAAATTATAAACCACTTTCATCTTTAGCTAGCTTAAGGAGAATCTGATGCGTTGCTATCAATGTAAATAGATTTGGAAATTGAATATTGGTCATAATTGCATGGAAAAAGATATGTTGACCTATATCTTAATTGAATGTCACAATTTTATTTACAAGTAAATGTGCAAAATGTTTATGGACTATGGGGTGATATCTTCTATATCAAGTGGTTTGCAAACTGGCTAAATGTCCTAGTCGTTGTTTGGTCATTGAAAATAAAGATAAAATATCTTCATTTTAATTCTACGCAAGTTGGATATTGCTATAACCTATTGTTCAATGACTATACACCAGCTTCTGGAAATTTTGAACCACTAGTATCATATAAATCAACACAAATAGAACACCATGATTTGAATGAATTGTCAAAAAAATTAACACAACGCAGTGTGTGGATATTCAAATAGAAATCTTAAGATTCAATCAAGTGCTTTTGCAACAAGGCTTATGTAGTTTTTCTTCATAGAAGGCAATTGTCATGATTCATTGTTTGAATTTGTTTCACAATTAACAATGTTCTCTAATAGTTTAGGTCTAAGAAAATAAATTGCACAAACATTTTACAATTGCATTGCATCAAATGATAGTAGAGCAATAAAATGATAACATATATATTTGAATAAAGACATAATACAAGAAAAAATGAATGTTTATAATTGGGAGACATATATCATCCACTTGGCAGAGCCATATAGCATTGGTTGTATAAAAGGCGACGAATTTTCTATGCAATGGTTGTGTGAGTTACTAGATATTAGTATATACCTATGGAACACTAGGTTAAATTTTGTCTTGATTCTATTCAACAAATACGTCAACTACAACTATATATCTATTGAAACATGAAATTGATATAACTCATTCACATTTCCAACCATTGCTGAGAACAAGTGCCCAAGAAATTTCGTTATTGTTGCCCTCTTCTATAGCAAACATTATTGTCATTGATATAAAATACAACACCAAGGATCAAATACAAGAAACCACTTTAGACAATAGCAATGAATATGACATTAGCAACAATCAATGCAAAGAATCAAGAAACATGAACATTGACAAAATAAAAAAGCAAGATAGGAGATTTCACAAAGCACAGAAAAAAGCAAAAGGTAGGAAACATGCAATTTGACGTTTTCATAGTCAATCAAGCATGCCTAGAAACCAAAAAGGTGCTTCAACCCATTGTTGATTAACCATGCAAAATCTTGTGCTCCTTGAAGCATGACATGGTTAGAGAGGCATTTCAAAAACGTCAAGAATAGAGAGAATTTTTAAAGGAAATAAAATCATTTGTTTCATACTTAATCATTATTGAGGATACTCATATTCATCTATGATTTTCTTGTAGATGATTGCATTTTGAAAAATATATCCACATTATTAATGATCAAACATTATTATCATTCGAGTCTTTGACAAACATGGAAGAAACAACACCACTTGCATTAAACAATCAAATTTGCAAACAATGCAAAACAAATATTGTCGATGCAGAGTTGTTGTTTTTTGCATCACTATCCCACATTTGATGTAATGCCATATTTCCATATGTAGTTATTTTAACTCCCCTGGAAGAATGTTTGGTTTCTCCAAGAAGCACTTTTGCACAAATACGTCAACTTGGTTATAAAAGAGCCCAACTAGGCCTAACCGAAACTGTTATCAATGTTCCTGCAGATTTGGACAAAGTGCAAATGACTTTGCCAAGGAATTTAGAAGATGATATGACAATTGTAGTTATGTTGAAACGAAATTGGAAACAAAAATGCATTCTTATCTGGAAATTTTCATCCTAACATTGTTATGGATGCATTAAAAGATCTAACAACTACTAGACTTTACAAAACTGAGGGCATTGTTATAAATGCTAATTGGGAACAAATATTCCATCAAATAGCACAACAAAATTTAAACGGAGAACCATTTGAAGAAGTGATAACCAAAGTTGAAAATGACATAGATTTGGAATCAATAGATGAAAACAACAATGAAATATAAATGGAGCTAGTATCTGAAACATTAGTTCATGGATATGGAGAAACTCATCTAATAGATGATTTGACAAACAAGATCTTAAAAATTCACCTTCTGAGAATTATTGCCCATTAGGAATTTTTCAAGATAAAGATTATGAAGAACTAAACTTCCCCACACTTTTCTTTTCTTCAAAATGGTAAAGGTGCCTATAAAACAAATCTCTAGTACTGCTTGGGTATCAATTCATATAGGATAATTAAAAGGAAAAAAATTGTTGGCAAAGGATGTTAAATCACAAGCTAACCTTGAAAAAATCATGATATCTCCAATTGCATATCGCACATTGAAAGTGATAAGAACATCCCCTAATTACTTTGATCATGTGAAAAAGAATCTATTTGCAATGGTTTGACAATTAGGCCCTCTAACTTTTTTCGTGAGCTTTACAAGTGTTGAACATCTTTTGCAACCTTTATGCAATGCGTTGCAGCAAATAGAAAAGAAAAACCTTGAAAATTCAATTGACAGTTGCATGGAAGATACTATTGACTCATTGATCACTATTGACTCATTGATAAGAAAACATCCAGTGCTTTGTAGTCGTTATTATAGACATAAAATAAATGCATTGAAGAGTTTAATATGAAAGAATCATAGTTTTTTGGAAAACTGGAAGACTATTTTTTCACAACTAAGTTTCAACAAAGAGGAAATGAACATGAACATGGAATCCTTTGGATTGAAGATGAACCAATTTATGGGGAAAATAGCAATGATGAGATCACTTCTTTTTTCGATTGTTATATATCAACAAACTCATCATTACTTGGACAAGAATTTGTTAAATTCCAAACACATCGTCACACTAGGACATGTAGAAAGCATTAACACTCTAAATGTAGATTTTATTTCCCTATGTTTCCTATCAATACTACATTAATTTTAGAACCACTAGCTAGTTGAAAAAACAAAGCAAATATGCTCTATTTTTTAATCTTAAGAATATCCCAAGAACACTTTTAAATTCACACAACCTTGGTACCAATGTGGAAATGCCTTATTGGATGGTTTGGAACTTATAAAGGGAGGAAATATTCTTATATGGTTTGGAACTGATGCACGATCTTGCTTATTGTGACCTGTTTTGAGAAGTTGATGAGCCAATTATTGTATAATAACATATATAATGCACACCGATAAACTGGCCCATCTCTATAGGCATTGAGTCGATTATATTCTATCTACTGATTATTATTCTAGGGAGGCAAGTTCCAACTGAACCATCTTCCAAGATAAATAGGCGCTACCCATATTACCCAATCCACATTCCCCAATCCCCAATCCCCATTCTCCTGCATACTACATCACGCCCCGTAATTAGGTAGGAATGAGCACTGGTAAAATATAAGCACCAATAAAAAATACAGAGGATCAAGTATAGAACATTTGCATCACTCTTGCAATAATTGCAATTGACTAAAGATGAATACATTTGTTATTGTGCTCTCTAGTCACGACCTACCTTAATACTAAAAACAGATCCTACAGACATTTGGATCGATGCATTTGCAAAAGGAATACCATATATATGGCAAGAAAACACCAATGCACAGTTTATATTGGATTCCTATGCTACAACAACATATGTAAGTTCTTACATAACAAAATTATATAAACCAATGACAAATGCTTTCAAGAAAATTAAATAAGAGTCTCTTTTTGAAAACAACGGAAAAATTTAGACAATAAGGAATTTTGGGAATACACTATTGAACATGCAACAAATATCTATTCGACCAACAATACATATTGTGCTTTAGTTTCCTTTGCATTCATATTGAAGAAAAAAATATTCATCAATACTGCACCAGATGGAAAGAAAATAGTTGTGCTAAAAAACCATCTCTTTTGCAAAGAGGACCCGGTGACTCTGAAGATATTATTTCTCCTTTAATTTTGGACAAGTATATTACACATTCTTCTGAGCTTGAAAATATTTCTTTAGCAGAGTACATATATTTCTATTGTTGTATTCAAATGACTACAATAAAAATAAATAGACCATGTATCATTCGATTCATTCTCTACAACAAAGAAAAAGATCCTAAGAACTTTGCTAGAGAAAATATCTTGCTATTTATACCTCACATAAACAATTAAAATCTGTTAAAAGGGAGTTTCAAAACATGGGCTGAAGCATATATCGATTACAAGGAAGAAATAACCAATGTTGAGCAAATGTTCATGGCTAAACAGCAACAAATTGGGGGGACATTGACATTGCAAACGAAACTGTTGAATTGCAAATTGACGAGACACTTGAATCTACTAAAGCAAACAAATAAGCAATCAACACATCTACCTTTGAACAATATGATATCCAACTTGAGCTGCCTCACAAAATCTCATCTCATATGTCAAATGAAAACAACATTTACAGCTTGTCAAATAAACCATTTATTCTGGATATGAACGAGTATTATGCGATTAGAAGAAATTTAAACAATGAACAACAATCATTTGTGAAAGAAATTATTGGAAGGAAAAAAAACCATCCATCGACTCCAATCCACTTGTTCTTGATAGGAAGAGCTGGTACAAGAAAAACTCATACTTCTAAATCTCTATACGATGGTTTTCTCCATGTTCATGCCAAAAGAAATTGCAAGTGACCCATTGAAGTGGAAAGATCTCATTGTTGCATTTCCTGGAAAAACGGTGTACCTTGCAAATGGAATTACAATGCATTCTACTTTTAAATTTCCATTGAACTTCACAAACATGCTCCCATTAAATTCAAACATGTTATATCTTCTAACAAAATACTATGAACAATTACGAGTGTTGCTAATTGATGAAGTGTCTTTAATAGGATCTCGATTGCTTTATAACATTGATAAACACCTGCGTGAGATTATGCATACACCAATGAAACCTTTTGGAAATATTGATGTCATATCTCATGGAGATCTTTGCCGGGCGGAGCCTTTTCACGACTCTTGGATTTTTGAACGACCAAAGTTCAACAACAAACATTCCCTTATAGATTTCGGCCTAATGTTGTAAAGTACTATGAGCTAAAAAACTTTGTCAGAAAAACAAACAAAACATTCATCTCAATATTGAATAGGATCAAAACAAATAACCAGATAATAAACGATATTGAATACTTAAACCAACATTGCCATAGACAACCATCAATGGATGCAACATTTCTTTATCTCTATAATCGTAATAAATATGTTCAGCTACATAATTCTAAAATGTTATCAATTGTAGAGACAAAAGCATTCACACTAATATCTCATGATACCAAAGTTGAGTTAATTGAAAATAATCTTGATGGTCAAAAGACAGTTCAACTTCTGCCTACAATAGTATTGAAAAAAAACATGCTTGTTGAACTAGTCGGAGGTAACTACTCAATTGAGGATAGCTTGGTAAATGGTGCAGAGGGGATTTTCAAATATTATACTCAAACAAACAATAATAAACTTCGACATTGTCTAGATTGAATTTTCAGATCCAATATTCAGTGCATTGGCACGATACGGTATGAAACACCTTTATACACCTTCTATCATGTGAAATTGGACACCTATCAAAACAATGATAGCACAAATATTGCTTGGAAATAAAAAGAATATTATTCGAAAACAATTTCCAGTTCAATTGGCATGTGCACTAACAATTCATGGAGCACAAGGCTCGACATTAGAAAATTTGGCATTCAATCCAAAGGGGGTTAAAAAACATGGTCTTGTTTATACTACACTTTCTCGTGTCAAAACCATTGACTGCCTCTATTTGATAAACAAACTAGATGGAAAGAACTTCAATTCAATATGCACAAAAGTTGCCAATGAACTAGAAAGATTGCAAAAACATGCAGCTTTGCAATTTCAATATGGACTGAATTCAATTCCAACTATTGTGCACATACTCATTTCATCATTAAACACACGTAGTTTGGTTTTGCACATTGATGATGTTGCAAGTAACATTGAACTAATGCAAGTAGACATTTTATGTCTATAAGAAAGACACATGCATAAGCCTCCAAATAGTGTAATGTTTATAGAAAAATACAATTGTGTTTCGACATGTTCAGTGCATGGAATCATTGCAATGATAAATAAACATATTCTTGTCCTTAATACATAAATTTACATAGAAAAATCAATAGAGGCAATTGTCACTGACCTCAAACTCTCTAGCAACATTTTAAAGCTTGTGAATATTTATAATAGACCAATTATCAACCTTGATACTTTTCTCTATGTATTGAATAATATTTTGTCTAAAACCAATAACAATACACATATTTTGATTGCTGATGACTTTAATATTGACATGTTCAAGGAAACACCATTGAAATTTTTTTGTTGATTTTTATGCAAATGAGAAAACTTCAATTGATAACCACTAAAGCTACAACCAATTCTCCTACAATGCTTTATCACTTTTGGACAAATGTAGACAAAAATAACCTTTCTTTTAATACTTCAGATTCCTATTGGACTGACCATTACACTACCTTCCTATTAGTCAGTGTCAGCTTCAATTGATCAATTTCCTTCCAAACCAAACAACAAATGAAATCCTATTCAATTAATTTTTTTTGTTCTTGGGTTGTTCTGTAGATGTAGCAATGAGCTACTTCTATATCTATAGAAAATTTACCAAAGTCCAAGTTCCTTTTCTTCTTGGAACAAGTTACTAGATTTCATGCAGTTGAATTTGAAGCTTGACTTCAACCACACTATCTTTTCTCACAGATAGGTTTGTGCTTTGAAATTGCATTGATTTAATGGAGTTGTTAAATTTATTTTGTACCAAGTATTTCAACATAGTTTTGTTCTTTTCCTTTTACATATTCACTGTCATATTTCCTATTTTCACTCTCATAGTTCCTTTTTTTTTATTGCAATAGAAAAGAATTAACAAGCTAGTGTCATTAGAGAAGGCCAATCCTCTCCTTCTTTTTCCATTTATGAGTCTAAACCCTATACTATAACCCTTTTCATTTTTTAATGATACATTGTAAATGCAAGTTGAAACAAACATTTCCAGTATTTCAAACAAAAATATGGGATAAAGCATCATCTTCCATCAAATTTTGAAAATTGAGTCTAAAATTGCAATTATAACTACAAACAAAACAACTTGTACATGTTGCAAAATACGTTGAAAATGGCATCAGAAGAAAATAGTCCAAAAACAGAAAAGAGTGCCTTGCCTCTCCACAACACAATAGAGACAATATCAGCACCAAACAACCTGACAATGGACAACCTCAATTGTTGAAAGTCCAAAAATGTATGCATTTATTTTAGTTCTAATTGCTTTTCATGCCATTTTTAACAAAAGAAACTTCTCCACCTTCCTTTAAGATTTTCTAACAAATAAAGAAATAGATTAGAACTTTTGCATTGACAAATACTTCCTCAAGCCTCTTCTAAGTTTCAAAATCTTTGCTATTATTATGACAATAACATACTAAAACAAATCCCTGCAGAACCAACTATTATTATAGAGCTACGCACAATAACAACAAAGACTATTTTTGAAGGAGACATCTTGGCCCTATATGGCCCTGCACAGAACAAAATCCAAAATTCTCCTCAAAAGGTGCAAATACTCCATGCAAACTTTGTTGATAGAGATGGGTTAATGACAATTACAGTTGGAATAAATGACAACTTGATCAAGTGCTTTGGTAGCTATTTCTCAACCAACAAAAGTCTAAGAATCACAAGTTTCGGACTCAAGAAAAAAGGGCAGTATGACAGAGGCGATGCTAAGTACTCAATAACCATATTCCCACATATAATAGTTGAGACAATTGATCAGCTATGCAAAGTGAGGAAACTAGCTCCAGATATGACAATTTGTGAGTTGTTGTCATCGAACAAGTCTTACGTTTGTTGGCTCTATTGCAACAATTGTTCTTGCATGTGAATGCAATAACATGTAGTTTGATATTTATATCAAATATGGTGAAACAACTAATGACCACGCAATTGTAAATATCCCACCCGCATAGATAGTGTCCTTTGGAAAATTGTTGTTCTTTAAAATCAAACGAACTTTTCATTCTTTCATATAAACAAGCAAAAGAATAAAATACACATGAATAGCTTTAGCAATTTCCAATTGGAACCTATGCTCATTGACCGTTGTCTTCTGCAATTGCAGTTGCAAGTCAACACAGCCTAGACAGAACTATTTTTGCAAATTCAAGAACAACTTCCATATAATAATCCTCCACTCTACTTGTTTAAGAACGTTTTCTGCAATGGCACTCAAGGAATCCACATGATCCAGACTTGTGCAACCACCTTTATTGATCCTAATAATGATGACTACGCAATTCATAGTTTGGTTCCAATCATTGACTCACAGACATGGGTCTGTTTCAAAATCGCTCCTTTCTCATCGCATCAACAACAACAAAAAACAAACACAATGCTTTGCTGCAAAGTAGATCCATTGCTTAACACACTCTATTTTTTTCGCTCTTGTTTATTGTCTACCAACATTGACTTTGTTCTTCATCATAGGATTTAGTAAAAAAAATTATTGACCTTGAAACATTTCTTACATTGCAACATATTTTATATTTCAAGTATAACTCTATTCACAACACTCTTATTACTCGACTTACAAGGATTGCTATTGCAATGTCTCTTTTCCTTTCTCATCCTCCTTGGATATAGGTTTAAGTAGCAGCATGGGTTAAGATTGCATTGATAAGTTGTCATTTTCCATGTTTTTTAAGTTTATCCTTTTGAGATATATTTTAGGTGCAATCTCATTAGCTTATAAATCCAATCTCAACATTTTAGAAAATTAAACTATGTACTTCTATAAAAATGTTGAAGTCTCATAAATACAAGCTAAGTCTCATCAATACAACATTTTTGTTCTTGTTTCTATAGCTTCTTTCAAATGGCATTGGTGTTGTATCATTTGGTGTTATACAATGAAGATATTGGCCAACTTCCTTATCACTCAAGATTTGGGTCCTCTAGAGGCCATCCTCTCATTCCACATGCCATCATCACCATTTTTGGGTTTCTCATCTTTGTGCCCACTAATATTGTTGAAGCTTTGGTTTCTCTTCTAGTCAATCCTCCAACCAAACTGAGTTATCTTAGCTAGTCCTCTTCTTCATTGGCTCCACACATTGAATTATTATTGAGAAAACCTCTCTATCTAGTGCAATAATTTTCCAAAATCCTCATTGAAGCCCTAAGAGATCAACCTTAAACATTTCACATCTACTTTGTATCTAGACACCATAATAGGATTACGTAAATATGGTGGCTGCATACATAAATATTTGTTTGGATTCCAGGATCTGTAGCCTCACTATCTACTTCCAAATGTGCTTAGATGTGACAAAGGAGAAACACCTCCTTGCAAGAAATGATTTAAAAAGGGACTTGTTCAAGCCTAGAGATAGTCTCACAATGTTCTACTAAGTTATATGTGGAATTCAGTGAAGAACATACTGCCAATAACACTCATACTCAAATCATCACATAAAAGGCTATGTGCCATGCCTTAATAATTTGTTATTACCCTCCAAGTTATTTATCTAATTTAATATCGAGGTGGTTACAGTTGTTTCAAACTCTAGGTCAAAGTGCTAAGAAATTTATTGAGGTATTCATTAAGCTCTATCTCCAACTTCCAATAAGAGATTATAGACATGTACTTACACTCAAATTCAATTCATACAATTTATAAAAATCAATCCAAATCATAAAATTTTGGTTTGCCTATTTGAAACGAAGAGGAGTGGAAATATATTGTTTTTATTAATGAATATATAACAATGCTTAAGTTGTTGTCAATTACCTCTTATGGTGGTTCATTGCTGATGTCTTGCTCTTTTCTTTGAGGGTTAATTTCATTGATGTCAATTTATTCTCCACAGAGTTCTTCCATAGTCTAAGTATTGCTTTGGAGTGACTAGGTTGTTAATGTAAATTGTTAGAACTAATTGCTTTTCTTTCTAATTCATTGTTGTCATTTTTCTTTCTTCTTCAAGGTTTTATGTTCAAGTTATTAGTTTCTTCTCCAAGTAGTTGTTCACAAAGTATAATGTTAATCTGCCATTTTTTGTTGTCTGGATTTGTCCATTTCTCAAGAGTGACTCTCATTATACTGACCCATTGTGAACCATCCTCATACCAAAACAATCTACTACAGATTGTTTGTAATCAAATTTCTTCTTGGGTTTCGTAAATTGAAATAAGGATGAACCAGTCACCTAGCAACAAACCACAGTAGCATATAAATAACGATAAACAATATTTATGTATTCGGTATATTTGTGAAGAAAACCATCTTATACAATAAATAATTGCAACGATAAACTAACTATAGTTGATTGCACCAGTCCCCCTATTCTTCCCATATTAAGCACACTACCCAAAAGGTAAAATTCTATACAATTTTTTGTCATAAAACAACATAAGATTCAATTGGATGCACGTACTTGCAGTTGGGGCATGAACGAAAATCCTTATAAAACATCACAAGCATTGACACTGTGCACATGAAAATGCAATCATCTCTCTGTTATTTTCATCAAAGAGATCATACAAGTTCTTCCTTCCAACTGCAAGTTCTTCCTTCTGTTGTTTCTTCCATATCTAACTGTTTTCCGAAAGATTCATTTGGAGGTCCAACTACATAGGCTAACAATCAGAAATTGAACTTGTTTCTCTAGGATCATATCAAGTCTTTGCTTTTGTGGCTGAAATTTAATAATATATTTTCCCTGTTTACAATCATTGATGAATTCAATTACCAACAAATAAATCATTCATAAAAAAACACAATTTGTAATCAAGAAAACACTCGAAGAATTAAAAAAACATGAATGTGAATTCAATGACAACAACAACAACAACAACAACAAAACCATGAATAAAAGAGAAACACAATATGTAATCAAGAAAAAAAAAAGGAAGCAAACTTGAAGGTCTAAACATTGTTTCCATTCTGGAGGCAGTGTAGACTCAACGTGAAGCTCAAAACCAATACTTGACAGTTTGAATTTGTCTCCACCGACACCAATCTCATCAGCATGTTTAGAATTTCCTGAATTCCAACTCCATTTTCTCTTCTTAGATACATCTTCAAACATCTTCTTAAATCCTACAAGCCCTTAGTACCGAACCTTGAAAAAATATAGGGTTCCAAGGGGTTGAATAGGGTTTAAAGGAAAAACCCCATAGGCCAGGGAGAGAAAATCTAAATCAATCTAAGCTACAAATCCATGTGAAAATTCTAAAAGACTCTCATAATATACAAAGAAACAATACTAAAAGTTTGAGGTATATATTAACTCTGGGAGAGAAATCTGTACTAAATGTCATCGAATATTGCACAATATCTCTTAAAGTTGGAAGCCAATATTAAAATCCTTGGAAGTTTCTCTGCAGATTAAATTGTTTATACGATTACATCATAATGTTCCATAGCTCCCAAGTGGTGGAAACAAAATGAGAAGTCGTTAGAGTACAAACGTATGGTATTTTCATTGGTTAGGTTGTTAATAGAAAGCATCGAGACCATGTAAGAGGAATGAATGTGGTAAGATCGTAAGAGATATCGTACGTAAGTAGTGACTGTGAATCCCCTCTTTCTTTTACAACTGGTCCCTGGATGTACACACCTGCATAAAGGAATTCAATCAATAGCCACCTTCAACACTTTTCAATTCCATTTATACAACATTTAAGCTGCCCTTGAATGCTTATTTATTCGTGGCATGGGTTGTCCAGGGTTTGTTATTAGTGCCCAATAAAATGCCAACTACTTTCTCTTAATCCATTAACTCGATTTCTAGCATAAGATGCAATGCTTTGAATGTATGAGAGTTGCTCGTATCTGCCCTCTATAAATTGCAACCAGGGTTTTATTAATAGCTTGGATTTGTTGGATTTTATTATACATTGTCAAGTTTTACCTATATTATCTATTAAGGGATAGTAAATTATGTCGTATCACCACCCATACCTATCAGGTTGTACATCAACTCTCCAAATTCCAACTTTCTTTTTAGCTCCAACAATTTATTATGGTCACTGATACTGAGGAAAAATAATAATTGAGAATTGTTCCACATGAATCCATGCAAAGGGATGCATGTATATTTTTTCCATGTAAATGAGATGTTCCAGTTTTAATTGCTGGAGAAAACTCTGTCAGTAACAACAATTATGAACAACTTGCACAATTAAACTCTGAAATTGAAACTAAACATAAAGAAATTCAAACCAAAAATAAATCCACTATCAAATATCTACAAGATAATATATTTTTGTTTTAAGATCATTAAAGGGATGCTATAAATTACATATATGTACCATAAATTAACGACTAACACGCCTTCATAAGGCGTTCAATCAATACCCACTTTCAACACTTTTGAGTTCCAGCTATACAACATTTAATCTACCCTTAAATGCGTATTTCTTCATGGCATGGGCTACCTAGAGTTTGTTATTAGAGCCTAATAAAATGTCGTCTTCTTTAAATTAACCCATTAACTCGATTTGTAGCGTAAGATATAATGTTTTGAGTGTATGAGAGTTTCTCTTGTCTTCTGTCCATAAAATGTAGTTAGGGTCTTATTGATAGCTTGGCTTTGCCAACTTTTATCACACCTTATCAATTTTTACCTATGCTATATATTAAGGGATATTAAATTATGTCATATCACCACCCATACATGTCATGTTGTACACCAATTCCCTGAAATCCAACTTTATCTTTAAATCCAACAATTTATTATGATCGTTGATAAAGAGGAAAAATAAAAATTGAGAAGTGTTCCACATGAATCCATGCAGAGGGATGCATGTATTTGTTTGCCATGTTAATGAGTTGTTCCAGTTTTAATTGTTGGAGAAAAATCTATTGGCAACATAATTATGAACATCTTGCACAATTAAACTCTCAAATTGAAACTAAACATAGAGCAATTCAAACCGGCAATAAATCCAATGTCAAATATATGCAAGATAATTTATTTTTGTTTTAACATCATTAAAGGGATTGTATAAATTACATCCATGGACTAGAAATTAATGACTAAAATTAAGAATTCCTTTTATTTCATTATTTTAGTTTGCTGGTATTTATAGACACTGCTATAAATTATCTTTTGTTCATTATTGGCGATACATCATCTTTTAAAGATTTACTAAGCACACTGAAAATCGAGTATTTATGAAGTTTTTTTTACATCTTATTTTAATCAATTATTTATTTCATCTTTTTTTTTTTCTATTTCTCATTTCTTTGTGCTTTGGATTTTATGCTCTAAATAGTTTCCTTACTTCCATTGGTTTTGTTTCTATATTTCTAGGAGTCATTGGTCGTGACTTTGCATTGTTATATGTCAAATATATATATATACACTTTCAATGTGCAACCTTTCAGTTTTTTGTTCACAATTATTTGGATTGTCATTGCTCTTTCCTCATTGGTCACTGCTTAAAATTGATTCAAATTAAAGCATTGTGCAAGATTTCCCTTTAATAATTTATGGCGCCTTGTCTATGGTCTTCTCTTTGTGACTTTGGAAGATACATAGAATAATCAGAGCAAGAAATTAATTTTTCACCTACATATCGATGCATTTGTGTTGAATGTAAACAACCATTGATTCAGAGTTGTGTGGTATGCACATTCTACAAGTATGAAACGAAAACTATATATGAACATAACTTGGAATGCAATTTGGACACAAACGATGGATTTATGGAATGCATGTTGCGCAACCCACAGCTAAAATAGTATTGTCCAGAAGTAGCAAATATTTCATTTGAAGAATATTCAAAAACCATATCGTCAACATTTCTCAATCTATGAAGGTTCTCCTAGCAAGGGATTTTTACATTGGCCCTAAACAACATAATCATCAATTTGAAAAAGAATTTAGCTGCTAGATTCCCAAATCCATATTATGTTTTGAACAATTCAAGTTTCTTATTGAATACTTCTCACATCTGGAGACCGTGTTTTCAAAATTGTATTCCATTGCATTAGCTACAAACACAAACAATTTGAAGTTTCTTTGTTTAAAACAGTTTCCTAATCGTTTCTTGCTTTAAAAATTGTCACAAAATTTTGATGCACCTTCTCCTTTGACTATATTTTGCCAAATTCAACAGTTTAATTATAAAACACCATTAATTAAATAATTTCAGTTAAAATATTGACATCAAGTAGAATTCTAGTTTCACTTTTGCCAGACTGTTTATCTTGAAATATTTACAACTTTCCTTTTCCTCGAAGACTTTGTGATGAGTTACAGTCAGCTTCAAATATTTTCAACTTTCCTTTTCCTGGGAGACTATGTGATGAGTTACATTCAAAAAATTATTTGTTGACGGGGTTTTTAAAAATCTTGACCTCATACCTTTTGGTCTTTGTGAAAACTACTCACAATAATTTTTGTTTGTTCCTTGAAATATTAGAAAATAATTTTCTGCTCTCAAATAGATTGTTTAAAATCAATAAATGATAATTTACATTTTCCAAAGCATTAATGAATGAGTTAAGAGTTTATATCGTTTTATCCAATTTATTCAAGTAAAATTAGGATGTTGTTGTTGATGATTTTTTCTTATTTCCATTTTAGTGGATTATCATAGAAGTCTAGTGATTCTCAGATTGTGATTTAATGGTTTACAAATTTGCTCATAGTAATAGCCACTAGAATTATGTACCTTGTCTACTTTTTTCATACAGGCACTTCATATGATCATTGTTGATGACTTTGGCACATTTGAATATAATTCACGCTTTTTTTATAGCAAAATATCTACACATTGTTTCTGCAACAACAAATGTATTTGAATAGACTTATTAAAAGAGAATCATTTAAATATTGTCCATAAAAGTGTCTTAGTGATTAGGCTTCCACTATTGCAGTTTTGTTAATTGTTTTGACTACAGCCTGCATGCAATGTGTTGGAATATGTGCTTTAAAAAATCTACATCAATCAGAATCAGGTTATTGTCAAATCCACTCTGGTATTCACGAAGTATTTTTTTGTGAATTCCCGATATTACTGATAGAATGGTTGGCGCAACTCACTTTTCAAAATAAGAAGTTACTGCAGAGAGGAGATCCTAAACATTGTACTCTGGAACTTATCCAGCAGTTGCGTAGGGTCAACAACAAAGCTTCAAGGCCTATTGATGTGTGGATGAACAACATTTTCGAAGGATACAATACTGAGTTCGTTGTCGATACAATTAAATCCTACAACGACGTAGAAAGGGATTTTTTTAAGGGACCTATAGGAAGATATCGATTGTCGTTACAAGTGGATCAAGATGCTCATCTATGAAAAAGGGATATTAAATATGAATTTCAACAAGTAAATCTATGGTGTGTAGAGGTTGTGGGTACTGTGAAGATGCAGGTTCGATGGAATGATGCGGGGTAGATGGATGTGAGTCACGATGAGACTATGAAATAAATTGTGGAAGAGTGTGGTCACCTACAAAGTGGAGTGATGTTCCACTCGGAGAAGAGGAGGAAGACTGAGGAAGAGAGTCATAGTGTGATCGGAATAGAGAACTGGGAAACAAGACTACAAGGGACTAAGTGACCCTACATTAACAAAGGGAACGACCAGGTTACCCCTGAACCTAAAGAAGAATTGACCCAAAGCTACAACGTTCCTACAACTCCATGCACCACGCCAAACCTGGGAGGAAGAAACACAATTTCTTCCCAGGGTTGTCCTGCATGTCAGCACAGTGGTAATAGTTGCAGATTGAAAAACAGTGATAGATGACCTAGGATGGTGGGTGATGATGTAAAGATACCTTTGTTTCAAGGTAACAGGACTGTGGATCTAGAGCAATACTAGTTCTTGTGCAAAGTAGTATGGATAGTGAAACAAGTACAAGATGATGATATCAAGAAAAGACTACTAGTGATGACCTTTAGGGGCTGGGCGTTGGATTGGTATATGAAATTTGTGCAAGTACCGACAGGGAATCCACATAATACCCTAGTAGAAATTAGGAATGGACTAATCGATAAATTCAAGAAATTGAAGTCAAAATCCCAGTATATTACAGAGTTAAAGGAAATAAAGCAATTCCCCAACGAATTAGTGTGGGATTTCGATCAAAGATTCAAAACTTTGATGCCCAAGGTTAGCTTCGAAATGAGTGGTGTACATCATAAATAATGGTTCAATGGGACCTTGGTACCTCACATCCACATGTCGCTGATGTAATATAATATCACATCCCAAGTGGAAGCCCTGGAAATTGTGATGAAGCTAGAGGCTCACCAATCAAAGAAGCAGGGATTAGCATGAGCCAGATCCAGTCGTAGTTGGAGAACCTTACGATCCAACTGCAGGATATTAAGAAGGGGAAAGAGCTTCATGAAGAGGTATGGTGAAATCGATGTCGATCTGAAGGAAATCACAAGGATCAGTGTCCTGAATTTCATGAATGCTTACAGTCTGGGGCACCAAATATACTTAGTCAAGGAGGAATTCCCTGGTGTCGAATTTGTCAAACAAGAGGACATCGGTCAGAAGAATGTGTGTACTTATAGAAGGTTGTGTCCAAGCCAACCAATATTTTTTGTAACTTATGTTGGTAAGTTGGTCATGAAGAAAAAGATTGCAAAGCTTATGACTTGCTCCAAGAAAGAACTATGGATAACTACTTTATCAGAGGGAGGACCAATGGCCAGTAGAGCGACTTCAATCACAACTGCAATATAATCAACTGCAACTGTAATATAATCAAACACAACTGCAATATAATCAACCGCAATCATAGTATAATCAACCACAATAGAAATTCAATCAATCACAGTACAACTATCCACCATATCAATATCAAGGAGGATTCCGAGGAGGATTTTGTAGTGCATCTCACTGCACTTATTGTAGCGTAGTTGATCACACTATCGAAGAATATCCACAATTGATTGTGAAATGGAAAGATACAAATGTGCCACAACTGCAACCGAACCAGAATACAAATCAGAATCAGAATCCTGGGCCAAATGTGTAGAATATATTGGATGAAATAAGGAGTTGACCAGTGCATGTCGCCGTAATAACAAGAGGAGGAGCTACGATAGGAGAAGATAGGCCACTGCCAAATTTCCGACCTATAGCTCAGAAGAAAATACAATTTGATGTGGGAGCAAAAAAAGAAACCTTCTTTGAATCAAAAGATGCATTGATCAAGAATAATGGTAAGTTACTGGTTTATGAGATTCCACGTAGTTTTGATTCGACAAATTCAACAATATCGCAAGGGAAGGTCAGTACCCTGAAAATATTTCTAGAAATTTATATAACATTAGCCAAGGATCATGATGCGTTAGCATAAATAACAAGCTTCTTGTATCAACAAGAAGAAGGGAGACAAGATTTCCCACTCAACTGGTTACAGAAGAAGAAAACAAGAAGGGAAATGAGAATGAATGCTCAGATTGGTGATTACGATGTAGATTCCATCATTTTGGATCTAGCATTGGATGTGAACATCCTAACTAAATAGATGTGGGAAATGATGGGGAAGCTGCAGTTAGTCTGGTCCCCCATACAACTTGGTTTCGAAAATCAGGCCAAATTTTCACTGATTGGTCGAGTGCCTCATATACCTGTCGAAGTGGATTGAAGACATATGCAAATGTTGATGTTATAGAGATAGTCAACAATACCAACCCATACACTGCATTGTTGGGGATTGGCTGAGCGATGGAAAACCTTGCATTTATCAATTTCAATAAAAGGACAATGTTGTTCGAAAATCACGGCACAAGAGTCATCACCCCACTAGATCCCCTCGAAGGGCAGTGATATGTTGAGCCAATAAGAGACAAGACTGTGGAAGGATGGGATAATGTTTACAATATCTCTGAAGACTACATCAATACCACTGTCGATGGATAATTAGGATGGTGAAGTATCAACTTAGCATCTTCAGACTCTGACGAAGTGTTAGAAAATTGGTAGAACCAGTGGCATGAAGTATCAATCAGAAACTATGCACGAATCACTCAATCGTTGAGATGGCTACCGACAAAATTATATGGTCTTCCAACATATGAAGGATTACCTAACTTGGCATGCTTCATCAGTGAATTCGAAGACATAGTATCATAACCACAATGCTTGATGGCACTAGAAGAAGCACTGAAGTCTACCCCAACAATATGGTGTGTTGCACACAATACATTGATAGCAAACTGGGAAATATGTCAATGATTAATGGAAGTTCAAATTTGGGAGGATCAATGTTGCAAAGGAAAGAAATACAATGGAAGAAATAATCCAAGTGATCATTTGGTAACATGTTAAAAAAAATGGAAAATGAGGCCAAAGGAGGAATTGGTTCACGCGTTCATCCATACGCTAGATGAAAAACCACGGATCCGATTTGTCTCCGCAGATTTGCGATGGGAAATGACAATGTGGGAAGAAATAATTACTAGTTTAAGCCATAGTTTCAGTTTCACAGATGAAAATCCATTCATCCATAGTGCACTGTAGGACATCCGTGACAAATTACTAGAGATAGTTCCGACTGAACGACCAATGCGACTACAATGGAAAACAACACCACAAATGATGATGGAGTGTTACAATGTGTCTGGAGAACCCAATAACAAGGATTTTTTGAGAGGTGTCTATTTCCCAGAGTCGAAATGAATCCGCGACATCAAAGCACCAGAAATACCATTCAAAAAATTCAAGCAGCCATTGAAGGTAAAGAAGGTCAAAATTGGGACAGTAGAAAATCCAAAATTTTCTAGTATTGGAGACTATTGGGATGATTCAACAATGGAGAATTTTATTGACCTACTACATGAGTTTCAGGACTTGTTCCCAACAAAATTTTCTGAGATGAAAGGAATTTGAGGAGACTTGGGCGAAATGAAGATCCCTCTGAAACCTGACGCGAAACCAGTGAAGCAATGACCATATAGGTTGAATCCTAGATATAAAGAGTGTGTCAAGTCTGAACTAGAGTGGATGCTGGATGGAGGGATTATTGAACATGTCAAAGAATCAGAATGGATCAGCCTGATGGTTTTTCATGAAATAAATACTAGTGAAATCTGAATTTGCGTTGATCTGAGGAAATTAAATGACGCAAGCCTTCATGATCTGTTTCCCATGCCATTTATCGACGAAGTATTTGAAGGGGTCGAAGGATAGGAAGTCTACTCGTTTATAGATGGATTTTAAGGATATCACCAGATAATGATTGCAAAGGAATATCGACACAAAAACACCTTCATAATAGAATGAGGATGTTTTCAGTACACAGTAATGCCATTCAGTCTCAATAATGCTCCTGCGATCTTTTCAATTTTAGTGGTTGTTGCATTACAAGATTTCATTCATAAGTTCTTAGTGGTCTATATGGATGCTTGGTAAAATACCATACCGTGAACCTCCGATTAATGTTGGAAAGATGTCGACAACATCATATTTCAATGAACCTAAAGAAATGTATATTTTGCGCAACATTTGGAATCTTATTGGGACATATTGTATGCAAGGAAGGCATATTGGTCAACCCAACCAAGATCACGATCATTGCCATCCTACCAGCACCAATGAAAGTAAAGCAGCTAAGGGCCGCATTGGTCCACACATGATACTACAAAAAGATTATAATGGGATATGCAATGATCACTGCACCAATGGAGAAGTTATTGAAAATAAATGCAAAGTTCAAATGGAACGATGAGTGCTAGAAGAGCCTTAACAAACTAAAGAAAAACATGGTCACAACACCCACATTAGTTTTTCCATAGTGGATGAAGGATTTCCATGTCCATGTTGATGCTTCTTCAGTAGCACTAGGAGTAATATCATCCAAACCAGGAGAAGGATCAATTGACCACCTGATCGCGTTTGCGATTCAGAATTTGTATATTGTGGAGAAAAATTATACGACGACATAAAGATAAGTGTTGGTGATGGTATATGTGTTGGAAAAAATTATGCCACTACCTGTTAGGATGGAACTTCAAAATTTTTACTGAACACTCAACATTAAATACTTAGTCAACAAAGCCTGTGTTGGGGGGGGGGGAGATTTTTTGGTGATTGCTACTGTTCCAAGAATTTGACTTTAAAATTATTGTGAAACCCAAAAGTTTGAATGAAATTCCTGATCATCTATCGAGGATAGAATCAGGTGAAGAACCAGGAAACATCGAGGAAGGATTACCTGATGTGAAACTATTTAGAGTTGGAATGGTTGACGACCATTACGAACATATTGTTTAATTTTTGGTGACAGGGAAATCCCATGATGAGTTCACCACCAGTCAGAAGAAACAGCTAGTTGTCAAATCTGTTGGTTTCCAACTGATCTCAGGACAACTGTACAATATGGGGTTGGATGAAATTCTTTGTCGATATGTCCTTCCACATGAACATGAAAGAGTATTGATAAAGGAACACGGTGGGATCGTAGGAGGACATTATGGAGAGCGTGCAACCTCCAGGAAGATACTCAGAGCTAGATTATGGTGTCCAACAATGCATATCGATGTAGCATATTATGCTAGAAGCTATGATGTATGTCAAAGAACAGGGAAACCATCACGCATGGATGGGATTCCATTAGTACCTCAGGTAACATTACAACCATTCGATAAGTGGGAATTATATTTTTTGGGACTTATCAATCCACCAGGAAAAAGAATAGGTGCAAGATACATCATCATTGTGACTGATTACCTAACCAGATGGGCTAAGGCATTACCAGTAAAGGATTGCATATTTGTGATAGCAGCAAGGTTCCTTTTCAAAAATGTGGTCACCCTATTTGGATGTCCTAAGATATTCAAGAGCGATCAAGGTACTCATTTTGTCAATCAGAAAATCAGAGCGATGACTGAGGAATTCCAAACACAACATAAAAGAAGTACTCCATATCACCCACAAGAAAATGGAGCAGTCGAAGCACTCAACAAGATATTGGAGAATGCACTTACTAAGTTATGCAACACAAATTGCGACAATTGGGATATAAAAATCCTTGCGATACTATGGGCTTAAAGAACGAAATGCAAAATAATAACAGGCCAGACACCATTCAAGTTGATCTATGGACAAGAAGCGGTGATGCCAATGGAATATATTGTCCCCAGTCTGCATATAACAACAATGGCAGGAATGAGAGACAAGGGAGCAATTAAGGAAATATTGGCACAGTTGTTACAATTGGAAGAAGATAAATTTATTGCAGGATTTCATCAATAGGTAGAAAAGGATCAAGAAAAGGCCTAGCATGATCATCAGATAAAGACAAAACATTTTCAGTGCAGAGACATGGTTCTCCTCTATGATAGCAAGTTTGTGAAGCACCCAGGTAAGCTCTAGATGGATTGGCTTGGTCCTTACATCATAAATTGTATTACTAACAGAGGTTCAGTGCAATTGCAAAAGTTAGATGGAACAATTACCAAACCTAGTGAATGGAAGTTGGCTAAATCCCTATTGGGATATCTCAGCATGACACCACTAAAGAAAACAACAAGTGAAGAAAAAAGAGAAGATTTTTTTCCACAAAATGTAAAATGACGACAAAAGTTGGTTGGACTGCGACGAGGTTTGGATCTTGTCAATGTGTGACGGAATGTGAACTGATCAAATCAGGTAATAAATGAAGAAGTTATGACAGGGATAGTAATGGTGCAAGTGGGAAAAAGCTGCATTTAATGACCAATGAGTGTACCGAATTTACAAAATCGACAGAATATTTGGTCAATCAATGGAATATTTGGCAATGATGACCCAAGATCCACTCAAATGAGAAAATAATATGTTATAAAAGCAGGTAGGAGGGCATGGATCGATCCATTATGCAATCTGAGAAGAAGGGTTAGAGAGAAGATTAGCAAAGAATAGAAGTGACGAAGTGGAAATGTCGCATGTTATTTCCAGCACGAGTACACAAGAGACACCAAGGGTGATGGCGACTATTGTATAGGAACAACCAGAGGCTATGTCCGCACCTACGTGGATAGTCCAGAAGAAGAGAAGTTCCAGTTGAGTGATAAATTCATAGAGAAGACCCAAAATGACCTATAGCTCTACAAGAAACACACCAACAGAAGGAGAAGCAAGCACATTGACCGCCACGAAAGATGAAATGACAACAAGAGGAAGACAATTAGGGCCGATGATAGAAGACATCCCAGAATATGTGCCTCAAAGGAAGGAATGGGCGCCAACAATACAACTTGGAAAGAATGCAAAGTGTATCATCAAGGTGCTAGAGAGACCAAAGGGCGTCCATGCCACGGGAAACATAGTGTAGTGATTACAAAAGTTGCAATATAGCGACCATGGTATATTGGCATACCTAGAGTGCACTAAGGAAACACATGTAGAGATAACGTATGGAGAAGTAGGTCCAATCATAAGAGAAAAAACGCAGTGGGAATTGGGATTGTAGCGATCAGGGCTCCTACCAACAATCCATATGCCACATTTTGGGAGATCGATAGAAGAGAATGGATGCGTAAAGAAGCTACTATCTTGCTTTCAAGACAGATACTTATGATTGGGCACCAAAATTATGATGATAGTCTATCTGATTTTCCATATCACAGGATAACCTAAGGCATGGGTAGATCTATCACAATATTTCAAGGGGAAGGATAACAACAAGAAGCTTGCTGCAAAGCTGAAGAAAAAAATATGGGGTGGAGAAGGACACTAGAGCATACCTGATCGACATAATCAACGATCAAGCGGTTAGGATCACAACAAAGTTGTTGATAATTAAAAATTGTGAGGAATAATTGACCTAATCAATGCACATTAGGGGATATTACATCTACAAAACAGTGTGCAGTAGGAGTTCAAATTAATTGGTCGCTCCTTTTGTTGAATGAAGTTGCTGGAGGATGTAGTACTATCATAGGAGATAGGTAAGGCATTCACATATTCATGGCTTTTAATACTAATTACGTTGGTTGGTTGGATGGAACCAACACACTACTAGGGGATGGAGACTGAAATTGCCAATGTGTGTTGAAGAGCGCGATACAAAAATTTGTGGGAGCTACATGACCAAGAGAGACAAACAAACAATAAAATTCAACTCTACATTTATTTAGACGCGTCGAGAGAAGAAGCGATAAATATTCTGTGCATAACAGAAGAAGCTGTGCAAAAGTACCGAAGAATTGCAAGGCTATTAGTAGGGCCTCAAGCCATATTCATTCAAGAACATGCAGACCCAAAGAAGTAGTGAATGATGATGCAATACAAACTCAGCGATGCAGAAATGTACACCATAGTGGAGGAATGGCCCAAACAGTGGAAGGTTTCAGTCAGTGAATACCAACTGTCGGACCCAGAAGACGGGTCGTTGACAGATGTGCCAAAAGATCAAGATGAGACAAAGGAATCAGAGGATGAATAAAAATCACAAGAAGGAGAATCATTGGAAACTCCAACAAAATCAGAGCTCGATAAACAATGAGAAGCAAGGACAAATCACAAGTTTGAGCAAGGCGAGGGGAGTAGAACCGTTGGACTCCTTGATGAGCAAATGAATAAGTTATTGAAAACAATAACCGATGTGGCGAATGAGAACCATGCGCAATTCACACAGTAAGCAACTGGATACTTTCATGAGGTATCACAGCTACTCCAAACACTAAGTAATGCAGTAATTGGGACAAGGCTGCTACAAGAAGGAACATAGAAAAGGGCAGTCAAAGTGGATATCGACACAAAGAGGAGGTAGGTGCATATTTTACCCACTACAATAGTGACAGGGGATGAATACTTGGACGTCGTATTATGAAGGCATGACCTGATCAGTATCGATTTCAACTTGCTACCGATGTTCATGCTGCAATGTACTCATAACGCAGCAAGCGAAGAGATCAGTGATCGAGAAGCAACAGCGCATGACCAAATGGTCAGATACAAACGACAAGTGCGAAGTAATGAAGAGAATGTTCATCAACTCCAAGTGGAAAGAGAGATGATAATAAATGAAAGAGAAAATTATTTTGAAGACAGACGAATATTAGAACACACTATCTCTATGGCATGTGAAGATGCACCCAAAGTAAGTAAAGATATGCTTGCGGAGGAAAAAGCACTAAGGTTAGGCACAATTATTGAAAACCTACAGAAATCGAATGAGGAACTACAGAACAAGGTGGTACCCAACACACTTCCCGAATAGGTTGCAGAAAGGAAGAGAGCGATTGAAGATGTTGCAACATAAATTGCGGAACTGGAGAAGGAAACTCAGAAAATCACAGAAGATGTAACACAATTTTGGGGAAGTCTAGTTTAGGATCAACAGTTGCACTAGCTAAATGTGCAACTCGGTGAAGTGGAATTGCAACTAGAAGCCTTAAGGGGATCACTTAATACAATCCCCCTACTAGAAAAAGTGATGAAGGCATCAAAGCTAAAAGAAATGGAGCATTGGTTCAACAAGGTGTGCACAAGGAATCAACGAAGAACAACACACTTAGACAAGCTTCAAACCATAGCAGAGCAGTTGGCACTCAAGGAAATGGAAGGAATGACGCATATAAAGGATGAATTGGAGAAAGAACAACAGATGGATGATGAATGTCCAATAGACCTGTAGGTGGAAGAGTGTGTGGTACTCAGGACATTAGCTAGAACAACGACCAACCTAGTCAAGGCAACATATGATGATTTCAAGAAACAACTAAATGCACTAGTAGTTTCCAGCTAAAGTGGCTCGAGGACGAGCCACAATTTTGTGTTGGATGCCTATTAGGACAGGTCTAGAGTGCACAAAGTGCGGTACCACCAGTGACAGAAAGGTCAGCAACAAGAAAAAAGGGCCAGGCGCAAAAGGTAAAGAAGCTGACGAATAAGGAAATTTTGGTCAAGTTAGATAGCAATCGATCAATTAGACCATTTTGTAACGGCCAAGTGAGAATATAAAATAGGAATAAGATTGTAAGCCTTGAAGCAGTTTTGAAAAAGGCATCTTTAACATATTTACATTGTATTTTTCACATCTGTGGATTATGTGGCGGTATATGATCTTGTTTTATGGTAGCCTCTTTCGACATTATCTGCTTCAATATCTTTTGTTCCCTGATGTATGAGATAAGTTAATGAAGAATGGGAAGGATTGCGCTATGTGTATGTATTTATCTTTTATTGCAATGTGATTGATGTGAATCACTACAGTATTTATTGGTTCAATATATGTTGATGCATAGATCTGATTAAATACATTTTAAAGTGAATATTATGATGATTCCCAAAGATAAGTAGAACTAGTCAATAACATGGTAGTATGGTGTCTTGAGATGAATCTGAATCTATGGTTCATGTTGAGAATGAGTATGAGATGATGCATGTATTATTCCCACTGTGGAAATGTGGTCCCTGCATCCCTCCCTTAAACATCTTGGGTGAGATTGCACGCGCTCTACGGATGTTGCTGGAAAGGGTAAAACCTTTTTGGGCCAATGTTTGGGGAGTTTGTGTCAAGGTTTGTTGACAGCAGTGCAAAGTGAACCCTTGTCGACATAAATGTGTCAATAGATCATTCAGATTCTATATTAAATCATAATATAATCAATTTCATTTTCACTACGTGATTTCAAATTAAATAAATTATGACTGAACAGTGACATTCATGAATCTATAAGATGCCTTAAAGCACAAGATATATGAGATTATATAATTATATTAACGTCCAACAAATGACCACAAAAGTAGATCCATGCAACTAAAAGGTACACCTAGTGCAAATACAGTGTGGGAATGAAAAAGCAAGTCCTATATGAATAGGTACTTCATGTGGGGTGTTATGTTTGGCACACCTTATTTGGAGGTTATCTTAGAACTTAGGATGGGTCCTCCCCCTTACTACATGACGGGGAGCATTTTCCTTGGCATATGGGAGGGATTGACACACTTTTATACCATTCCTTATCAGTCTTGGACTGATATTCATCACTTTGGACTATTGGCATGTGATCTACAACCTTCTTGACGACAAAGGATCACATTCTAGGAGGGTCATACCACACGTGTGAGGGTTTGGACGAATCTACTTACATGGAACATTTCTAGCACTTAGAGCATATTTCATGGATACTGCTCCCCTATTTTTGGAATTCATCACTCATTTCTTTGGACTTGGAAAATGCGTCACCCTTGGAAGCATCATTTGTACCGCATGAGTGGGTTTCTAGTGGAGCGCTCTAGTTTGTTGGAGCATATCATTGTATTTGGTTACAATTTGGACCATGTATAGTGGAGTGGCCCTTTATTTAGTCCTATTTTGTACTTTTATCATGTATTTGACTATCGACTATGAGGAGTGCCCCCCTTCCCTTAGGCGTTTAATTAGGGTTTTGGATTTGTTACTCTAACCCCTTCATTATTTATAAGTTTTTGACCATGTCAAAGGGATTTGTGCTCCTCCTTAGGATATATCTAGGGTTTCATCCCAATAGAATATTATTTTATTGAAAGGGTTGTTGAGACATTTCCTATATAAGAGGTTCCCCTCTCATTTGTATCTTGTTGTTATTGATTGGAGAATAAAGCTATATTTTGCATCAAAGGCTGTTGGTTTTATTTGGAGGTATTTTATACCTATGATGCATATATTGGTGAAGTTATTATTGAGATAACAAGTATGTTCTCTCATTGTTGAATCTCTAGATCTAGTCCAGAAGAAGGGTAGACGTGCTCCAATGAAATTTGTAATTAAGTAGTTAAATATATTTACTTGTTATATGTTCTAGTCTTGTAGCCTACTTGTGATTGCCACCCTTAAGAGGTTTTCAATTTGAAGTGTTCATAGGCTATGGTATATGCTAGGATCTATTCATTGAAGGTCTATTCTTGTAGGGTGACTCTTACTTGGAAGGATTTGCATGGAACCCCTGCTAACCCCCATTTTGTATGGGTGTACAGATGTGATTCTAATTCACACCCTTCAAGGGGATAGATTGTCTTCATTGTGGTGATTGAAAACAAGCCTTAGTAAGTTTTGTCGACCATGAAATGGTTTGGGGTCTATTCCAGCATTGCTACAGCAGTAAGAGCTTCTTGTTTTTCATTTTAGGTGCCATGAACAATCATAGAGTAGAAACACATTTTTGAATGTTAGTCATCCTGAGTGAGCCTCGGCATAAATGAAGAAATTTTGTGGGTTCTATATTTATTATTGGTCACATTTAGTAGTATTTGTAAAGCTTAAAATCAACTTACACGAAGGTATATGCCTTAGCTAACAAATTGAATCCATGTGCAGCAGACATTTCATGCCTAGAAATGAGGGTCTTATAGAATTGATTGCATAATGGTATCTATCCAGCAATAAAGAGTCAAGGGAAAGGAGATATTTGAGCTATTACTTCATCCTAAATATGACAAAATGCAACCAGAAATGACACATTATAGCACCAAACCAGGTAGTGTTTTGTATGATGGTTGACTGTAGACAATTATACTATTGACAATTCACAAATTGAAAAAGAAAACTATGCATACAAAAAATAATGCTTACATAATATCGAGTAACAATACCTTGGAGAAAAATCTGAAGCAAACAATCTGTAACAAAAGTAGGCAATGAGAGAACAACTTCTTCATATGGATCTTCCATAGTTGGAACCTTGAATGCAACACCAAACAACTTTAACATTAGACATATATAGCAATTTGTGAGCACACACAAACAACACTATAGTGATTTACAATTCCAAAGGCATGGTACCCTATCAAATAGTAAATATATTGCAACTCTTACATTATAATTAGAATTTCCATATATGGTTCACAACTCCCAAGGTTAGTAATAATCCAAAAGTCTAAATAAAAATGACTAGAAAGAAACAAATTTTTCACATAGCAGTATGACTCACATTTCCATAGAGTTGGCATCAAGAAAACAAAAAATTTCTTGTAGGTTAAGGTCTCTCAATTCTTCATGAGCTATAACATCTATGGATGTATTTACCTAACCATCAAATAATCAACCGCGACCCTCTCATAATCCTCACGATCGCACTTCTTAGCCTTATTTGTAGGGATTGTAACCATGACCTGATGTTGAAATCCATTACCAGCAAGATGAGCATCTTTAAAATAACCATCAATGATAGAAACATAAAATCATTGATGGCATGTTTAAATACCTCATTGAGCTCCTTCTTATTTCTAGAATTAATCAATAATCTCTAATGATTAGTGCCAGCCACATGAAGGTGGAATCTCTTATGGGCGCCCCCCCCCCCCCCCCCCCCCCNAAAAAATAAGTATAGATAATGTTTATTCAATCAATTATTTCTAGGTTTTTTTTCTTTTTACAAAATCAAGAAGCAACTCATCTTTTACAACTTGTCGTTCAGTTTTTGTTGCATCTACAACGTGTCATATTGTCTTCCTGGTAGAGTACTCGCGACGTGGATGATGCTACAAGGGGTCGAGATTTGCTGCAGTAATGTAAAAATGTTAAATTGATATCTTATGATATTATAATGACAAGTTTTTCCTTAAAAAAAATTATAGAGTTGTTTTTTACCTGATGTGGCCACATCATTTACTTCATGTCCCTGTGTAGGCTCATCTTGTTTAGTATGAGCCTCTACATTCTATGTAGTTGAAAAATGAAAAAAGTACAATTAATATTCACCATTTGCAATTCAAAATTTTAAATTGTAGCATATAAATTCATTCATTACCAGGATTCAGAGCATGACCTTCGATAGGTTGTTCTCCATCCTCGAAATTAGGTGGATCATTGATTTCCTGATCAAAACCAAGTCAATATTTCATTGCAAATAATTATAATGAATATGTTGCATAAGCAATCATTATTAAATAAACTTCATTGATTTTATATACTTGCGTGCAAGATGGATCACCGGAAGTTTTTGTTTTTCCAGATAATCTTTTTCGGCGTTCAACAACAGCTCCAAAGCCATGTTGGAATCCAAGCTTCAATTATTCCTCTGCAGGCACTTCAATGAATCGATCGGCCTGCATATTTGCATAATGTCATGAATTTACCTTTTACATTTCAATAAAACAAAAAATAAGTTGCAATTTATTTTTTTGATGTAATATTGGTTTTTTGATACTTATAATTTGTGCCTCCAAATTGGAATAACCACCAGGCCCAAGCTTGTGTTTTCCAATTTTTTCTTGTCTTGCATTTGTGGGATTTTATGTGTCTGACAACCTATGAAAATGTTGAAATACGCTATATTTTTCAAATTTGATCTAAAAATTAATAATAATAAGGTTTAGAATTACATTGTTGAAATTATTGCATACCTTCTTGTGCCTGGCAGTAGTTTTCCTTCTTTTCTCAAAGCCCTCTCATTTCCATATTCTACTAGGGATTTCCACTATCTTGCTAGAATCATTAAAGGATGCTTGTATCTAGAGTTCCTTTCTATATGAACCTTAAATTGGTCCCTCACAATATTCATATGTTGGCCAACCTTCTTTAGGACCTCCACTCTATTGAAGGTCTCGATACCGAACAGGCCAACCAAGCGATTAGTGAGCTCATCTTTTAATTTTTGTTTGTTTGTTTATCCCACCTTGTTTGGATGGTGGGCCCAAATATCTCCAAGGAGAGACCATTTAGATGTTTATAAAAATCATCATTTCCTGCAAGACGATCATGTCATCATTAGTTGAAAAAAAGTGTTTTTTATTATATTACAATCAAATTATAAACAATAAGTTAAATGATGTATAAATATCTAGGATCTTCTCTGTCTTTATGGGAACAAGATTTTGTCCACCAAAAATGTTGTCTGTAGTGTACTCGTTCTAGTGACATGGGAAGATCTAAGAAACATTGCTTGAGCATTATCATTGTTAATATCTGCATCAACCTCTTTTTCTATACCATCTAGCATGTGTTAGGAACTAGTAGGTGCACTCACATCTGGCATCAGGGGTGTCACGAAATGTTTCACTGACTATTCAGTCGAAAACAATGGCACATGAGATGCAGGTGGAGTCATATGCTCTTGTAACGACTCTCCCTGAGCATCACTAATACCAACACCACCCTCACCAGTAGGGTGTGGGTGAAAAAAATCCTGTAGATACAAACAAATTGTTAGTTCATGATCATATACAAGTACAAATTATAAAATCATAAATGAATTTATTTCCTAATTCAAGGTCCTACAACTTAATTTCAAGGCCTTATATCTCTTCACCAAAATAGCAACATTTATTTTAATCTCGTTTTTCTGTAGTTGAATGAATAGCAGACGAAGGATACCCTCATTAATTTTTGTTAAGGTCTTCTCTATTATTTTAGTTGGTTCTAGAGAAGATCCAATGTCATCATCATGCATGATCTCATCCATGTCAATATCAATTGATTTATCTGATGCTAGATCAAATGTTGAATTGATAGCCTGCAACAAAAATATATAAAACATTACTAACATGAAAGCAATATACTAAGGAAAACAACATAATAAAATAACATATTGCTCATGTTCAATTTCAAAAATTACAATTACGTATACATGCTGCCTCGAGGATGGCGTCATCTGATCCACAATAGGGGCCTTGCCCCGATCATATCCCTGCAACAAAAATGTAGAAAACATTATCATAATGAAAGCAATATACACAAGAAAATACCTAACATAAAAAAAAACATATTGGTCATATTATATTTGTGCAATTATAAATAGGTATGTCTGTTGACTTGAGGAGCGTGTACTCATCTAATCAATAGTTTGGGACTTTCCCCAATCACTTCCCCGCAACAATTAATTGTATAAAACATTATTGAAATGAAACTAGTGTACTCACAAAAAACCTAATCATTTTCCCATGATGAAAAATACATAATTCAATATCGAAATAAGATATTTGATACTCATGAACAATAAATAGTAATTAAACATATTGTGCATATTATAGTAGTAAAATTACAATGAGGATTACCTACTGCCTCGAGGATGTTCTACTTCTCTAATGAACTGTCGAGGAGATGCCTCGATCACTTGCCTGTGATGAAAAATACATAATTCATTATATAAATTAAACCAATATACTGATGAAAATAAATAATAATAAAACATATTGCACATATTATAGTAGTAAAATGGTAATGAGCTATACCTGCTGCCTCGAGGCAAGTATTGTCTTATCTACTAGTGGTAGGGAGCTACCCCCATCAACACCCTGCAACAAAAATATAGATAACATTATCTAAACGGAACCATTATACTCATGAAAAAACATAACAAATAAACAATTTGCTCATATTATATTTGTACAATTACAATGATGTATACTTGCTTCCACGAGGATGGTTTACTCCTCTGATCAACTGTTGGGGAGATTCCCTGATCTCTACCCTACATCTTAAATATAGAAAAATTTAATGAAATTAGAACAATAGACTACCAAAAAATACATAATATATTAGATTCAGTAATTAAAGGTTGGGTAAATTGTTATATGTATACCACTCCCATAGTGACCACGTTTGTATCTATTCGATTCAAATTGTAATCAATAAGAAAATATTCCCCTACAACTATTGATTTAATGGAACAAACAAACACAATGTTTCCTTCACACCCCCCTAAATATGCAATTGGGTTTCTTAAGTGTAGACCTTGGTTGTGTAATGTTTATAAACCATGCAATATTCCCTGTAGCTTTTGCCATTCCGTCAATGTACAACATTACTACTTTATTTTGATCCTTGTCTTTTAGTTGTAATAATTTGTAGACAATCTGTATCTACGCATACTTCTTGTATATTGGACAAGTCGCATCCAATCTCTGTAGTTGTAACATGGTCCAACAGACTCCATCAATTATGTACATCTTTTGTAACCGACCATTATGCCATCCATTCAAAACAACCCCAAACTATGTAATGACGATGGTGCAATTCAATATATCCTCTCATTCACATAAAAATATGTGTTTAGTTGAGGAATATCCTTAAGTACCCATTGTTTCACTATATGTTTGTACCTCAAGGGAACCTCGATGTCGCCTATGGTCTCATCATCATAAGAACATGACCCCCTTCAACGAGAAAAATTTGGATGTGTTTTTGGAAATCTCTTCTGATATTTTGACATCTAGTTGATATACCCGTTGTAGACCTTCTGGATGTCTCACTTTCCTCTAATCTTCCTAAAATCCCCTCGCTTGAGGAAGACAGATCTGACAAATACCTGTTTGGTTCTTCCTGTACCATGGGAAACATCATTAAAGGTTACATCTCACCCATGTATTTCTCATGAAGTGTGTCTTGAATCAATAGTGAGTTTTATGGTTACTATTTTCCTCGATTGGTTAGATGACAAATGTGGAACCTAGTACCTAAAGAATAATTTATGGCTCTAATACAAAGTCAGATCCAGAAAAGTATTGCTGTAATAAATTCAAACATAATTTTCATCTCTTTCAACTTTAGCACTCCACTAGTCACTGCATTATAGTTGGTCCTTGAGGTGAGTTATAAATTCAAATGTACAGAACATAAACTGTAACAAAGTTACAATGAAGTTTAACTAATTAATAGTAATTAAAGAACAATAGTAATTCTAGATAGATCTTGTTTGGATCTTCCTTAGACATGTTGAGTCATCTCTTGTCACTGTAAGGGAAAGTTGTCAGAATACATACCTTGAGAGAGAGAGAGAGAGAGAGAGTTAAGAGAGTTGATGCTTTAGGTTCACATTTCACTGTTGGAGTTCATTGGTTGGAGCTCACGATTCACATTTTACAAGATAAGTCTAGCAGCCCTAGAAGATGTATCATATGACCTTTGGTACCCTACTTTAAGTGTACTCAACTTTACAGATGCAATAACCCTATGCGTCCATCAAAGATCAGATCTATACTTATTTCATGCCAAGATACTCCAAGTGTGAAGTTATGAACATTATATATAAACTTGTAAAGTCTTTTAGAATGGTCACTTAGGAAACCCTAGGTTTTAGGGTGGTTACCATAATAAAACATAAAAAAATTTGAGTACAATTAGAGTAGGGTACCAAAGTTCATGTGGTCACATAACAATAAAACAATAAAAGTAATCAGGTTATGTAATCATACCAAAGGTGGTCAAGGTACCACACACAATAAGGAAGCTCGGAGTACCAAGTAGAAGATAAAGGACCATAAGTCATCCAAAGGGGTCACAAAAAGATGGTAAGGAAACCCCAATACCACAAAACCAAGGTGTACCGTAAAGGTGGAGAAATAACCCCTTCTACCCATAGTATCAACAAGACCAATGAATTTAATCTTTAATCTTTTCTCTCTCTCAAGGTATATTGTCACATATATTTTTATCATCACTATATAAGCAGAAGTAAATAAAAAAGCTATATCCAGAAAAGTACTATTGTAATAAATTCAAACATAATTTTTATCTATTTCAACTTTAACACTCCATTGGTCATTGCATTAAATTTGGTACTTTAGATGAGTTATCAATTCCAATGTACAGAACATAAACAGTAAAAAACTCCGCCAAGTTTAACTAACGAACGGTAATTAAATAACAATAGTAATGCTAGATAAATCTGGTTTGGATCTTCCGTATACTCAGACAACTTGAGTTAGCTCTTGTCACTGTAAGGAAAATCTGTCAGAAGGTGTACATTGAGAGAGAGAGAGAGTTAGAGTGTTGATGGTTTAGGTTCACATTTCATGGTTGGAGCTCACGGGCTGGATATCATGATGGTTCACATTTCACAATACAAGTCTAGAATCCCTAGAAGAGGTACCATATGACCTTTGGTACCCTACTTCAAGTGTACTCAAATTCACAACAACAATAACCCTATGTGTCCAACAAAGATCAGATCTATACTTCTTTGATGCCAAGATACTCCAACAGTGAAGCTATGAACATAATATATGAACTTGGCAAGTCTTATAGAATGGCCACTTAGGAAACTCTAGGTTCTAGGGTGGTTAGCATAATAAAACATAAAATACAGTTGAGTACACTTAGAGTAGGGTACCAAATGTCATGTGGTGACATAACAATCAAACAATAAAACTAATAAGGTTAAGCCATCATACCAAAGGTGTTCATGGTACCACACACAATAAGGGCGCTAGGACCATGTAGAAGATGAAGGGCCATAATTTAACCAAAGGGGACACAACAAGATGGTAAGGAAACCCCCATACCCACAAGACCAATTAATTTAATATTTTCTCTCTCTCAAGGTATATTGTCACATATAATTTTATCATCATTGTATAAGCAGAAATAAATAACAAAGCTAGATCCAAAAAAGTATTGTTGTAATAAATTCAAACATAATTTTCATCTCTTTCAACTTTAACACTCCATTGTTCACTACGTTAAAGTTGATCCTTGAGATGAGTTATCAATTCCAATGTATAGAACAGAAACAATAACAAGATTCCATCAAGTTTAACTAAAGAACAATAGTAATGATAGATAGATCTGGTTTGGATCTGCCTTATACTCAGAAATTTTGAGTAAGATCTTGTCACTGTAAGGAAAAGCTATCAGAATACATACCGAGAGAGAGAGAGAGAGTTAAGAGTGTTGATGTTTTAGTTTCACATTTCATGGTTGCAGCTCATTGGTTGGAGATCACGATTCACATTTCACAACACAAGTCTAGTATCCCTAGAAGAGGTACCATATGACCTTTAGTACCCTACTTTAAGTGTACTTAAATTTACAACAACAATAACCATATGCATACAACAAAGATTATATCTATACTTATTTCATGCCGAGATACTCCAAGAGTGAATTTATGAACATGATATATAAACTTGGCAAGTCTTCTAGAATGGTCACTTAGAAAAACCTAGGTTTTAGGGTGCTTACCATAATAAAACATAAAATATATTTGTGTACACTTAGAGTAGGGTACCAAAGGTCATGTGGTCACATAACAATAAAACAATAAAATTAATTAGGTCAAGTCATCTTACCAAAGGTGGTCAAGGCACCACACACAATAAAGGTGCTAAGAACAAGTAGAATATGAAGGACCATAAGTCAACCAAAGGGATCACAAGAATTGTTGGTGTGATACTGACCAACAAATCCCAGTCTACATGGTTTCCACTCTCTCGACGCTCAACACACCACAATCTCCCTGAGCATCGACCCAGATAGGTTTTACCCCATCTAGCAACACCCGTAGAGCGAATGAGGTCTCACCTGAGATGTTCAAGGGAGAGCTGTCGGAACCAAGTTTCTACAATAAAGAGGAGGGTTTGGGCATTAACTGTTCATCATCTTAATTTCCAGATCTAATCAATTTTCTTGCTCAGAAATAGAACCATTCATCATGTCGAATTATTCATTCACCATTTTAGAATATCTACCAGTACGAAAAACATGTCTAAAAGATGGTAGTATTCAGAAGCCAAAAAGCATCGCATCATTCATTCATATGCAGATCTATTCATCGTTCAGCATCATAATCACAGTAGTGTAAAACAAGAAAAGAAAAGAGGCAACAAAATCTTAGGTCAACCGACATCACTTTATATTAAATCCGTAGAACAAATCATAGATATCGCTATCCAACCAGTGTCTCTCTTACATGCATAATTCTTCTATTTATAGGCTTACACCTTTACATTCAAGGTCCACTTCTAACTAACTTCTAACAAACTTAACCACTAAGGACCAATATTCCAAAGAAATGGTCAATGAGTACAAAACATGACATGAAAATATAGAAAGTGGACTATTTTTCACCTATCACATTATCTTTGTCTTGCGCAGCGTCGCATGAGTATGTGCAACATCCTAGATGTTGCGCAACTCACTTATATCCAACCCCTTGCCAACAGGCCCCCAACACAATCTTGTGGCTCATCCTCGAGCCACGTCATATGGACATAGTGCAGACAACACCCTAAAATTTAGAAAACTTTCTCATAGGCAATAGTGGGTGACTTTTCTAAACTTGTTGTTTGGTGCAGTTGGTTGCAACTGAATCCTCCAAGGCGGACCTTGGCATACCTATGTGTCATGCATTTCCATCTTGCTCTACATCCATGAATACTACATCATTCTCCATTTGTCATCACTCTTCGGGAAGCGTCCTACTAGTCGAAAATTGTCTGCAGCTACAAATTTCGGAGCCAATCCTGCTTCCACACCCTTGTCATTCCTTGCATTCAGGCTCAACCCGGAATTCCTGAGGTTGGATCGATTCCCTGTTCCTACAGACTTAGTCAAGTGGGGAAAGAACTCTGACCCCATATAGATTCCCCGTGGGTATCTTAGTCTGTATCTCAACACGGCTGGGAGAAATATAGTCAAGGACGACTTTGCTAGATACTTCCAACTCGGGCAACCTAACCCGCATACTTGCAACTTCTTCATTAATTTCTACTGAGATAGCATTCTCACTCACAGTATGCCCCGTATCCAAGGTAGCCTGCATTTCCCCTTAGATGTCCACTTTCGTACGTAGCGGAGGTTCATGCAACTACCCAGCCTAGCCCTTTTGCAACTTTACACAGTGCAGCTCTACTTAATGGTGTTCACTTGGCTGTCAACCCTCTTCTTATAATACCATCTTCACCTCAAATGCCATCATGAATCACTTGGGTGCATCATTATGACTCATTAATTTATGTGCCACATACGCCACCGATTCTTCCATCCCACTTCTTGAATCTGTTATCATTAGACAATGATGTCAACCGTGCCACTGTTTACCTCTTGGACAGCCATTATTGTGCATTGATGTGATGTCCAGTCACCATCACGGTTTCTTCCGTACAATGCGAGCCACTTGCTCTTGCATGGCGACCTCCTGTCGCACAACCTTTGTCGTTCTTAGTTGCAGTCCCTTTCACTTGGCATGGCCCCATCCCCTTACCGCAGCCCCATCCTGGTGCGCAACCTTTTCTAGGCCCACAACCTCTTCTTGGCCAATTAGCTAATTATTGCTGAGTAAACTACCCCCTAATCTTGCACAGCCCCAGCTTTTAGGTGCACCCTTCCATTTTCTATCCAGCTACTTATTGTTGAGTCAACTACCCCCTAATCTTACACAGCCCCTGCTTTCAGGAGCACCCTTCCATTTGTTATCTATCCCTTCCATTTGCTATCTATCTATCCCCTTTGTTTTTTTTTAGTGCACAGTGCCTTCACGCGTTGCGCAGTTCGTCCCCCCTCTGATAGGGCTTCAAGCGGCTACTATTCACAAGTTTTGGCAGTAATGTGCCATCTAACTGTTGTAATTAAATGGCACCTATAGAGGTAATAGAATTGACAAGATATCGTATGAGCCAGTGCATTTGTAGCTTACCTGGATTCTTCAAGAATTTGTTTTCGTATAATGACACCAAATCTCCTTGCTGAAATAGTTTGTTCTTTATGCGGCGATCATGCCATGCCTTCTATCAATCTTTATCAACGTGCTGGTGGAAACCTGCAATAAAACGGTCTTTGTCGAGCTGTATCAATTGCACCATGTGCTCTGCTCACGCAACATCATCATCCATTCCAGTCGCAGCAGCTATGCGCAGAATGCGAATGATGTATTCCATAGGCAACACTGCCTCTTTCCCATAGACCAGTTTGAACGGTGTTTTCCCCATCAATCTCTTTCACGTGGTGCAATAGGCCCACAGTACTACAGGAATATTCAGATCCTAGTCATCTCGGTTAGTGTTACATACCTTAGTAAGGGCGTGCTCCAATATTTTGTTGAATGCCTCCACCGTTCCATTCGCCTGTTGATGGTATGGTGTACTCTTCTTGTGCTGAACCTGCAATTATTCTGTTAGTGCTCTTACTGTGTGGTTGATAAAATGACTACCTTGATCACTCATCAATATTCTTGGGCACCCAAACCGCATCATAATATTCTCAAATAGAAATCTGGCTATCGTCGCAGCAGTACAGTCCACAACTGGTGCAGCCTCTTCCCATCTCGTCAGATAGTCCGTCATAGTGATTATGTAGCGCGCACCAATTTTGTTCCTAGGTTGGTTGATCGGACCCATAAAGTATACTGCCCATTTATCAAAAGGTTACAAAGTTACCTAGGGTACAAGTGGCATCTCATCCCACCATGATGGTTTTCCAATGCGTTGATAGACATCATAGCTCCTCGCATAACCTGTCGCATCATTATGAAGAGTGGGCCACCAAAGCCCTGCGCGAATCAACTTCCACACGGTAGCTCGTCCTCCATATTGTCCTCTAGCTATGCCAGCATGCACTTCTTCCATAATCTACTCTTATTCATGTGGTAGGACACAACGTCGCAATATTTCATCAGGTCCCATCTTATACAAGTGTCCAGCAATCGACTGAAAATCAGAAGCTTTAACTACCAACTACTTCTTTTGACTTGTGGAAAGTTCTTCTGGTGCAACGTCCGTTGGTAAAAACTAAATTATTGGTGCATAATGGCCATCTTCCATGTCAACTAGGAACAATTGCACATCTGGAAGTCCATCTTCAATGTTAGTAGGTTCCTCACATGTCTCTAGACAAATGATCGGGGCCAACATTTAGGAGGCCCGGCTTTACGATGATCTCAAAATCAAATTCCTGAAAGAGGAGTATCCATCTGCATATCTTCCCCCCCAACATAGGCTTATTGACCAAATACTTCAAAGCTGAATGGTCAGTGAACATCTTGAAGTGACCTCCTAGAAGATAATTCCTAAATTTCTGCAGCGTGTAAACCATCTCTAGCCCTTTGTGCTCCGTGGTCATATAATTATTTTCTATGAATGATAGCTTCCGAATTGCAAAATAAATAGGGTGATCTAAGTCACTGTCACCTGGCTACATGAGCACTACACCTAGCACAACAAAATATGCATCGACATGAATGTGGAACTCCTTATTCCAATCAGGAAATAAGAGTATTGGCGTTGAAGCCATCTTGGCCCTCAGCGTGTCAAAACTACTTTGGCATTCGGGACTCCATAGGAACACAACATCCTTCTTCAACAGTTTCTCCATAGGGGCAGTGATCGCTATATATCCTCTAATGAATTTGCAAGAGTACCCTATGTGTTTGAGAGCATATTGACATTGTTCGATGGCGGCAATATCAGAATGAGTGCAATCTTTGCGGGATCAACCAGCAATGTCACATGCCCTAATTTTGCAAAAATAATATTATCATATTTGATTTTATTTCAAGACAATATGTTAAATTTTATTCTAAGTTGTAATTGATGACTCAGCAGAGTCAAGGATATTGAATGTAATTCTGAATATTTTAATTATAAATAAATAAAAGTGGAAACAACAGCTTGGGAGAGCTGTTAAAAGAGTGTTTACTGGTCAAGTTGGTGGAGGAGACTGGGTAGAGAGAAAATAGACAAGTGGCAGCATCCTCAAACACTTCCGAATGTTGCAGGTGGAAACCTCCCTACATTTGGGGTCATGATCCCCCAAGAAAGTGTGATCAGAGCAGGTGGCTCAATTAATGACAACTGACCCAAAAGACCTAGGCAATCTTGATAAAAATGCCTATTGAAGAGAGCAGAGGTTGCTCATTTTCCAGGGAAGTGATCATTCAGGTGAATGTACTTCAGAGCATTTCAATGGGGAGGGAATTTGTGGAAGGTGTTTTAGGGGTTAACTGCTAAAGTGATCTAGTGCAGCTTTTCAGCTGAAGGATCTTACTGCCGAGTGTAGAGTGATTACTGAGTCATTGGACTAGTATATTGTTTTCTTGCTCCACCAATTCTCAGCCAAGGAGACCAAGAACAAGCTTGGGGGTCCTGAAGAGACACTGTTTGAGTGCTCTCCAGGAGTTGGTAGGGAGGAACGGCCTCCCAACGCTGTTGTTGTCCAGCTTAATCAGGTTCTACAGTATTTTTGTTTTACTGTGTTAAATGGTTAAATGTGAGACTGACTACTTAATGAATGTTAAATGTTTAGTTGTGAACTATTAGAGTTAATAATCTTTTAGTTATTTGAAAGAATGAATCTGAAATAGATGAAAAATAATCCTAATCTGCATTTTTCCACATCTGGAAGGACCAGACCGTACTCCAGCACAGGTAGTATAATTAAAATAGATACAGGATATGATAGGAATCTGAAATGAATAGATGCATTATGCATTTCATAATATCAGAGTAATCTATTTCTGTATGTAGATAGTTATCGGAAAAGAACATTGACCTGTTATTTATGTTTACTGTTTAACCAACTTGTTGATGTAAGTATGTTAGAAAAGAAATAGCCATAACTCTTTGCAGGTAGCAAGTTTATTATAGTAATAAGTTATTCAAGTAGATAAGGTATTATTTTTACACAGTACTTTATTTTGTGATTAAAATCAAAATATACAGGTGGGTAAAGTGTGATATATTATATAGATATAGATATACTTTTCATTGTAATTATGTTATTAACTTGTAATAGAGGCAGTAGAAATAACTTAGACAAACCACTTTCTTTTATTCTGCTAAGTAAATATTTATTAAAGCTAATATACTTAGTTTATTTACTATTAATAAGAACTGACTATATCCCCAAATATTCGAGCTTCAAGTAGGGTATTTTTAGCATAATTAATTTCTATAGACAAACTAAGTACAGAGTATTGTACATCTTATCAAAGAACTTTAATAACCCTATCTGCATTTCTATTTAATAAAAACAACTAGAATACAATAATAACTAACATTTAATAAATGTGTATTGATAAAAAGAACTAATTCTTTTAACTTATACAAACAAGATTTACTTGTAAAATAAAGTACAGGGTCGAAACCCTAATAACAACAATATATGTAAATGACAATCATTTAAACGATAATCCAAGTATTAGGATTATTTATTATTAAACAACTAAACTATTGTAGATTATTACAGTCCTTTAAGGACAGTGAAAGACAACTATGGTAATATAACTCAATATATACCTGTAACAGTAATTAAATCAATTAAATTAAGTAACTTAAACTTAAAGAATAAATTGAAGAAATTATTTTACACACAGGTTACCTACAGGAAACCCTAGCTCGAATATCTGAGCCTGTAAGTAAATAATTATAATATGATGGTATAACATTCTTAAAACCATTAACAATATTACTAATGCAAAATAAACAATATACATCCAAATTTCTATTACACAGGCGAATAAGGGTAAAAACCCTAGTTTACAAAATCACCATAAGAGCTTAAAGTTAAACTGAGTTCGAGCTCAAAAGGGAAAATCTCTATGCTTTAAACAAAACAGTGTATGGCTTGACAGGCCGCAAAGGATTTAAACATAACATTGTACAAAAACAAGAAACAAACATTTACAAGTCATGTCTTGAGCCGGAGTACCCTGCTGTAAGCAAGGGTTTAACAAAAACCAAACTAGTAATTTGAAGAACAATAACCCAAAACTGAGTAACAACCATGACGGAACTATTCCAACTCGGAACTATCCACCTAACGACTGCACAAGTAGGGAATGCCATTTTATAACCAGGGCTTACCCGTAGCCAGAGCGCTGGTCTTTTTGTGAAGTATTTTTCTGTCAAGGGTTTACGAACTATCACCTGCAAAAAGGAAAATCAAAGTTCATTTAAAAATTTGTTTTTAGAACTTCTTACTGAAATAACAATCTAGTTTTAAAAACTCTCAAATATTTACGTTACCTGGGAGTGAAGGTTATAGAGCCACGAAGGAACCGTAGCACCGCCACCAGTGTAACAAGAGGCCAAACCTTCATACTCGCAGTGACAGAGACGACAAAGACTCATGTACAAGCCACACTGACAGCAGTAGCAAGAACAAGTATAGGCAACGGCCACGCAAGAACTAGACAACGAAGCTAGAGCTGTCACCAACAATGCAAGATGTGAAAACGAGGCTCTCAAACACTACGACGAGGGCAGTGCTTAAACCTACAGCAAGAAAATGTTAAACCTATCTCTGTAGTGACATGCCATGGATGAACAAGCAAAGAGCCACATATAGGCCGTAATCCTTAAGCTACGAATATCAACAAACCCTTGCAGAGAAGACTCATAGTACACAAAAGGAGTTTGAGACCGAATGGCGAGGACTGAAACGACTTAAACCAAGACTCGGAGCACAACTAGCAACCAGAAGGGTAACATGGCCGCCATGAGAATGGTTGCAGAGCAGCCCGAAGGCTCGAAAACTACGGAGGGAAATGACAAATATTAGGGTTACAAATATTATATAACACTAATGCACGGACAGGAGAAGTCCACGTTCCCACTGGAAAAATTTAACAATGCATGGTTCAAGCTCTATAGTCACCTGCATGCCAATAATTTATAATGATTCGTGAACAAACGATGCAGAAATTATATCGATCAATCATTTATAAAGTTCATAGTTCACATACTATGTTTATAACATAATGTTGTTGGGCGTTAGATGACAAGAAAACTCGGATCGTTGACAAATCTAAGATATAGTAATCATATAGTTCGAAACTATTATGATTGTATATTTTTGTTTTATAAAACAAAACCCTTTACTCATAAACCAATCAATGGGGTGGAATTAATACATCAATCATTTACAAATGCCAATATTATAATGTAAACATTATGATTATCATGTTTATCCATTTTAAAGTATAATAACTAATTGTTTATTGTAAAGTCCAAGTTGAAATGTGTAAAATCATAGAACAACGATGTATTTCTATGTTTCTATATATATTATGATCAACGCAAGGCTAGAATCCTCTAAGCCCATAACTCTAGTGGAGTTTATGATAAAAGTTGTTTAGCACTTTAAAGTTTAGAATCATAAATTCTTACAAGATCAAAGTTGTTTAGACTTGTTTAGGAATTTCAAATTAAATGGCAGAATTGTATGTTTATAAACATAATAATATATATGTGTAAAACCAACGTATGATTGGAAATAAACGATAAAGATGACAGTATGGTAAAATATTTATACAGAATACTTTTACATAGTCTATTTGAGTTTAGACTTTAATAGTTCTTTGGTTGTTTTCTTAAGATGGCACTTTGCTGGTAACTTACCATGTCTTTATACTTAGTAGAATGATTTCATGCTTACATAAAATAACTGGTGCTTAGCATAGGATAGAAGGTTGATATTTATAGAAACATCTACCTTAGAAACTATTGGTAGACAGTAATCTGAATATAAGGAAAGTATTATAGAATAATAAGAATTAGAATGGATTGATCCTACTCGAGTCTATAATCAATAGAACCTCATGGTTCGACATAGACTTAAAAGATATAGACAACAGTGTTTGCTTGGAAAAAGACACTAATGTTTTTTTACATCAATCAACTTTAATGTCAAAAGTTTACAGATTGTAAGTGTCACTACAGAAGATAAATATCGAGCAACTTAATACTCAAATAAGTGGTATGATAATGTATAATAATCCAAAGTACAATCAGTATAACGTTGCAAGTAATGCTTATTAAAGTGGAAGTTATCAAGCGACTAAGATTACAAGTTTAGAGCCACAGAAAGTATTTTACTGTCGCTATGTACATTGAAGAAAGAAACTAAATCATCTAAACTTCGTTTACAAGAACAACTGAAGAAAACAAATTGTTTTTACCTCACGGAAGATCGTTTGAAATATAGTAGCTTATTTACTAAGCTTATTAATTGCAGATAGAAATACTGTTGGATACTTTATGAAATTAAAAACTTTACTCGATCATTCATACCTGTAACCTGTAAGAACAAGTAATCTTTCTGCGTTAGCATAAATGCTAAGTAAGCCCAGGATTTCAAAGTCAGATTCCACCTACTTGTCATAAAGAAAACTCATCAGTAAACTGAAATAAAAACAATGCGCAAGTTAAACTTAATTTTGTTACAAAAAGGAAATTGTTGAGTTAACATAATTGACATTATGTAATACTAATGTTTTAACTGTATCTTTCATTGCTAACCTTTAGCTGTTAGTAAACCATAGTTTCAACATTTTATGTTATTTCAAAATTTTAATTTTTTGTGAAAATTTGGGGTTTTGACAAGCAATCCTTGTTTGCACACAATGCGACCCAGCAATATTCCAAACGGCGTGCAAAAGATGCACTTCTTATATTTTAGTGCGATCTGATGTTATCGACACCATTCCAGCATCAGTCGAATATTGGCCAAGTGATCCTTGATTAGACCATACACTATCCAGTCGTCCATATATACTTGGAGGAACTTCTAGATGAAGTCTTTGAACACCGCGACAACCACCCGGAATATATGGCAGGTGCATTCTTCAATCCAAATGGAATCATGGTATACTGGTAGCATCCCCATTCTGTAACAAACATTGTATTCTGGCGATCTTCTTTCGCAATTCTAATCTAGTGGTACCCAAAAAAGGCGTCTGTGAACAAGTACATCTCCTGGCCACCTACTCCTGCAAGGACTTCATCTATGAACAATGTCGGGAATGGATCATGCATGCAAGCATCATTCAGTTTTCTGAGGTCGACACAGATCCAGACTTCACCAGTCTTCTTGTCTTGGACCACGATAGGACTTATCCATTTTGATTCTTCAATACGATCAATAATCCTGGCATCTAGCATATGTTTGAGTTCAGTCTTAACCCTTTCTTTATATCACGGATTCAAGCGATATGGCCTTTTTTGCACCGGTTTTGCGTCAGGTTTTAATGGGATTTTCATTTCTCCTAGGTCACCCAATATCCCTTTCATCTCTGAGAGTTTGGTCGAAAACATATCTTGAAACTCATGCAGGAGATCGGTGATCTTGGTCATAGTCTCCTCATCCCAGTAGTCCCCAACACTTGCAAATTTCAGATTCTCTTCCATCCCAATGATAACTTTCTTAATATTCAGCGGTTGAGTCATGGGATCGGTCGGTGCATCCAGTGTTGCAACATCATGACTTCCTTCAATCTCTGGAATTTTTATATTCTGCAACTCATCGTCATCCTCTAGCTCACCAGATATGTTATAGCATTCCATCATCGATTGCATATGGCAATGCGCATGTGGATTCATAGGATATGCGACTGGCACAAATTTCAAGATGACATCTCGAATGATCTGAAGTGCATTGTGGACATCTTGATTGGTATCTACAAAACTAAAAATGTGGACAAAACAAACCATCAACTCCTCCCAAGTAGTTATTTCTCTACGCAACTCGACGGATACATACCAAGATCTTGGCATTTCATCCAGAGTATGAATAAAGGTGTGGACCCATTCATCCTTCAATCGCGTTGCCCATAGTTTTTGACACTCCACCAAATGGTTGTTAGGTTCATTCTGCCCATCATACCTCCCAGTGTGGTACACCTCTATGGTACCAAGTTGGACTGTCATCAACCTGGGACACTCTGTCCATCTGATAATTGTTTTCTTATGAGATTCCCACCAATGGGTAGGTGTAGCCTTCAGTGCTTCCTACAGTGCTAATAGTCATTGTGGCTCTGTGACTCTTTCTTCAAAGACTGTTAAGAATGAAGATAGCTCCGATAACCCTTCATATACTGGAAATTCAATAATTTCAGTTGCAACATGGCACAGAGACTGTGTAATCAGACCACACTTTCTAAAGGATACCTCATGCATGCGGTTTTTCCAATTTTTGAGTGCATCATCAGAGTCAGAGGACGTAAAGCTAGTACTGTGCCAACCAAGTTCCCCCTCACCATTCGGGTGGATATAGTATTCATAGATGAGGTATACATGATCCCACCCCTTAACAACTTCATCCTTCATAGGTTCAATGTATCTGTGGCCCTCTCTCGAATCCATGGGTGCGATGACTTGAATGTCTTGGTTCTTGAATGTCATCATGAGCTTCTTAAAATTAATCACAGTCATACTGTCATTATCCCATCCATTCCCCAGCATTGCGAGATAAGATCCTTCCCCATGAACAACTTCAATAACATCAAAGTCAGCACGTGTTCTCATACCTTCAACATCGACGACCAAGTTTGTTACCCGTCCAATGGGTTGCACCTTCGCTTGGTTCACCAATCACAGCTGCATAGGGGACCAACCCATCGTTGGACTTCCCATTTTTTCCCAGGTTTGCCTAGTCAGGATGTTCACATCTGATCCCAAGTCTAGGATGACTGAGTCCACCTCATAGTCACCTATCTGGATATTCATATGCATCTCTTTACCTGACTTTTTCTTCTGCAAGGAGTTCACTGTGGAGTCTTTTAGATCCTTGCCTAGAAGGTACAACAACCTCTCCATCTCACCAAGAGCCTCGGGATCTCGTTCCATTACTAATCATTTCTCAAGGAACTGCTACAAGGTACCATGCTTCCATGATGGTCCTGCTTCCAAGGATGAATCAAAAGTGGATGGCATTTCATAGACGAGAAACTTACAAGGATTTCATTCGATCACATCCCGAGTTTCAAAAAATGTCTCTTTTTCAATCGCAATATCAAACATCGCTTTCTTCTTCCCATCTAATCAAACTTACGGAGGTGGTCCATCATCTCCCATCATCGCACCTCCGTGTGTAATAATGGTGACGTCGAAATCCTGGGCTCTAGGTTCTGCTGAAATCGTTGCAACTGTTGTACCTTGATTCTGGTTCATCAATGGAGTATGAGCCATTGGTGGATTCTGGTTTATTGGTGAGCTCATTAGCTACTTCACAGTCTTTTCTAGAGCAAAACTTGATACTGGGACTAGCTCTGTAACTGATTCTGGGCCGGTAGTTGATTCAGAGTCTACAGCTAGGCTTGATTTTGTAATTGTGAAACATTTCCTATCTGTCATCTCGTGATTAACTGCAGGTAGTTATCCACGGTATGATCAATCGTTGTATAGTATGTGCATGAGCACTACAAGTGTGGGAATTCTCTCTGATAATGCTTGAATACTCCACAATTATAACATTGGAAATATGTGTGACCTCATCCCCCTCCACGTCCAAAACCTCCTCCTCGGCCTCAGAATCCTCCACAGAATCCCCCTTGTTGTGGGTACTAAGGCTGAACTACCTGTTGTGGCATGGGATTCAGTGTTTGCTGAAAAAAATGTGTTGTTTGAACATATTGTGGTTGTGCCTAGGCCATCGATGTTTGATTGTATGGTTGTTGCGGTGCGAACTGCGGTTGTGGCACGAACTGTGGCTGCAGCGACGATGGAAAAAATTGCATCGACAGCGACGGTGTACACTGTGGTTGTGGTTGATAACTGACCATATGAGGATGTGGTTGTGGTTGCTAGACAGCACCATGGTCTTCTCCCTTCACAAAATATGAGTCCTAAGTTATTTCCTGAAGCATATCATATGCCCGACAGTCTTTATCCTCATGCCCGACTGAGCGACGGAATGAACAATATAAATTGGCAGACTTTGACACCATCTTCTACATATAGCTACATTCCTCATGTCGATGTCCATAGACTTGGCAGATGTGGCACTAAGGTATACCACCACTACTCAATGGGTTTGGAGCTCCAGATAACAGGTAGTTTCTAAAGTCAGGGCACGTATCTTTGGTGTGTCCATCTGCATGACACCGAGTACACCAAAGATATGCATGTTCCTCTTTACCTTTCTTGATATCCTGCAGCTAGAGTGTGAGGTTCGCTAGCTGCGCTTGAATTTGACTCATCCCAACTGCACTCTCCCCTATAGGTGAAGCCTCAAGCTTCATCGCAGTCTCCAGGGATTCTCTTTGTGTCATTATCTTTTGATGCATCAGTGGTTGTCGGATATGAGAAACCAATGCAGTGATAAACCATTCTTTATGTTGGACATAGCTAATAGAAAAAATAACTCTGGCCATCATTGTTTTGAACCTCTAGTCGAAGTCCCAAACGGTCTCATTAGGAAATTGCATAATTTCCTTCAGTTATGTAATGTTTTGTGCTTCCGACTTCATTTTTCTGAATTCTTCAATTAGTCCCATCTGGATCTCTTCCAATGTCTTCATCGGATTCCCCTGAGGAACTTGGATAAACTTCATAAACCAATTGAGTGCACGACCCCTCAGAGTAGTTGTTAGTTGTCCTTTCTTTACATCATTATTTGTGGTCTATCTAATAGTCCATACTACTTCACATAAAAACCAGTATTACTCGAGATCATCAGTCCTATTTCCATGGAACAAGGGTAGCTTCATGTCGTCGCCCGCCATCCTAGGCTACCTTCCTACAGATGTTGATCTATTACTAGATTGTTTCTAGCACGTCAAGCAGTTTGACATGGGACTTGGAGTTTTTCCTGAGTTTGGAGTAGTTCACGGAGGTGTGGGTACATTGCTTCCAGGGTTTGACCTTATCATTGTTCTGGGCGTAGCCTAGGCCTGGTCGTCCTCATCGTCACTATAGGGTCGCTTCGTCATGTGTGGTTTTCCTTCATGGTCTTACGTTCCGATCGTAGCAGGACCTTCCCATGTCCTTTTCCTCTTCTCTAGTCAGAACCTTTCTCCTCCCCTTGTATAACCACTTCCTTCCTTGGCTTCCCTCACAATCTCGTTGAAACTTGCACCCATCTATCCCTTACCTTCTCATCTGTCTTCCTCCTTGGTCACGGTATCCACAACCTCCTCACACCGAGTTGCTACTACTCTAGGTGCATCTTGAGTATACCCTTTTCATAGACCAACATTTTAATCAACAAATGAAGCAACAATAAGAACCTACCTCTAGGTCCGTTGAAGAATTTCCTCTCTGCTTCACTGTAAGATTTATTAGTGTCGACAAAAAACTTGGTGATATATCCCTCTAGGATACTATCCAACCAGACCTCGATAGTGTGTGATGCTCTGTTATCAGTTTCCTGCAGCTCCTGGATTAGTTCAGGGGTCCAAGTCATCGGTTCTCCTCCTTGAAAGTTTGTCTTCATGTATGTGAATCTCTCCAGCCACTCGTACAATATGATAGGAAACTCACTGAAGAAATATTCATGTAGACCGTCGTGAATATATCTTGCTAACCACTTGTCTGTTTTCAGCCCAGGGTTCTGATTTTCTGCTTCAACAAATTCTCTCAACTTCTTATCAAAACCAATATTGAAGTTCTGATCGCGTCGGATGCCACATCCATTTTTGGGTAACCATTTGTCAAGTGCCACATGCCCTCCTCTTAGTCGCAACGAGGTCCCGATAACGGAACCATTTGTTGGCGCGATCCCGACCAACAAATCCCAGTCGACAGAGGTTCCACTATGTCAACGCTTAACACGCTGTGATCTCCCTCAGCATCGACCCAGACAGGTTTTACCCCGTCCAGCAACATCCGCAAAGCGGATGAGGTCTCACCCAAGATGTTCAAGGGATAGCTGTCGAAACCAAGTTTCCGCAGTAAAGAGGAGGGTTTGGGCATCAAATTTTCATCAGCTTAATTTCCATATCTAATCTACTTGATTTCTCAGAAACAGAACCATTCATCACATCAAATTATTCATTCACCATTTTAGTAGATCTACCGATGCAGAAAACAAATCTAAAAGATGGTAGTATTCATAAGACAAAAATCATCGCATCATTCATTCATATTTAGATCTATTCATCATTCAACATCAGAATCGCAGCAGTGTAAAACAGGAAAATAAAAGAGGCAACAGAAGCTCAGATCAACCCACATCACATTATATTAAATCCGTAGAACAAATCATAGATCTTGCTATCCAACTAGTGTCTCTATTACATGCATAATTATTCTATTTATAGGCTTGCGCCTTTACATTCAAGGTCCACTTCTAACTAAATTCTAACAAACTTAACCACTAAGGACCAATATTCCGAAGAAATGGTCAATGAGTACAAAAAGTGACATGAAAATATAGAAAGTGGATTATTTTCCGCCTATCGCGCTATCTTTATCTTGTGCGGCGTCATGTGAGTATGCACATCATCCTAGATGCTCTGCAACTCACTTATCTCCAACCCCTTGCCAACAAGACTCACAACAATATGGTAAGGAAACCCCCATACCCACAAGACCAAGGTGTATCTTAAAGGTGGAGAAACAACCCCTTCTACCCATAGGACCAACAAGAACAATGAATTTAATATTTTTTCTCTCTCAAGGTATATTATCAGATATATTTTTATCATCACTATATAAGCAGAAGTAAATAACAAAGCTAGATCCATAAAATTACTGTTGTAATAAATTCAAACATAATTTTCATCTCTTTCAATGTGAACACTCCATTGGTCACTACACTAAAGTTGGTCCTTGAGATGAGTTATCAATTCCAATGTACAAAACATAACCTGTAACAAAATTATAATGAAGTTTAACCAATTCAATCAATTACTTAAATGAATTAAAGGTACATATATAGATAAATTTCCAATATTCATAATAGTACAACATAAAAAACATAGTAAATTTCCAAGATAGTGCTAGATGCAAAACAATAAGATAAATTAAACATATTTTCATTTCTTTCAACTTTAGCACTACTCAATTGTCTTTATGATAAAGTTGGTCCTTAAAATGCAATAAGCAGAGATAGCAGTACTAAAATAAAAACAATAATTAAACAAAGCTTAGTATAAAAATATATTGGTTCAAAAGATACAAGTCACAACATAGATCTTAGCATCCCAACAAGGTTAAGTATGAGTCCTAACAACCCACAAGAATCATAGCTCTGTCCAAGCATCTGACAACCCACAAAGATCACAACTCTATCCAAACACCTCATAGAGATCACAACTCAAGTTTAATGAGCACGCACAAGGTCACAACCCAACACAGGACACATTCAAGAGCCATAGATCAGGTCTGAACAACCCCAAGGGTCACTAACTAGTAGATCGTTGATACGTTGCATGTAAATTGTGATAAGTTTCACCCAAAAACTGAAACGTATCAAGCAAATCATGATGTGTTTCATCTCTTTTAACTTTTAAAAATTAAAATTTTACCCTATCTTAAGTCCACTTAACTTTATTTTATGTTTTTGATTGGTAAAACTACTAAAATCTAGGAGTAGTTGAGTGATTTTTCTATAAGACCGTGATCCTCTCTTGTACCGTGTATGCCCTCTAGGGATAGGTTGTGTTATGTGTATTTCCTATAGGGATGGGGTTGTGACCTAATGAAGAGAACCATGATTGTGTGTCACTTCTCTACCGGGTCGCGACTATGTGACCGTGACTATCGTATCTCTTTCTCTGTAGAACTGTGACTAATGTACCAAGACTTTGGTGCCCTATCCTAGCTGAGATATGACTATTTCAAACCCTAGCCGATAGGTCAATAGTGGTGTTCAGTCTGCTAAAGAGAGCTGTGACTTTTAGGGTTCCTATTTGTGTTTTGGCTGAGTATAATTGTTGTTATCCTAATGATATCTTCTCACTTAGACATTGGGATTCGTTATTGTATGTATCTAACCTAATTCCATAGCACTTTAACCTTCTCTCTCTCTCAAAGTATGACTTGTGAAAACTTATCCTTACAGTGACAAGAGTTGGAACAATATGTTTGAGTATAAGGCAGATTCAAACTAGACCTATTTAGTAATTCTAACCTAATCCCATAGTAGTTTAACATTCTCTCTTTTTTATGAATGTGGTTGTTAAAACCTTAAAATTTTTCCTTTAGATGTTGCATATTGTCATTGTGCGTGTGGAAAGCATGCCCTATTCAACCTGGGAGTATTACAATCTAATGCAACAAATTTACAACTCTCTAGAAATATCCCTTTGGCTGTGAAGCCACATAGTATCCATCCCTTAAAAGTCTCCCAGGTCTTGCACCTAACCCTAGGTTGCATGAAGGGGCCTTCCTAGATGGGAAATATAGCCAACAAAGAACATTGGATACTTCTTATTGTCATTGTGCGTGTGGAAAGCATGCCCTTTTTCAACCTGAGATATTACAAAGTATGCAAAAGACTTACAACTCTCTAGAAAATTCCTTTGGATGTGAAGCCTTGTTTACACAACAAAAGAAGATCACATTGAAGTTGATTTGACAAAACAACATATATTTTTAATCCTGGATCCGACATGCTTCTATATTTAAATAAGTTTGAATACAGAACATAGGGTACATACTTTGGAATAAAGTGATATTGATACATTGAAGAAAGAGCAGTTCACACTTCTAACCCTTCTGCCTACATTTTTCGTTTCTGTTTCCCTTTGTTTTTCTAAACCAAGACCTATTACTAGGCAAATTTTGGAAAATAAAGATCATAAAATATGATATATAGATGGATATAATATGGACATTTTGATGGAATATTAGATGGTATTTGCATCTTACAAGTCGCACACTTGCATGCGGGGTTTTGTGTATAGCTTTGCAAGTCGCACACTTGCATTTCTGTGTATAGCTATGTGGAGAGACGATGATCTTAATATGCAAAGAACATGAGTGAATGCACACTATATCTTATGCCAAAATATGATAGTTTATGTGATGAGGAGAATTACATAATTCTCTAGTTCAAATCTACTAAATATATAGGTAAATAATTTGCAGCATTCATTTTCAAGACCACAAAATATCCTTCATATGAGATTTTTTTTATAACGAGTAACAATGACCAACACTACACCTACAATGATGGCATTGGAGTGTGATCTATTAAAAATGACCAATAATGGAATGTGGGTACTAGACTGTGATCCATCAACACCATGGAACTGCGCTGCCTCTCATCTTGTAAACCATTTGCTAGTCCAACCTTTTGAAATCGCCCAAATCAAGTTTGAACTAAAACTCGAAACTGAAATATGATATGATGGTATTATATACTTATATTTACACAAAGTGTGGTTGAAACTGAAATATGATATGATGATATTATATATTTATATGTATACCAAGTGTGGTTGTTGTATGTGTTCAAATTTTTTAACTTTGTTTTATAATTTTTTTATTATATATTTTTATGGAGATGTGTCATATCATGTACGTGATATATCTCACTCACTTACTGGGACTGTAGAAAGCACCTCTCAATGCAATAATGGCACAAAATTGAATAACAATAAACATTAATATTCATTTAATCCTTTTCTAATATTAGGCTGGTACTTGGTATTGTGAGGCTACCCCAAACATATCTCTCCATAAGTTGGTATGTAACCAATATTGGGCCATCCTCTTTTTTCAAAACCTAGGCTAATTAACTAGACTTTCTTGAATGCGGTGTAGTTATCCACTATGTCATAGAGATATACCAAAAACTACATGTCTACAGTTCAAACAAATTTCGTGGAACCTATTGATTGCACAAGGTGAGAATCCATTACCACTTTTATATTGTATACATGCTTCAATATGAAATAATCAATCACAAACAAGTCGTGGGAGGATCTAGGGTTTATCCTAATAACCATAAATCCACGTATCTTAAATATATTTCCAAATTCAACATAGATAGATGTGGATTGCCTTATCCATATAGATAGATGCGGATAAGTAAGCCATGTGTGAATGAAAAAAAAGAATGAAGTGCAAGCTCAATCATCCCTATGGATCTTTAGCTCTTTCATACTTACTAATGGTTGTCCAATATACTTGAATAAGAAGCCACTTTTTAGAGAGTTATACATTATTTCAATGATTTAATTGGTTTAATCATTCAGTTTTATCTCGATGACATTACCATCTATTCTAAGACTAGAGAGAGGTTCTAAACACTTATTCGAGTAGGCACTGGTTTTTTATGTACACTATGCTCTAATGTTATTGGTGCAACTAAGTTTAAAAATATGAATTCCCTATTCTTGAGTTATCAAACTATGTATGATCTTGAGGTATTCAATACAAAATGTTTATAACTATAAATGCTAAAAAAGATCTTAATCTGAGGATGAGATCCTGTATTTCCTCATAGAAGGTCGAATACATATTTTAGAACCACAAAAATGAGAAAATCCCCACGAATTCTCAAAAATGCCATATTTTATGCTAGAAAACAGGGCTCCTAAATACAGAAAATTCACTTATCCACTCCTTTTGTGCACACTCTTTTCTCCTGCCCTTTCAATCTCATACACTCATTCACTTCTATTCCATCCCATACTCAAATCAATTTATAATACTAAGAAAACCTGTCAGATCCGACTAAGATGGACCTGAGAACCTAATAAAAGAAAACCCTGTCGACAAATATCAATCCTTGAGAAATCCATGCAAGGATCAACGAGAACAAAGGAAAAACTTCCACTTATTACAAATTAAAACTAAATCTATCTACTTATCATCGAATCCTATCCATCTAGAACTTGATTACAAGGCAAGCTAACTCATCAGTCAATGAACTTCGAGCTGGATGATAAGCTAATTCATCAGTCAACGAACTTTGAGCTGGATGCTCTTGCATCAAAATCCCACCTTTGGTATTTTTTGTAATTATTCTTTAACTATCTCTCTCAGCATTGGATTCATTCTTCGTTGTGGTTGTATTAAATTTCTTATATCATCATCTGTATAGATACGTTGAGTACATGTTTCAGGGTGAATTCCAGGCATATTTGTGTATTCCCAAGAAAATGCTTTTTGATATTCATTCAATAATGTAATCAATTGTATTTCTTGAGGTATTTCAAGATGTGCACCAATATTCAAATTCTTCCCATGACTTATTTCAATTATTTTGCTTTGGACATTTGTTATTGAGTTAATAGGAAAAATATCATTAAATGATGATTCTAAAGAGTGGATTGTACAATTTTCTTGAAATTTGTTTCCTAAAACATGATCTGCGGAAATGTATTGTATGCTTCTCAATTCAGAAATGAAATAATGTAATAAATCTTCATTATTTTCGACCTCCCTAAAATCAAAATCTTGCTTAATACTTAAAATGGGTTGAATTACTTCTTCTTCTTCTTGTTTTGTTTCATCAAGCCATGATAATTGATCTACTACAGAAAGTGTTTGAGAAGGAGGATAAAGTATGATTTGTTTCTTTTCATTTCCATGTGAAATAATCATATTTTGTTTCTTTTCATTTCCATGTGAAATAATCATATTTCATGTTCTACAACCAATGAAAGCATCATTTGTGTCCAACCAAGGCCTTCCAAGAATTAATGGATGTCCTCCAAGATTATATTTTGGTTGAAGAACTAACAAATCTACTGGACACTCCCAAGATTCCAAAGATACAATGATCTCTTCAAGTATCCCTTCTGGCATTACTTTAGATCTGTCAGCTAGTTCTAAAATTTTAGTGGTTGGTCGAAGATTTTGCAGATTCAAATATTTCATTGTTTCTAATTCCATTACATTGATAGTTGCACCTAATTCAATTAATGTTTTAGAAATTGAAAAATTGTTGATAGTTATTGTTACCATTGGAATCCCTGGATCAACATATTGTTCAACAGAAACAGTGTTTGTCATTAAGCCTGCTAAATTTCCAATTACATGAATTGTGGGTGGATCCTTCTTTCTTTTGCCAATTTTCTTTAATCATGATTCCTTGATTGCCTTTGTATAAATTGGAATATCTTTGATAGATTGCAATAAGGAAATTTTTACACAGACATTCTTTAACTCATCTAAAACATCAAATTCAAGAAGAGATATTGGTAATTTTTCCCTAATTAACCTTTCCGGAAAAGGAGGTGTTTTGGTTATCATTGTCTTACTCTTCTGATTTTGATTGTTTATTTGTAAATTTTCTGTGTTATATTTTTCAGGAATCTTCTCTTCTACTACTTATTCTTCTATAATAACATGAGAATCATTTTGTAACACTTTTCCAAACCTTAAGTGGATGTTTTGAATAGGAAGGATTGAGTAAGTAGGAAATGGTGTTCCTTCATCAATGTTATACATAGGGTTTTCCACTTTATTATTAGGGTTTGCCATTGGTTGGGCTGGTAACTGAGTTGGTCTGGGTGGGGGTTGGTTAGATGGTAACTGGAGTTTTTAAGGTTGGGTTAGTTATGGAGCAGTAAATGGTTGTTGATAAAATGAATTTTGTGGTTGATTGTGCTGAACTTCTTGATAAGGAAAAGATTGTTGAGGATATGGTTGTTGGTATGACTGTGGGTAGGGTTGTTGGTATGGATCTTGGTAGGGTTGTTGGTATGTTTGGTTTCCATAAGCATATCCTCTCCAACCTTTGAAAAGGTTGGTTTTTATTTTGCTGAGGAAACCAATTTTTCCATGTCATAGGAGCATTCCGTGAATTTTGAACAGGATATTGATCATTTTGAGAAAATTGTTGTGTAGGATTTTGAGACATACCTAAAGAAGGTGGTTTCTAAGGTATTTTTGGTGCTATATAGTAAATATATTCCTTACTTTCTTCCATTATAGATTCCTACAATTCCTTCAACCTAAGGAAATCATCAGTGCTATGATTCCTTGTACAAAGGCCACAAATCTGAATACTATCTAGAGGACATTCTTTCAATGGATGTTTTTCCCTACATTTGGGACAAACAATTGATAATAGTTGGTCATGTTCTTCTTGTCTTTTTCTAGTTTTTAATGTTTCAACCTGTGTCCCTAATGTACTTAAAATATCAATTTTGAAATCTTCCAATAAATTTCCAATTTCATCTCTTGTTATACTTCCAGTAGTTGATTTGGTAATTTTAGAAATAACATATATTTTCTAGTTCTTTCCCTGCCTCTTGAGTATTTTTTACATAGTTTCGCAATTTCATCAAATGGTAAGTAAGAAATATCTTCTTTTACCATTACATTAATAACATAAATATATTCATCTCGTATACCTTTTAGGAATATTGTTCGGGTGATATCGGGAGTCATAGAACTGTGTTTAGATTTTTGTAAGTTGTATAAAAATATTTCAAGATATTCTTCTAAACTTTTATCCTCTTGCTGAGACATCCTAAAAATATCATCCTTTGAATCTTTAGTTTTGCAATATGCTTGATACTTCTTAAGGAAAAATTTTCTCATGTCATCCCAATTGGCTATAGTATGTTCTCCTAGTCCCATAAACCATTTTAGTGCACCTTTTTTTAAGAGTAGTAGGAAAGAGATGAAGCTTATTTGTATCATTAGTATATCCATAGGTACAACATAAAATGCCAAATTCAAATAATAATGAATCCGGATCTTCAAAATCCATTCCATAAAATTTAGGTAGAACAAATGGTGGAATATTTTTCATTTTTACCTCTTCTCCTAGAATGGCACTGCTATCTAAGATTAGAAATCTGAAAGTAATTTCTTGTTCTTCATCCATTCTTCTAGTTCTTTCATATTCTCTTCTCTTAGCTCTGTTTTCTCTTTATATTCTTCTTCTTTCCTCTTCCCTTTGTCTATCATACTCTCTATGTTGTTCTACAGTTGGTCATCTGCTTGGAATATTGGAGGCTTCTTCTTCATCCATCCTAGATTCCAAAATTTCCTCAGTTAAAGTTTCTTGATTCTCAAAAGTCTTTTCTAGTTCCTCTCTTGATTTTTCACTATGGATGAAAAGTAATTTTTCAAATTGTTCAAGGATAGGTTGTGAAGAAGGTGTTTCTCCTTGTATTTTTTTTCTTTTTACTTCATAATCCAACAAGATATATCTATCAGTGAGAGTTAACTTTTGTCCTGAACATTGTTTTTCTTCTAATTCTTCCAAAGTGGTTTTTCTAGTAGTTGGTGTAGTAAGTTCTTTTTTATCAGATGTAGATTTTCCTGCTCCTAGTGATGGTTGATTAGTTTTTTGGGGGTTTTGTTTCAAGAATCTACCTTTATCATCTCTTTGTCTAGATATAAAGAAAACATAACTAAAAATTAAAACTAAACTCTGTGTTTATATTTTTTATAAAACCTTACCTATTAATTTTTTCTAAGTTTATTTCTAAATGTGCTACCCTGACAATGACACCAAAAATGTTGGCCTAATCTACAGATGTAAACTAGGGCATGTAATTTTAATTGTCAATCCAGTGTTTGTAAACTTAGAAGCACGTACAAAATATATGAATTCAGATCTAAACTTAGTTTTAAGAAATATTTCTAAGATGGATTAAATACTTGTAATATTGAGAAATACTGTTGTAATCTCACAAATCACATAAGGTTACCACTAATACATTCTAAAACATACATATATAACAGAGACAAGAGATAAGAACAAGTAGGTGAATTAATAGATTATATTACATGAAAGGGTCCATACAACACAGAGAACTGAACCGAGTTCTCATCTAGCTCAACAGCCTAATATATATGATTACAAAATAACTACATGTTGGTTCGGTGAACCGACACGACCTTAGGTGGCCAACCTAATCTCTAGTTTAGTCGGTTGATCGACTAAGTCGGCTAAAGTTCAAGTTGACTTGTTGACTTGCTACTCCTACATCTCTCCCACAAACAAAACGTTTATTCGTCCCGAAGAAACAGGGAGGTACAAAATTATTCCTGTCTGGTCTCAATAGTTATTGTGATGTGCCTGGTCTTCATGGCCTGTGCAGTTTAATGGTCGGTCTTTTCTGTACACAGACTTCGACAATGGCTGGGGCTGTCACTGCTAGGTGATGTTGGAAATCTGTCCAACTTTGCAAAATATTCTGGATGTTGATGGTGAGTGTAGTCAAGCTTGATAGGATCGACATCTTCTCTGAAATGGAGACTTCAGCTATTCTCTCCATGTCGGGACCCATAAACTGGTCATTCTCCTCTGCAGTCTCGATAAGTCGTTTCGTCTACAAGCAGATGATGTCGACTTTTTCCAAGTTGGGGATAGCTTTTTGCACCCACTGATGTGCTTCCCTCTCAAGTTTTTGCAGCTTGGCTATTTCAAGCACTATTTTTTCTTCTATTGTGGTTCTAAGTGCTTCCTCATTGGTTTTCCTATTTTCTAATGCCTGGATCCCTTGTCGGGTCTGTCAAGTTTGCTGATATACTTTCCCGTAGTAAGAAAGCCAGTCTCTTAGTATTTCTTCAGTGATGACAGACTCCTCCATGTGATCTTGCAGCACTTTATAAGCTTCAAAAAAGGCGGTGTGCTATGCCATTAGGAGTCGGGCAATTTCTTCTTTTTGTTCCTCCTTTGTTTCCTGAATCTGTGCTTTGAGTGCCGACACCATGCTCTCAAATAGCTAATATGCCCTTTCGAGCGATTTGTCAGTGTTGACCTCTATGGGGCTTGGCATTACTGAATGGGCCAGGTTTCTGCATTTGTTGAGGAACTCGACATGTTCTGCGACCTTGTCATCGAGTTCCTTACGTCTCTGCTCGCTCCTCGTCTTTGCTTCGACTACTAGGGTCTTCAGAAGTTGTCCTAGCTCTGGGTCAGTCAGTGAGGTTGCATCTTTCAATTTGATATGGACCTTTGATGGCTGTCCATGATGCTCCTTCTTCTGCTTCTCCTTACTCTTCTTATTCTTTTCCTTCTCTGTTTGTGTCGGCACCTGTGTACCTGCAAAAGTCGAGTCTGGATCTTTGGTTTGTGGGATAGTGGTTGATGGCTTCTCTGGTTGGGGAGGTGGGATGGCTGCTGCCTCTGGTTGGTTAGATGCAAGGGGTGCAGAAGTGGGTGCAGTTGGTGCTGACGGTTGTGGTGGGTCTTGATCTGAGTCAGGGGGTGGTGGTGGTGAGGGATTTGGTGAGTGGTCGGGAGTGATTGGGTTGGGGGAAATGTGGGTGAGTGGTGGGTTGTCGGGCGGGGGGGGTGAGTCTAAGTCAGAGAACATTTGGTTAATTTGGAGATTTATGTCCTCCTCATTTTCTTCTCCTCCAGTCAGTGCAGCGACTGGTAGGTTGGTTTGGGGTGCCGTCAGAGTGATAGTTGCGGTCCGACATGCGGTTACTTCATCCTCCTTGTCAGGATTTCTCTTGAAATTCGAAGTGATAGTTGCAAAGGTTCGGGACTGGAATTCCTAAGCTGGTTGGTATCCACCGACCTCGAAGAGGGGTGATTTTGTGGATATCTTTTGTGCTGACATAAATATCTCAGGCAGTTTCTCAATGAATGCCTGCAAATATCTATCTTTATCAAACTTTTCCTTCATAGCTTCTGACATCGCACCTTTGCACAAGTCGAGTGGGCTTACTGAATGTTGTTCTGGCACTTGCTCCTGTGTTACTTTTTTGGGGATGGAGGTGGAGGCGTCAACACAAGATCGACAACGTTTTCAGGCGTCGTCGTGTGGGTGGTCTTGGATTTCTTTGGTCGACTTGGTAGTCTAGTTGGTTAGGATACTCGACTCTCACCCGAGAGACCTGGGTTCAGGTCTCGGCAACGGAACCAATGTTGTAATCTCACAGATCACATAAGGTTACCACTAATACATTCTAAAACATACATATATAACAGAGACAAGAGATAAGAACAAGTAGGTGAATTAACAGATTATATTACATGAAAGGGTCCATACAACACAGAGAACTGAACCGAGTTCTCATCTGGCTCAGCAGCCTAATATATATGATTACAAAACAGTTATAAAATAACTACCTGTCTATTCGATGAACCGACGCGACCTTAGGTGGCCGACCTAATCTCTAGTTTAGTCGGTCGGCCGACTTAATCGGCTGATCGACTAAGTTGGCTAACGTTCAAGTCAACTTATCGACTTGCTCCTCCTACAAATACTAATCTCCCTTACATGGGTAAATTTCATTATATTTTTCAACATTCACCAGTCAACATTCCATTCATGAATTATTTTAAGTCTAAAACATTCAAGAAGTGTGGATAACTATATCATCCTTCTGTTGAAAACAAAATTATAAATATTGAATTATTTTACAAGAAGTTCATTCACAATATATACACTAGCACTGCAACAACAAGATGTAGGTCCTAAATTAAAAATTAATTTGGAATGATAATATAACACTGTGAATTTATTGGAAAACAACAGAAAAAATTCAACTCATAACATGAATTCAATGATACACTATAGGAAATAATTCAACTCATACCAAAGAAAACAATGGAATAGAAAGAAATGTGTAGGATTGGCAAAGGGGGCCCTCCGATGTTTCACTTGCGCACTTGATTAAAACCATATATTATATACTTTATTAACTACTGATCAATCAATCTACAATCACAACATACACCAATCAAATAAGGATTCAACAGTCTGCAAATTCTATTAACTTTAAACATATAAATTCCCAATTCTTGAGTTATCAAACTGTGTATGCTCTTGAGGTATTTATACAAAATGTTTATAACTATAAATGATAAAAAATATCTTAATATGAGGATGAGATCTTGTATTTCCTCTCAGAAGGTTGAATACATATTTTAGAACCACAAAAATGGGAAAATCCCCACGAATTCTAAAAAATGCCATATTTTATGCTAGAAAACAGGGCAGCCATGTATTTTTCGGAATTTTGCAACATGAAGAGTAGGAACATGCCCAGGAATTTCAACAAGGGATTCAATCATAACTATGAATTACATAAAAACCTTGGGTGGTTTGACCATCCCAAAATTTCATGGGGCTCGTGGAGGTTCAACGAGGATATGGGTTTAGAAGTTGCATACCTATTTCCAACTCAATCCCATGACAGAGATAGATGCCATTAAATTGGCTACACTCCACCTGGATGGAGAGTCTCATGAGTGGTGGTACCATGGATTAGTGACATTGGGTCACAACATCATCCACTCCTATAGTGAGTTCACTCAGAAACTCACGGATCGGTTCGACAGGAAAGATCCAGAGATACATTTCAAAGAGTTGGCTCAACTCAAGCAGATAGGTAGTGACAAGGCCTTCATCTCATAGTTCCATAGGGTAGTTGTTATGGTGACAGATGTGTCGGAGAGCAGGTTGACTATTTTGTTTACTGATGCCTTTCCAGATCCACTACAGGGGTGGGTGAAAGCCTACAAACCTTCCACTCTACAGGATGCCACCAGCCAAGCCAGAGATCTCCAAGACTCGGTCCCGAAGAACAGGTTCCCACTCAAGACCAACTTTCCAGTTAGGGACAAGGATAAGAAACCTTTCCAGCAGGACTTACCAAAGAAAAAATGGTCAGACGATGACATTAGGAAATAGTTGAGACGAAATAAATTGTGTTTTACTTGTTAGGAACCATGGGTTCCATGACATAGGTGCTCAGGAAAGGCCAAATCCCACTACATAGAGGTATATTCGGACAGTGAAAGGGAGTACTACGAGTAGGAAACAACAGAATAATTACGGGCAATAGAGGAGGAGTCACTCCAAGGTGATACACCAGAGGGAGTTATTTCTACGCTATCTGGAGTACCTAGATTCCATACTCTCAGGGTCAGGGGAATAGTGCAGGGCCACAGAGTGGGAGTATTGATTGATGGGGGAGAAACCCACAATTTCATTTATGCACCTTGGGTGGCTAAGAGGGGGATTTCAACAAATAATTTTGATGGATTTACTGTAGCAGTAGCCGAAAACTCTAGCATGGAGTGAAACTATTGGATTCCAAAACTGAATGTCACATTAGGAAACTACCAAATGACACATTCATTTTATGTAGTGGATGTGGCAGATACACATGTAGTATTAGGTGTTCAATGGCTTTATTCAATAGGGAATATACTACAAACTATTGAGCAAGGGAAATGGAATTCCAGGGACCAAATGGGAAGCATGTAGTTTTGAGGGGCATGAACACTTATCCCCCAAAACTAGTCTCCTCACAGAGAATGGAGACAATGCTCAAGTAGAATGACATAGAATGGTTAGTAGAATGTTTAGTCAACTTTAGGAAACCTCCAGAGAACAACACCCAACACCAAACAAATATTCAGGCCTTATTGCAGAAGCACGAAAATGTATTTCGAGATATTCCAGCAGGTAGACCGCCAGACAGGGGATTTGAGCATAACATTGAGTTGGAGGAGGGGCCATAGGAATTCATCACCACTCCTTACCGGCATCCCAAAAGATATAAGGATGAGATCAAGAAGACGATTAGGGAATTACTAGATCTAGGATATATTCGCCTCAGTTCTAGTCCCTTTGCATCATCAATGGTCTTAGTTAAGAATAAGGATGGCACCTTGCGAAAGTGCATCAATTATAGAGCACTCAACAAAATACCATCAAAAACAGGTATCCCATTCCCAGGATTGATGAACTCATGGATGAGCTGCAGGGTTGCCAAATACTTTTCAAAGATTGATCTTCACTCAGGGTACCACCAGATCTGAGTAAGGGATCAATACATTTCCAAAAAATCTTTCGGTTGCCACTATGGTCACTATGAGTTCTTGGTCATGCCTTTTGGACTCACCAATGCTCCATCCACCTTCCAATCGTGCACGAACCATACTTTCAGAGCTTAGTTACGTAAGTATTTTCTATTATTCTTTGATTATATTTTGATTTATAGCAAAATGTGGGAGGAGCATCTGAAACATTTGGACGAAGTATTGATCATTCTATAAGAGCACTCGCTTTACACGAAGATTTCTAAGTGTGAATTTGTCTTGAAGGAGATGTTGTATGTAGGGCACATCATCAGTGTAGAAGGGGTACCAGTTCATATGGAGAAAATTTGGGCTATTAGGGATTGTCCCATGCCAAAGATAATTATTGAACTGAAATTTTTCTTAGGCCTTTGCACATATTATCAGAGGTGTGTTAAGGGGTTCTCACAATTCGTTGCACCACTCATCGATCTCACAAAGAAGGGGGCATTCGCATGGACATATTTGGCACAAAAAACCTGTGAAGAAATGAAAGTCATCATGAGTTCTTTCCTGGTTTTGGCACTACCAGACTTCTCTTAGTCATTTGTCAGTGGAATGTGATGCGTCAAGAGAAGGACTAGGGGCAGTACTAATGTAAAACCATCACCCAATTGCATTTGAGGGCAGAAAACTGAAAAAATATGAGCGTCGATACTCCATATATGACAAGGAGATGCTAGCCATCTTACATGCTCTCACCAAATTCTAACAGTACCTGATGCGCAACAAATTCAAAATCAAGACATATCATAACAGCCTCAAGTACTTATTGGAACATAAGAAGTTGAATGAGCGCCAACCGAAATGGGTCAGCAAGGTGCAGGCTTATGATTTCGAGATAGAGTACGTGAAGGGTAAGAATGATGTGGTAGCTGATGCATTATCCAAACGACCCGCTTAATTATCTCTCATGAGTATTTCCACATATTGGAGGTCTCTTCTTTTAGTAGAGTACTCCAAAAACAAATTTTCTTGTGAGTTAATGGATGGAAAGATTCATAATGATAGGTACATAATTAAAGATGACATCATCTATTACAAGGGTAGGATATACCTCTATTAAACTTGCACAGTGATATAGGGACTAAACACAAATCTCATCAAAGATTAATGACAATAAGTCATGAAAATGGTGTAATTGGGCTACAGAATGAGTAGCCGCTCTGTATATTCACACAAAAAAAAGAGTAATTACATTACATTGTCATGCTGCAAGCATGAACAACTAGCAATTTGAATCCTCAAGGAGGTCATTCAAATTGAATGAGTGAGTCTAGCTTAACTGAATGTAAGCCACAGTCAACACTCAAGTTAACCACTGATCAAAACCCTAATTGACTCAACTGAGCCCTAATTGAAGTTGGAGTGCAATAAATGACTGAGTCTTAACTAAAAGAGATCAGACACATGTCACAGCAAGCCAACCATCAAGTGGTAGCGCTTTAATGACTCCAATGAACCCCAATGAGGTTAACGGAAGTGTAATTGAACATAAGAAGTGGTTAGAGGCACCCCTGTTGACTCTGGTTCATTAAATAATCATTAAATAATCAATTTAATGAGGAGAGGTGCCTTCACTGCTCTGTTTAACTGATTGTAACCATCAGTTAGCAATAAAGTGCATTAATGACACTCAGATCACCCTCGAAGTGCTCCAGTTAGCCTCCCCAAATGTAGGAGAAGGATAAGTTAGCCTCCTTGACTGAAGGTAGGCGTGGGTGTGATCTAGCTGATGTCATTTAATGCTCTAGTGATGTCAATTAGGTCAATAATACTTAGGATAGTGGTTTAACTAGGCCAAATTGACCAAAATGAGTGTGTATGGTGGTAAATGTCTCCATCACCCCCCCTTAAGCTATACTCAGGAGGAGTTAGAAAACATAAATGCATAAAAATGATAGGGCCCCGGTAACTAAGGCCAGAGGTCACCCTGTACAATGCTGAAACTGAAACAACGCTCAAAAACAAACTAAGTGAGGAAAAGAGGGAAAACCCAGTGGGAAAACCCCCCCCTCAAGCTGAAAACTGAAAGTAGTCTGAATCACCTTGATGAACTCATCCCCAATAGTGAACAGAGGTAAGTGAACTTATTTTCTGAAAAGCTCTTGGTAAATATGTCTGCAATCTGCTCATCAGTCGAGCAGTATTGTAGAATGATGGTCCTGTCATGCACTAGCTCCCTGATATAGTGCATGTGGATCTCTACATGTTTGGTCCTCTACCTGGTAACAGGATCTGTGGATATCTTAATAGCACTTTGATTGTCACAAAAGAGGATAGTGGATAAAGTACTACCAATATCAAACTCTAAAAGAATGCCTTGCAACCAAACTGCTTGGATGCAAGCATTCACCACTCCTCAATACTTGGCCTCTGCTGAAGATAGTACTATGGCAGCCTAATTTTTTCTAGAATAGAAAATGGGGCCACCAAAAAACATGAATACATATCTGGAAGTAGACTTCCTATCAATAGAATCACCCACCCAATCAGAATCTATGTATCCAACCAGCTCTAGCTCGGAGTCTGCAACATAGTGAATGTCGTAGGTCCTAGTTCCCTGAATATACTGGAGGATCCTCTTGGCTACCTTCCAATGAAGATAATGAGGCTTCTGCATATATCTTGATATAGCATTCATGGCATAACAGATATCATTCCGAGAATGTGTCAAGTACAACAAGCTACCAATTAGTTGTCAATAGATAGTGCAGTCCATGGGAGGTGTGTTTTTTCCTTCTTCAAGGCTGATCCCTGAAAGGAAAGGGAATGGTGTAGGCCTACATTCAGCCATTTTAAACTTGAATAACAGGTCTGAAATGTATTTGGACTGAGTGACCATTATCCCATCAGAATTTTGCTCAATTTCAAGACCCAAAAATTGTTTTAGGATCCCCAAATCACTCATTTCAAAGGCATTATGGAGAGCAATTTTGATGGCTGAAATGGAAGCAACTGTGCTACCTATGATCAGTAATTCATCAACAAATAAAAAAATAATAATTAAATGACCATCATACTTCTGTAAATACACATTTGGATCTGATCTACACCTTTGGAAGTTTTGCGAGAGAAGGAAGGCATCCATCTTGGAATACCACTCTCTTGGGGCCTGTTTTAACCCGTATAGTGACTTCTTTAGCTTGCAAACCAAAGATGGATCAGTGATGTAGCCCTCAGGATGATTCATGTATATCTCCTCATGAATATCTCCATGCAGAAAGGCTGACTTAACATCCATATGATGCACTTCCCAGTGCTTAGATGTTGAAATTACCAAAACTAGGCGGATGGAGTCCATTTTTGCAACCGGTGCAAAGGTCTCATGGTAGTCCACACCTTGGACCTGAGAGAAACCTTTTGCCACCATCCTTGCCTTATATTTGCCTAATTTTCACTGAAATGGATACGGGAACGGATACGGATATGGGGAGGGAAACGGATACCACAAATTTTTAAAAATGTGGGATACAATACGGCAAGGAAACGAAAGCAGACTTATATATATATATATATATATATATCAAAAAGGACATGAGACATACATACTTTAGACTACCATTCATCAATTAGATTTAAAGGTATTTGTTTCATTTATAAGAATTAAAATCAGCAAACTCAAATATTGTCTTAAACAATATTCTTCTATCTCAAGTGCCATAGATAAGTCACCCGTTGGCAAGCATTTAAACAGGAACATGTCAACTACTTCTAAACATCGATTTCAAACCCTAAAATTACTTGATGGATGTATCCAAATGTTACCATCATTGTTTACACCTCTAGAAAAGTGTTAAAATTTGTGATTAAAAACAATTTTTTATGTAAGACGGACTCAACTATTTTGTATTTAGGTTGGTCCACTCACTGACGAGACAATCAACTAGGCAAGTGAGAGTCAATTGACCAACCGACTGGTTCCAAAAGTGACTAACTGACTGGCTCTTAAAGGGCCTAAATTCATAGGATTGTCTATGATTTGCAACTGACTTGGATATTCAAATTTGACATAATCAACCATGTTTTAAGGGGATTAATTAAGCACACAAGTATAAATAAGTGAGCTCGTGTTTTAGTGAAACTTAGGTGTGAGTGTGATGAGATGCAATATTGCACTCTATGCAATAATACTATCTCTAGACACCAATGAGTTTCCTTGGATATGTTGTTTATGTTTTATGGTTTATACTAATCAAAATGCTTGAAATAAGATTAAAATTTCACATGCACATCTTATGGAGAACTGGATAAACGATGCACCATAATAATTATATCCACAACATAAGGATAGGGATATGAGTGTACTAGAAATGGAGTAAATAAGGCCATAGGTCAAGGGTTCATACTAATTCAAAAAGGGAAAGAAGAAAACTGAAGTTTGTTGGAAGATTATAGGAAATTTGTGTTGGTTTATGTAACCCTTCATAAATGTAGTACGCTATTTTGTATGGCTAAAGCTGCCATTGTATCAATTTTGATATGCAAGTTGATTTATCACATATGCAAGTCATTGGGGTTTATTTAAAACGAAGTTGTGAGGAATTGGCAAAAAAAATGAAAAGGAAAAAAAAAATCATTGTACTTCTACACTAGGCTGTGAAACTATCACTATAGTAGACAAGCATTTGATACAATAAAATGTCCACAGATCAATGATTTTTTGAACCAACGGTAGGCCTATATCAATTTTGGAAAATTACAATGAAACACAATCAGTGAGATATAAGATGTCAAATTACCATTCACCAATTTAGGATTAAGGTTTTGCTCTTGATTTATAAGCTTTGAGACTTTATATCTATGTTTTGAGGTTCAATTTAGGGTTATGGTTTTATAGTTTTCCTTTGGGGTTATTTATTTGTTTATTTTCATGTCAAAAAATCAATATTTCTAATCAAAAACTTACCCTGTAGCAGCTAAAATGTTTCAGAAAACTAGGAAACTACTGGAAATGTTTAAGGAAATGGCTGGAAACGTTTAAGGAAACAGATGGAAAATCTGGAAACGTTTCAGGAAACGGCTAGAAACGGAATGGAAACGTTTCTAATTTTTGGATACGGCTTGGAAACGTTTCAGTGGCATTTCCAAGTCGTATCCCCTCCGTTTAAGTTTCTGAAACGGGGAACGAAGTTTCCCCTCCCCTTCCTAGAAGTTTTCGATAACTTAGATATTTGTAGGTGCTGATATCAGCAGCAACCTTGGTCAGAAACACCCACTTGCATTGAACCAATTTCCTTCCCGGAGGAAGAGAAACTAGATCCCAAGTAGTGTTTTTCTGAAGAGAATTCATCTCTTCATCCATGGCAACTTTCCATCCCGAATCCTTCCGAGCATGGTAGTAGGATTTTGGGTCTGAACTAATCATCAAATATCAAGTTTCAGACAGAAAATTATCAGGACAATAGAGCATAATACCTTCTCTTTGGAAATCAGACCGGATTCTCCTTGGATCATCCAGATTTCCAATGTTATCTCCTGCGGAGGAGAGTGTCTGTCAGGCCCATGTGGGAAGATGATTTTGTACTTTAGGTTCTGATTCAGCATTTGATGTTTGCTGCACACTAATATCAGAAATCAGAGGATCCAAATCAGGGTCATCACCCCAATTTCATCATCCAAATATTCAGTAGAATAGGAAGGAAATTCAGCAGTTTTCTCCTTCACTAGTTCCACCTCCCGAAGAGGCTCATCGAACTTGACACTTCTCTCGATGATGATCTATTTTGTTTTGATATCCACCAGATTGAAACCTTTTGATTCATCAATATACCCAATAAACAGACATTCCATTCTTTTCGGTTGCAAATCCCTTCTTTTATCAAGTGGAATCTGGGCCCATGTAGTGGACCCAAACACCCGTAGGTTCGACACATCTGGCTTGTGTCCGAAGTATGCTTCGAAAGGGATCTTCCATTTAATGGATGAGTGTGGCACCCTGTTCTGAATGTATGCTACAGCATGCATGGCTTCAGCCCACAAATTTGCAGCCAACTTCTTTGATTCCAACATACAGGTGGTCATCTCCTTGAGAGACCGTTTCTTCCTTTCTACTGGGGAGTGTAGGGAATTGAATGTTGGACTTGAATACCACTTTGGGAGCATATGTGTAGAAACTCATTACTGACATACTCCCCACCATTATCAGATCTCAGGATCTTGATCTTAATCCCAGAGACATTTTCGATCAAGGCCTTTAATTCAGAAAAATTTTCACATACTCGAGACTTCTTTTTGAGAAAGAAGACCCATGTGTACCTTGAAAAATCATCAATAAAAGTCAAAAGATACCTTGATCCATTCATGGATGTGACAGGCATTGGACCGCTGATATAATAATGTATCAGCCCCAATATGCATGTAGCTCGGTTTTCCTTCCCCCGATCGAACTTTTGCTCAGGGTGTTTTCCAATCACACAGCCCTTGCAATTTCCAGTGGTTGCCTTGATGACTGGGAGGCCTTCAACCATGGATTTTTTCTGTAATTGCTGCAAATATTTGAAATTTATATGGCCAAACCTTTCATGCCATTTCCTACTAACTTCATTTCCATGAGTTAGCGGAGCGGTGGGCTTTGCATCTGCAACAAAGTGAGAGAACTCATAGGCTTTTGCATGATGGTTTGCAAGGCCTTTAGCAATGAGTTTCCCAGATGCAAGCTCTGTTATCTCAACATAATTTGGGCTGAAAGAAACTCTCTTAGGCACTCCTATATGTGTCATCTGATAGACACTAAGGAGATTTGATGCCAGAGACGGTACATACAAAACATTTGAAAAATAGCCATTCTCAAGATCAACCATACCTTGTCCTTCTGAAATGATGGTGGAGTCATATCCCATGTGGATGGGGATGGATTTTCCGATCTCCAAGGATGAAAAGGAGTCTCTTTCATCCATCATGTGGTTTGAATCTCCAGAATCAATCAAGAGTGCTTTGGACTTCGAAGTGCTTGCCATGAGGGCATGACCTTTTTCATGTTGTGGTTCTCAATCTTGTTGATCTCTCCTCCAAAAGATTTCTGGAAGATTGATGTGATTTCTCTCAAGGAGAGAGGTAGCTTCATCAAGCTTCTTCTTCATGTAGGCATGTTCAAGGTGGAAGCCCTTCCCACAGTATGAACACTTGACTTTTTCCTTTCCATGGTGCCCTTTTCCTTTTTTCTTCCTTGAGCCGGAAGACTCATCATGCTGTTGGTTTTCAACTCTAGGATTAGGAGCTTTGAATTTAGTTTTTGGGTTCTTCTACTACTTTCCTTTACCCTTCAGATCTTTGGGCCTTGAGACATGGAGGGCTTGATCACAGGAGGATCTGATGATCCCCATCTGGACAAGCTTATCATGTTCACTTGTTAGGGACTCAATGAAGGCATTGAGTGTAGGAATATTCCATCCAGGGGTTGTGAGCTTCCCCGCATGGAATATAGAGATAAAAACTGAATAATCAGCTCCAAGTTTGGAGAGTATGGCAAGGATGAGCTGATCATCTGCCTTCTCCACTTTGCATTGCTTCAAGAGTAAGACAGTGTGCTTGAACTTTGTGAAAAAGTCATTCAATGTCTCGAAATTGGAAGGCTGGAGAGACATCAATTCATTTTCGAGCTGGTAAACTCTCAAATCATCCTGCTTTCCATATAGGGTTTCCAATTTGTCCCAAATTTCCTTTGGAGTCTTCAATCCTGAAAGATGGAAAAGAAGATCTCGGGAAATAGAGAGGCACAAGAATCCGAATGCTTCATCCTTCTTGTTCAAGAATCTTGATTTGTCTATAGCAGAACCAAGCTCAGGTTCTGTGTCCATGGTGACTCTATAGAGTCCTCTGGAGCATAGATGAATCTCCATGTCTCCTTTCCATGAGTGGAAATTGAATGGAGTTAAAAGATCTACTGAGGAGGCCATCTGGATCTGCTGGAGCGAATGCTTCACCTGTAGAAAACCTGAAAATCACAACAGAAAGGGCAATGTAAGGTCTGATAGCCTGCACATTTTAGGCTTTCATCACACCCAGCATAGTCAATCAAGCAAGCTTGATCAACAAGTTCTTTACTTGGGGTGTTAAGTGGTAAGCCTTGGCTTCTTGTGCAGTGCTGGATTTTTGAGCTATTTCTCAATTTTCATGCAAGATCTGTTAAAAATCTTGTTTTTGAGAGATCTGAGCTTTGTCCCGCCGTGAACTCTAATACCATATTAAACTTGCACATTGATTTGGGGACTAAACACAAGTCTCATCAAAGATTAATAACAATAAGTCATGAAAATGGTGTAATTGGGCTACAGAATGAGTAGTCGCTCTGTATATTCACACAAAGAATGAGTAATTACATTACAATGTCATGCTACAAGCATGAATGACTAGAAATTCTAATCCTCAAGGAGTTCATTCGAATTGAATGAGTGAGTCTAGCTTAACTGAATGTAAGCCACAGTCAACACTCAAGTTAACCACTGATCAAAACCCTAATTGACTCAAATGAGCCCTAACTGAAGTCGGAGTGCAATAAATGACTGAGTCTTAACTGAAAGAGATCAAACACATGTCACAGCAAGCCAACCATCAAGTGGTAGCACTTCAATGACTCCAATGAACCCCGATGAGGTTAACTGAAGTGTAACTGAACATCATAAGTGGTTGGAGGCACCCCTGTTGACTCTGGTTCATTAAATAATCATTAAATAATCAATTTAATGAGGAGAGGCACCTTCACTGCTCTATTTAACTGATTGTAACCATCAATTAGAAATAAAATGCATTAATGACACTCAGATCACCCCCGGAGTGCTCTAGTTAGCCTCCCCGAATGTAGGAGAAGGATAAGTTAGCCTCCTTGACTGAAGGTAGGCATGGGTGTGATTTAGCTGATGTCATTAATGCTCCAATGATGTCAATTAGGTCAATAATACTTAGGATAGTGGTTTAACTAGGCCAAATTGACCAAAATGAGTGTGTATGGTGGTAAATGTCTCCAACAACCTCATCCCAGAATCATCATTAAAGGAAGATCATACAAGCATCACATGACTCACCATTATCAGGACATCAGGGTTTCTTGAAGACCTACAGGAAGATACGAGAGAGGTTCTCATGGAAGGGCCTCAAAGAGGAAGTTATGCAGCACGTCCAGGATTGCAGCATCTGCCAGCAGAACAAGATCGAACACATTCATCCGGTGGGGTTACTTCATCCACTGTCGATTCTAGAGCAGAAGTTGGAAAGTATTTCCATGGACTTCATTACAGGGTTTCGCAAGTTAAGGGACAATACTGCTTATATGTCGTGGTAGACTGGTTGACCAAATTTTCCCATTTCTTTTCTATCTCATCCGATTATTCAGCAGCATAGGTGGCTGAGTTATTTTTTAGGGAGTTATTCAGACTACATGGGTTACCCAAGACCATTGTCAGTGATCGGGATAGTAAATTCACCAGTGCCTTCTAGCAGGAGATATTCAGTTTAGTAGGGACAGAACTCACTACAAGTATGAGTTATCACCCACAAAGCGACAGGAAGAAAAAGATTGTCAACAAGTGGGTTGAAGAATATATGTGCAACTATGTAGCAGGCCAACAAAGGACATGGATTAAGTGGCTACACTTAGGAGAATACTGCTACAATACCACCTACCATATGTCTATCTGGATGACACCTTTTAAAGCATTGTATGGCTATGAGGCACTGAGCCTCATAGATCTATCTTTTGGAGACAGCAGAGCACCCAAGGCCAAAGATTGGATACAGGACAGTCAGGATATCCTTAATGTCATGAGGGAGAAATTACAGGCAGCACAGAAGCAGCAGAAACTATACGCAGACAGACACAGGGTTGAGAGGATATTTAAGGTAGGAGATCTGGTATAGTTATGGCTACAACCATACATACAACCTTCCCCTCAAGAAGAAAGGAGTGGAAAAACTAAAACCTCACTTCTACGGTCGCTACAAGGTAAGTCGGAAGGTTGGGGAGGTGGCTTATGAGTTAGAACTCCCAGAGGAAAGAAAGATTCACAATGTATTTCATGTGGACAACATATTGCTCCATCCACTGAGTTACCTCCCTTAGATGATGAAGGGCTGCTGGTACTAATTCCAGAGAGAATCCAACAAGTGCGAGAAAGGAAGCTCCAAAACAGGGTGATTCGAGAGTATCTGGTGAAATGGAAGGAATTACCTATGTAGGATTCCACATGGGAAGGAGAGAAGGTATTGCAACATCCTAGTTTGCAGTTGCTTGAGGACAAGCAATTTCAAGCGGGTAGGACTGTAATGTCCCCCTCTAATTAAGCATCCAAAACACCCGCTAACCTACTTAATTCCCATAGGTTCGAGCGGGTATTGTATGAGAGGGAATTTGATACTTAGAGAAGAACAGGACATTCATTCAGTGTCAAGTCATCAGTCGGATAAAAGAAGCCTTATTTATTTAGGCTTAAAATTTAATAGCAAATTAGAATTGGATGCATGCAAATGTGAAGCATAAAACCTAAAAGTGACATGCAAACCCTAAAAACGCATGAAGTTCTATTTAAGAGGGGGATTACACTAAAGAGGGTATCTATTATTGTTGTTGATTGATTTTGGAGTTTCGAGCAACAGCACAGCGTGCGACTGCAGCAGTTGGGGTTGGAGACGGTGTCTTCAGCTAGAGAGGGTTCGACAGTGAGATATCTACCCTAGTCTCTTATTAGAATAGATCATCTAGGTTTATCCACAACATTCATCATATACTTCAGTATTCGAAGATCCATCACATTCTGATTGGTAGATCCATGTTTTGCAGCTGGAAGTAGCGAGGAAACCACAGAAGGAATCGTTGGGACCACAAAACCCAGCATTTCCTCCGCGTGTCAGCTTCCTCTTTCTCAGTAGACCTATCCTACAACATACAGTGGTTATCAACCATTAGTTTGCTCATCTGGAGCAGCTATCAGCAAACATATAGCTAGGGGGACGTGAGCAACAGAACCACAGATCAATTCGCTAGGGAACTTAGAGGCTTCCAAACCTCTACATGTGACAGTCTGTCTCTCTGGCATCAACAAACGAACAAGCCCATGAATTTTCAGCCTGATCTGACTTCTCCTCCTACAAAAACGTCACCTTCAATCTCGAGGGTGCTTACGATACTGCGAAGCGGTAACACCGGAGAAAAGGAGCACTACTAGCCCACCTATCTGTATCTCTATGCATGTAGCTGTCTCTGGAGTCATTATCAGCCTAAATATCCGTGGTAAGTGTTAATTTCTCTCTGCAAACCCTAACCCTAATTTAGCTACATTTTAGGGCATTTTTGCATGCCAAGTTTGCATGCCCAGTTATTTCGTATTTTTGTATGAGATTGAGTGTGCGAATCATCACTACAATAGAACATTAGAGAATATCAGTATTTGGGATATTACAGTTCCATGAGTTGAAATTGGGACAAATGACCATGGAACAATATGCCAATAAGTTCTTTAAGTTGCTAAAATATTTGAAGTATATCATAAATGGTAAGGTCAAAATCCAGCGCCATATAAGTGGATTACCTCATTCATACAAGGATGAAATTGAGTTTGATGAACCTCAAACTCTCGATGAAACTATAAGGAAGGCCAAGTATTGTTATGATAATAAAAAAAGTAGGCCATAATTCCATAAGGCATGGAAGGACAAGAAAAAGGATAAGTTTAACCAAAGAAAGAGGGGATTCAAGCCTCATCATTTAATAAATCAGCAAAGGAAGCCACCACATGGTGTGACTAAGCCATCTAAGATGATGGGATGTTATATAAGAGAACCACTGTAATGTTGGAGATGTAGTGAGGATCATTTGTTTAGATACTCTCCCAATCAAAATGGGAGTCCCAGGCATGTTCTTAACATCCAATAGGTTGTATATGTGGGTCAAGTAGCAAGGATCATCCATAGAGTCGAAGTTGCACTAGAGGACCACTAAGTAGACCATCAATCAATTGTGGTTGAGGTTGAAGGTAAGATTGATAAGAAATATATTTCATTTTTAATTGACCCTAGATATACTCATAGTTATATCACTCCTAAATTTGTTGAGTTTTGTGCTTTTAACAAAAAAAAGCATAGTAAATCATCGTTGGTTCAACAAGCCACTAGAGTCAAGAGGAAAGTTAGTGATATGGTGGAGAAATCTCCATTGGAAATGGATGGAATCTTCAAATTGGGAAATATGAATATTTTTCCACTTGGTTCTTATGATGTTCTCATTGGGTTGGATTGGTTAGAAGCACACAAAGTTAAACTTGACTGTTAAAACAAGGCATTCAAATGCATTGATGAAGAAGGAAACCCTAGAATAGTAAAGGGAATTCCAAAGGTGGTTTCTATTAGAAAAATTTCAAGGCTAACAACTAAGGAAGTTCTTTAGTAAAGGTTGTCAATTGTATGAAACCCATGTATTGAATAAAATAAAATAAAAATTTCCCAATATTGAGGACTATCGAATCTTTCAAGAATTAATGGATGTTTTTCTTGATGAAGTGCCAGTACTTCCGTGAAAGAGGGGCAATGATTTCACAATTGACCTTGTGCTAAGAGTTCCTCTAGTGTCTAATACACCTTACAAAATGAGTACACTATAATTGCCAAAGCTAAAAATGCAAATGTAGGAGTTGTTGGAAAAGAAGTACATCAAGCCAAGTGAGTCTCCATGGGGTGAACCCATACTATTTGTGAAAAAAGGAAAGACGAAACACTCAGCTTATGTATTGATTATGGGAAAATAAACAAAGTTACAGTGAAAAATAAGTACCCTTTACCTTGAATTTATGATCTCTTGATCAAAAGAGAGGGAAAAGTTATTTTCAAAGATTGACTTGAGTTATGGTGACCATCAAGTGAGAATCAAGGAAGAACAAATCCACAAGAAATATTTTAGAACAAGGTATGGACACTATGAGTTTGTTGTGTTATCATTTGTTTCACTAATTTCACCAAGGACATTCATGTGTCTCATGAACGATGTTTTCAACAAGTATTTTGACAAGTTTGTGCTTTTCTTTCTAGATGACATTCTTATTTATTTTAAGAATGAAGGGGAACATGAAGAGTTCTGAGAATGGATTTGCAAACGCTAAGGGATCCACAATTGTATGCAAATCTAAGTAAATGTGACTTATATCATATGTAAATTGATTATTTGGGTCACATTATTTTAGAGGAAGGAATATTGGTGGATCCCAAAAAGATTGAATCCATTATGAATTGGCCAACTCCAAATAATTTGATATGTGTGAGATATTTCATGAGTATTGTTTCTTATTACAGAAGGTTCATTGACGGATTCTCCAAGGTTGCACGCCCCGTCACTTCTTTTATAAAGAAGGGAACAAAGTTTGAGTGGACACAAAAATGTGAACAAATATTCCAGTAGTTGAAGAAGTTTCTTACAAGTGCTCCAATTTGAAAATTGCAAACCTAGAAAATGATTTTGTGGTGTGTATCAATGCATGTAAACAAGGAATTGGAGGAGTTCTTATTCAATATAATCATGTTGTATGTTATGGGTCAAGAAAGCGGAAATAACATGAAAATAATTATTCTACCAATGATCTAGAACTTGTTTCCATAGTGGCACGCTTTGAAGATGTGGAGGCACTATTTTATGGTTAGGAAATTTGATCTTAGAACATACCACTATGGTCTAAAATATTTATTTGAGCAGCCAACACTAAATTCCGGACAATTTAGATGGCTAGAATTTCCATTTGACTTTGACTTGAGATCAAGCACATTAAGGGGCGGAAAGAGAATAAATTGGTTGATGCACTCAGGAGGAAAATTCATGCAATGCATGTGGCAGGTATTAGGATTTTCCAATCAGATTTGAGGCAACGAGTTGTTGACTCTCTTGCTAAAGATGAGCAATATGTGCAAATAAAAGATAAATTACAACATCAGAATCTGGAAAAGAGGTATGAAATTTATCATTTGGAGAATGATGAACTTATTAGTTATAAAAAAAAATGTATATTCTTAATGTGGCATATTTGAGGAGAATTATTATAGATGAAATCCATAAAATGCCATATTCTAGTCACCCATGATAGTAGAAAACAATTGCTGCAATAAGGAAGCAATATTTTTGGTCGAGAATGAAGAAAGACACTGTTGAGTATATTTCTAAATGCCAGTAGGTCAAGGCTAAGAATCAATACCCAACAAGTTTATTGCAACCGTTTTCAATTCCAAAATGGAAATGGGAAGTGGTAACTATGGATTTTATTACATAATTGTCAATTACTTCAAGAAAGCATGATTCCATCATGGTTGTGGTGGATAAACTATCTAAGGAAACACATTTTATTCCAGATAAATCTACTTACAAGGCTGATGAGATAGAAAGAATATTCATGAAACAAATATTCAAATTGCATGGGTTACCCAAAGCAAGTGTATTCGGTCGTGATACAAAATTTACTTCTAATTTCTGGAAAAGTATTTTTGCATTTTTGGTTACACAACTGAACTTTAGCTCTACCTATCATCCACAAATATAATATGGAAAAATAGAAAGATTGAATCAGATGCTTGAAGACATGCTTCACATGTATGTGATGGACAAACCATCCACGTGGGACTATTATATACACTTGGTAGAGTTTGCATATAATAATGGGAAACAAACGTCACTAATAATGAGTCCATTTGAATCTTTCTATGATAGAAGGTGCTATACACCAGTGGATCGGGATAATCCAATGAGTTGAATTGTGTTTGGGATAGATATGCTTAAGGAATTAGAACAAGAGGTTGCAAATATTAGGAATAATTTAAAGGAAACCCAAGAGAGACAAAAAACCTATGCAGATAAGAATTGAGTGCAGAGGGAAATTAATGTCGGGGATCATGTTTACCTCTGAGTGAGGCCAAGGAAGTGTTCCTTGAATCTTGGAAGTTGTGCCAATCTATAACTAAGGTATTGTGGTCCATTTGAAGTGCTTAAGAGGATAGGTCCAGTTGTGTATACAATAGCATTGCCTGCTAACACTAGATCTCATAATGTTATCCATGTTTATTTGCTTAAGAAATATGTACATGATCCTAAACAAGTGGTTAATTGGGATGCGATCCGGGTGGAACCCAAGGGAGAGTTCCAAAAATAACCACTATGCATCCTTGACAAGAAGTTAACATTTCTCCAGAACCGACCCATCAAATAAGTAAAGGTGCAATGGAAGCACTTTGGTTTATAAGAGACTACATGGGAGCTAAAGGATGCCACAAGAGAGGCGTATCCATTTTTGTTCTGATTTTGAGCAAACATCGAAGACGGTGTTATTCCAAGAGGGAGGGGATTGTAATACTCCTAGTTTTGACTTGGAATGTATTAGATAAAATCAAGTAAATGATGTAAATATGCTAGTATGGATTCCTAGTGTGGACCTCAAGGCCAAGGCTCGACTAATCAATGGCTAGGCATGCATAATGTAAATATTTATATATGGGCCATGTGGTTGGCTTATCATACTCAAAATCAATGTAAATATTATGTCAAAAAAATAATAGAATGATCCAAGATGGTTGTGTAAAGAGCACTAGAGGGGCTATGATTCCACTAGAGGGGATGAGGAAAGGGGGGTTATAAGAGATTAAATCCTCTATTTCCAAGTGTCAACCTTAGAACTCAACTATTTGTGTCCAAGTTCCTTAAATAAGCCAATTACTTCCTTTTGAATATTAAATACATTCTTTGAATGCATGTGTAAGGTTGGTGGGGAAATTCTTCTTATGTAGTTATGGAAGCATGGGATGAATATACTTATATGACTATTGTAATATTCATCTATCCTATGGTTAGAAGCCATGTTAGTTGTGTTTTCCCCATCCTCTTATCTCCTTTCAAGTCTATCATCCATTTTTCACATATGCAGATTTTTACAACTAATTTTATATTAGGAAGAGTTTTTCTCTTGTTGTTCATTACCATTACCAGACTACGCATGAACCATAAATTTGAATTTGGAAGGAAAATTTGTAGATTTGAGAGAAAAGAGATGGTTATAAGTGAGCATATAGGTTTATAAATATAGGAACCTCTAACCATTGATTTTTGTTGTTCCTAATTGCTTGAGAAACCATGAATTAATGCTACAAGAGGTTCTCCAACAACAAATAATAGATTGGACTCTTTTGCACACACTAGTAAGAACTATAAGGGTTAGAATTATTGAGGGAAATATGGATCAATGAAGGGAAATGTCTTCCTTTTGTTGTGTGGGGTAGTGGAAAAGAGTGTCATGGTTGGGTGACTGAATGAGTTCCATGTAAGTGCTCAGAGGTGGGAATTTTGGCTTAGCATGAGAGAAAATAGGTTGTGGGTTGAGATAGAGAAGCATGTAACTATTATATTTGCCATGATGGAATCATAGCCCATATTGGGGGTAATATCTATTGTTGATACCTACGGTTGGGTAGAAAATCACTCTTACACGACCAATTGCTTGGAATTTATTTATTTATAGATAAGTATTCTCTTTATATTTAAATGTGCAATGTTTTTATTTATACATTTGACAAGTATGCTTGTATATGCATGTGTGTGTGTTGTTATATTTTATTTCCATTGTGTTTTGTATGCACATGCATTTCATATTATTGAATTCGTAATTGTGGCCCATGGGGGGGAATTTAGAAACTAATAATTCATAAATACCCCCTGTGTTGGTCAAAATTATGGATGGGTATGTGACACTATATGTGTTATGTCAACACAAATCTAGAATAAATTGGGGTCTTATAAATCAACCCCATCAGTTATGAATTTACATGCATATGATGGTCATCCTTCACAGCCACAAGGCATTCCACAAAATTTTCTTGTTGACATTGCAAGAAACACTATCTTGGTTAATATTGAAGTTGTAAACCCCACTTAGACTACAACATCCTAGTTGGTCTTAGCTATTTTTATGCTATGAAAGTTGTTTCTTTATCATTTTTTGTCTAATAATGCTCCTACACAACACAAATATAGAAGAAATTAGGGTCTTCTAAATTAACCCAATCATTTATGACTTTATTTGCATATTATGATCATCCTTTATAGCCATAAGAATTTCTACAAAATTTTCTTGTTGGCATTGCAACCAACACTATATTGATTGATATTAAATTTGTAGATTCCCAATTAGACTACAACATCTTTCTTACTCATAGTTATCTGCATGCTATGAAATTTGTTGCTTTTATCATTTTTGTTCTCATAATGTTCCTACACAATGGTAAGATCATCATGTTGGATCAACTTAATTACCATGATCCCAATTCTTCCACCAACCCTAAGAATTTGTTTCCTGTTGTTGAATACAACTTATCGATGCCCTTGTTCATCGAGGTGGGCTCGAGAATGTTCTGATACCCCTTGTTGATTGAAATGTTTTCTTATCTATATCCTCTCATATCTCAAGAGGGAAGTTCACAGATGTGCATGATCACATATGAAACCTAAACTTCATGATCAAATAATCAACCAAACTTTTCCCATATACCAAGTCATCTATGGTTAGGATCAACTATTCACCAAGTATATTTCTTATTTTTTCCTTTTATAATTATAGGAATCATTGTAATTGATACCCTTAATCTTCTAGGGATTATTTTATGTCTCTTGATGTGATACATTACACCACCAAACACACCTCCTACCTATTAGCACCTGTGCTAAATTTTGAAGATTTTTACAAATGCGCCCACACTAATTCCTCTGTGAAAGGATAAGCCAGTGAAAAGGATGGCTAAGGTCGAAATTTTCCATGTCATATAACCTAAGTGAGTGTTGATGTAGGTTCTGAAAGAATCCGTTACTGGTTGAAAGTGAAGAAAATAGTAAAAAATCCTAAGTGACCTTGGAAATGAGCCTCGTATGAAAAAAATGATCAAAGTTAAAAGCTGACCGGAATGGACGGCCTGGATGCATAGTGGAGAAAAACCAAAGGCTGAAAATCATTTCCGCCAAGGAAAAATCAGGAGCAGAAAAGCGGAAAGGGCCAAAATTTGGTTATAAAGATGGTATTTTTGTCTTTCACTTTTCGCTATTTTGCGGAAAGCGGAAGATATAGAAATTTGGTCGTAAAAATTTAGAATCCTGCTTTCTGTGATCTGTGGGATCGACGGTATGGAAAGATCCTGTTGAAGAAAAACAGCTCGAAAGGAAGCTAAAGGGCGGAATCGAAAATTCAGAAGCGAAAAGATCAAAATTGAGCCTCGAGAAAGTTGAAAATTGGTTTTTCGTGATCCGCTTTCCACCATTTTGATCTCAGATCAACGGCTCGGAAAGATTCTGCATAAATCAATGGTCAAGTAAAAAAGGCGGAAGTAGAAAAGGAAAAAAAATTCTTATGGAAAGTCGTAAACCCGAATTCCTCTTTCTGCAGTCTGAGATCCGACGGTCAAGGATGACTCCGAGATAAATCAACGGTCCAAGAAAGGTGGGAAGTAAAAAATTGGAAAGGAGAAATAAAAAAGCAGAAATACAAAAATTTGGTTACGAAAAAGTTAGAATTTTGCTTTCCGTCAGCCCGTAAAATCGACAGTTCAGAGAGCTTTCGCACAGATCAAGGGCCCGGAATGGAGCGGAAAGGCATAATCAAAAAAATCAAGATTGAGCATTGTGAAAGCATAAATCTCGCTTTCTTATTTTCGGCAGACCATAGCTTGATCTCAGATCAACGGATTGAAGAGTGTCTGCCTAAGATCGATGGTGCGTAAAATGGAAACATGTGCACGAGATAAGTAGATCTCTCGATATGAAAAATTTGGTAGAACACGCAGCTTTAAATGGCCCATATCAAAGGTAAAATCAGATCTACAGTGGAAAATAATTCCGCTGATCTAACATGCGTGGATAAATGAACATTTGAAATCTATGAAATTTGGTATGAGGCACAGGTTCCGACGACCCAGATTAAAACTTGATCTAGATCAACGACTGAGGTTGATTCCGCAGATTGAAAGTGCAACAAAGTCAACGATTTAAAATCCAGTGGAATTTTAATCTGCAAGTATGTTCAGACATGTGCTTCCATATCCTTGTTCCGACTAAAAGATCAACGGTCCAAAACAATTTCGTTGGTTGAAGATGTAGGGATGAATGAAATTGTTGCATGTAATTGTTGGTGCTATGAACCATCGTTTTCGATCAAGCAAGCCTGAGTTCCAGTTGTCAAAATTCTCAAATTGATCCACCACGTGCATTCTAGCATGCTTTCCTGATTTGTTTGTGATCTTGGTGAATCTGCCATATCAGAATTTCTTAGGATTTTGTCTGCGCAGTTTGATCCCCATGTTGTAACTGAATTTGTCTTTGTTTCTATGTTGGTCTCAGGATCCCATGCCACTATAAATATAGCGTCAAAATAGGAACAAAGGGTTGGACATTCATTCTTGAATCCTCTATGTTTGGTTTTGTAGCTCTACAACTTTATTGGAAGTATTGATGCAAAGTATTTCTTGAGTGTCTGAGATTCATCATGGTGTTCAATGTTCAGTATGTGTTCTCCTGTATGATTCATTTCCATGTTTGTGTAGTTTCTGCTAATGTGTTTCTAGTTGTATGCAAGGAATTCGTTCTCTGTTTAGAGCTCCCTGCATCATACAACGTGTCTATTCTGTGTTTATGATAAATGTCATGGAATTAATCCCCTGTTTGATGCTCCATTTCACTTATCAGCCTTCACCGTTTCTTTTGCTAAAGGTGTTTCACAAGATTCATCCCCAAATAGGTTCCTCCTATCTCATTGGGCTTCTTCTCATTTCCACCTGCCATCTCTCAAAGATATTTTTTTGAATATTAACACTTTTTTTCCTTATATTACGAAGGTTATCACTGATCATTATTTACTGTAATCCCTTGAATTTTTTAGGCTTTGACTCCATTTCCCAATGGTATTTAATGATTGTCTGTCTCACACTCTTTAAAACCCTAAAAATCAGTTCACTTCAGAAATCTAGCCTTCTAAATGCTTGTTTAAAGCCAAATGTGTATGTGATTGACTCTGTGACAAAGAGAGAGCCCTCTTTGACTGTATAGGCTAGAATACAGTCTAAATATTGGTTTGAAATGGTTTCCTGGGTCATTCTCCTACCACAACCATAGGAAAATTATTGGGTGATAACCTCTTGGCACCATTGTCGGGGACTAATTGCTATTATCTCCTCGAAAAACGACATTGCTCTAGTTCTATGACCTAGTTGAGCAGTCAGTCATAGACACATGTTGGTTGTATATGATTTGGTGACTCCACTCAAAGCTTTTGGAAGACGACTCCACTGGAAATAAGGGCGTCCTAGAAGCTGCAATGAGTTTCAGGTTTAACTGTTGATGGTGAACAATGGTCAAACATCAGGAAGATTGTGAATCTTTCACCTAGAGACTCCACCTTCAAAGAATTCAGTCTTTAGAATTTTCTATGGTGATTCTATTGGGGAAATGATATCACTACAAAGACATGGAAAGGCAGGGTAAAAAATTAAGGTACTCAAGTGTGAATCTTCTCCAAAATATCTTATCCTTTCTTGTAAATTTTTTCCTATCATTTCCCAAGCTTGTCCAAGGAATTTCCCATTGTTTATTGCACTCAAAACAAGGCCATGGATTTACCCCTGTATATCCTTCTTTAAGAATTGAAAGTATCCCTTCATGTTGTACATATGATTTTGACCAAGATCCTTCAGTCGAGCCACATAAGAACAATGATCATCCCTTAAACTCATGGTGCTGCAGCTGATACCGCATCCTTTTCTGAGTCTCTAGGTAGGGATCTCCAACCCTTGTCTGATCGAAAATTCCCCCTATTTCCCTTTTAAATAGCCTCATTAAAATCCACTTCGACAAAGAATTCTACTGCCATATCCTTATTTCCCAGCACTTCAAAGCTTAAGCAGCCTTCATAATTCGGTTCTATAGTCCCTCATAGCTCTGCAGTTCCTCATAGCAGATTGATTCTGTCTATCGCACCAGTTTCAATTCCTCTTGAAAACCTTGCTATAACCCCAGGAAAGGCTAAAACAATTTCCCCTATACTTCACCATGCTTCCCTTCATGACCTCCCCCAGGGATACGCCCAAAAAATCAAACAATTTAATGGGGAGAGGGGGTTTTCAGTTGAGGCACACTTGGGATGGTTTTCAGACTATACAAACTTGGAGGAAGTAGACCATGACAATATTAAAGTCAAACTACTTTCCCAAAGTCTTGCTGGAGAAGCAAGAAAATGGTTTACAAATCATCCGGACAACTCCAATTTGAACTATCAATCTTTTGAAGAGTCTTTCAAGAAAAAATGGGCAGACAAGAAAGACCCCAGGAAGTGTTTGTCCCAATTCCATTCCATATTGAAGAGGAGGGAGAGTGAATATGTCCAGGATTTTTCTAATAGATTTATGAAAGTATATAATTCCATCCCTTCCTAGTTCAAGCCTCCTTCGGGTTCATCCCAACTCCAATATGTTGAAGCTTTTAATAGTGAATTTACCTTATGGTTGAGTGAAAGAAAATAAGCCTCCCTAGCCAATATGGTTAATGATTCCATAGAAATAGAGATAAACCCGACTGTTGCTAGAGAGAAAAGGAGAGAAGAGAGAGAGAGAAGAAAGGATAAAGATCCCACACATCCTTCTTCCTGTAACTCACAAGAGGTCAGGGTGGACATGATGATGAAAACCATGGAAACGTTGATGGAGAGACTCACTATGGACAATAGACCAACTCCCATAGAAAATCAAGAGCAACATAATAGAAACCAGAATTATAGAAAACCCCTTCCTCCTCCAAGAATTCAATGAACTCTTGAAGACCAACAAATCAAGACACCTCCCCTGGATAATTATGTTGCTGAGGAGGGAGAAGAGGATCTGATGGAAAATCAAAATCATCACTCTGATGATATTGATTTCAGGATATACCTTACTGAAGAAGAGCATAATTTCTTTGCTCAAGAAGAGGATGGTCATATTTCAGATATAGATTCAGAGCAAAGATCAAAAGAGAATAGACAACCAGCTGAATATTTTGCAAGTCCTATGTCAGTTAATGGAGAAAATATGATTGCAATCCATGATCAAATTTTTGAAGATAGGGTGGATAGTGAGCATGCTGAAAATAACTATTTGCCATTGTGTTTTTCCTCATTTGAATGCTCGAAACAAAGATTAAGAGTTTCTAATCAAACACAGAAACTTGAGGTTATGAATAATGTCATGGCATTTTTAGGAATGGATAATGAGAAGGGTGAACAAGTAGAATCTGCTTTGCATTCCCATCCCTCTTTTGATGAGCAAGAAGATAATCAACATAGTGTTATACAGGAGGAGTGTTATAATTTGTTTTATGAAGAATGCAATCAGCCTGTTACAAACTCTGCCTATGGTGGTTTTGAAGAAGATTTCAGTCCACCTATATATGATTAATATGAGGATGGCTACTTGGATAATGCACTTGAAGAACCAGCAATCTGCAATAAAGGATTGGATCATCTAGAAGAAGATGAGGGTCCTAAATGGGATGTCTCTTCATGTTCTTCAAATTCAGAATTTTCATGTCAAGAAGAGTTCATTCCACTTGATTTTCTTGAAGGAGAGGAGGATATTTTTGTTGAAACACATAAAGAGAATCTAGTTGTTGCTTCAGAAATTTTGAAGGAGATTGTGGATGTCTCATTTGCAAATCGTCATAAACACATTCTTCAAGAATATTTTGAAGAGGAGTTTGATCGAGTGCTAGAGGAGTTACAATTGGAGCAGCCTTGTCTGGACAAACACATAACATAAATTTTTGAAGGTTGTCAGGACTTTTATGATCCAGTGGATGAATATGTGGAGAAGCTTTGCAGTGGGGATGGTAGGTTATGTGTGTGTAGTAAAGATCGGGTCTCTCATCATAACCTTTTGTCATTAAGTTCTTCATTTCTGATCAAGCATGCTGAAGAAGCCCAATCATTAGAGAAGTTGCTTGATTGGATTCATTGGAAATCGTAATTTACTTTATTAAGCATTGGTGCTCAGTAAGTAGGGTAGGTAGGTGTGAATAAGCTCCACATAGAGAGCATTTCTTTAGCAATTTTTTTTTCAATTTGTTTTCAGTATCAGTTTAGTTTTTGTTTTCATAGCATGTTGAGGATTTCAGGAAAGCTTGGGACCAGCCCAATGGATCAGGAACTTGGTCTACCGGGTTCTTTGCTATCTCACAAGGAGGATAGAATCCCCGAGTTGGAGCTGTTGTTGGCACATGTGCTAAATTATGAATATTTTTACAAATGCGCCCACACTAATTCCTCTGTGAAAGGACAAGCCAGTGAAAAGGATGGGTTAGGACGAAAAATTTTCGTGCCATATAACCTAAGTGAGTGTTGATTCAGGTTTTGAAGGATCTGTTCCTGGTCGAAAGTGAAGAAAACAATAACAAATCCTTAGGCACGAACTTGGGAATGAGCCTGGTATGAAAAATCTGATCAAAGTTAAAAGCGGAGAAAAATCAAAGGCCGGAAATCATTTCCGCCAAGCAAAAATCGGAAGCGAAAAAGTGAAAGGGCCAAAATTTGGTTATAAAGTTGGTATTTCTGCCTTCCGCTTTCCACTATTTTGCGGCAAGGAAAAAGCGAAAAGCGGAAGATACAGAAATTTGGTCGTAAAAATTTAAAATCCCACTTTCTGCGATCCGCAGGATCAACGGTCCGAAAATCTCTCGTTGAAGATCAACGGCTCGGAAGGAAGGTAAAGGGCGAAATCGAAAAGTTGGAAGTGGAAAGATTGAAATTGAGCCTCGAAAAAGTTGAAAATCTATTTTCCGTGATCCACTTTCCACCATTTTGATCTCAGATCAACGACTCGGAAATCTTATGCATAAATCAACGGTCAAGTAAAAAAGGCAGAAGTAGAAAAGGCAAAAATTTGGTTATGGAAAGTTGTAAACCCGAATTTCGTTTTTCGCAGTCTGAGATACAATGGTCAACGATGACTCTGGGATTAATCAACAGTCCAAGAAAGGCAAGAAGTAAAAAGGCAGAAAGGAAAAATCGAAAAGCGGAAATACAGAAATTTGGTTACGAAAAAGTTAGAATCCTACTTTCCTCCATCCCGTAAAATCAACAGTTTAGAGAGCTTCCGCACATATCAACGACCCAGGATTTAGCAGAAAGGCAAAATCGGAAAAATCAAGATTGAGCATTATGAAAACATAAATCCTTCTTTCCGCTTTTCGGCAGCCCGAAGCTTGCTCTCAGATCAACGGCTCAGAGAGTGTCTTCCTAAGATAGACGGTGCAGAAAATGGAAACATGCACATGGGATAAGTAGATCTCTCAATATGCAAAATTTGGTAGACCCCACATCTTTCAATGGCCCAGATCAAAGGTAAAATCAGATATACGGTGGAAAATAATATCATTGATCTAACATGCATGGATAAATGAACATTTGAAATCTGTGGAATTTGGTACGAGGCGCTGGTTCCGACGACCCAAATTAAAACTTGATCTAGATCAACGACTGAGGTTGATTCCGCAGATTGAAAGTGCAGTGAAGTTAACAGTTTTAAATCCAGCATAATTTTAATCTGCAGGTAGTTTCAGACATGTGCTTCCATATCCTTGTTCAGGATAAAAGATCAACGATCGAAAACAATTTTGTTGGTTGAAGATGCATGGATGAATGAAACTGATGCAGGTTGTTGGTGGTGCTTTGAACCATCGTTTTCGATCAAGTGAGCCTAAGTTCCAGTTGTCAAAATCCCTAAATCGATCCACCACATGCATTCCAGCGTGCTTTCCATATTTGTTTGTGATCATGGCGAATCTTCTAAATCGAAATTTGTTAGGATTTTCTCTACACAGTTTGATCCCCACGTTGTAACTAAATTTGGCTCTGTTTCGAGGTTGGTCGTGGGAGCCCATGACACTATAAATATAGCCTCAAAAGAGGAAAAAAGGGTTCGACATTCATTCTTGAAGCCTCTGTGTTTGGTTTTGTAGCTCTGCAACTTTCTTGGAAGTATTAATGCAAAATATTTCATGAGTGTCTGAGATTCATCACGGTGTTCAATGTTCATTCTGTGTTCTCCTGTATGCTTCATTTCCATGTTTGTGTAGTTTCTGCTAATGTGTTTCTAGTTGTATGCAAGGAATTCGTTCTCTGTTAAGCACTCCTTGCATCAGACAACGTGTTTGTTCTATGTTTATGATAAATGTCATGGAATTCATCCTTTGTTATATGCTCCATTTCACTTATTAGCCTTCACCATTTCTTCTGCTAAAGGTGTTTCAGGAGATTCATCCCCAGATAGGTGCCTCCTTTCTCATTGGACTTCTTCTCATTTATCCCTTCCATCTCTCAAAGATATTTTTCTGAATATTAACACATATTTTTCCTCAGATTACGAAGGTTATCACTGATCATTATTTACTGTAAGCCCTTGAATGCTTCAGGATTTGACTCCATTGCCTAATGGTATTTAATGATTTCCTGTCTTACACTCTTTAAAACTCTAAAAATCAGTTCCCTTCAGAAAATATAGCCTTTTGAATGCTTGTTTAAATCCAAATGTGTATGTGAATGAATCTGTGACAAAGAGAGAGCCCTCTCTAACTGTATAGGCTAGAATACAATCTAAAGATTCGTTTGAAATGGTTTCCCCAGTGATTCTCCTACCACAACCATAGGAAAATTATTGGGTGATAACACTACCAATTAAGTAATTTTAACACCTATCCAACCCAATGGTACTTCTAATGGTCTACTTATCATGGTTAATAAGGAAGCAACCCCTCCCAAGCTACCTACCCAGACCAAAAAGAAAGAAATTGGAAAGAATAAGAAAATTGTGTGCCATTACCTCCAAGTCCTCCAAATAAGGTTCCAATGTTGTGTTCTATTTGTGATATCCTTTTGTCATGCCACCCATCAATTTCTAAAACGTCCTCTCTCCCATAATCATATCCACATACAAGTTAAAAGTATCAATCCATCCATTCTTGTAGTCCAAATCACTCTCCTTAATGTTAACTAAACAATGTATTAAATGTATTAAGACATTGTGTATTATCCCTTGTGCACTCGATGGCATATACAACCATTATTTACCTCATTGCTTAGGCCTCCAAAAGTTTCATGCAACCTTGGCAAAAATCTACCTATGATCCTTAGAATCACAAGTCACCATCATTGAAGAGATACTTCGACCTAAGCAATTATGTGAAGGACTTGTGCAAATTTACTACATTTCCTCCTCATGTAGATCACCCTCTTAAGGGTCATCCTTAGCCTCACCGCCTCCCGTGATGATGGAACTAATATATCATTCCACCCTCATTTTTAATAGTAATAAAAAAATTCTCAAATATATGACCAATCATGATTACCCTTGGGATGACATGCACCACATTACATACTTTCTTTCGCAAAATTCCACCACATGTGTAGAGTCTTTAGAACAATTCTCGAACGAATCAAAGGATTTAATTTCTCCTTAATTGGTTTGAAAATCCTATTCCTTCCATGGATTCCTTTGAAGAGGGGACCATGGCCAATCTATCACCCACTATCCAAGTGTCACACCTTTTCTACCGTGCCATCGTTTTTCACAAGCACGTTGTAGAAAAAAGTATCGAAAAATGGAAACTCGGACAATACCTTTCTTGGGACTCCCACAAGCCCAAGAATCTCTAAACTATAAAATGTAATGAACAAAATTAAAGATATGGAAAAATAGAGAATATCATCTCTTAAAATCCCAAGTCACGAGAGCTCCTTTAACAGTGAACACTGACAATGACTTTATATTTCATGGAACCCACCCCATTTAAAGGATTTATTTCTTTATTTTGCTCCATGTGGCTTCATATGACCTTTATTTGACACACCGCTTGTATCATTAGATACCTAGTTTCGTGCTCTTCTCGGCTGCATCATCAATCTTTTGTGATTGAAATATTTTTCTAGAAGCCCTTTTTTCTAGTTATCATTTCAATCCATATAATTTAGGTCATATCTTTACTTTATATGCTACTTTAGCTATTGGTTTTATTTCCAAAACCACTTTTACATTATGGTATTGTTTCCATGTGTGTTTAAATCAATTGCAATGGGACACATTGTTCTTCCACGCATGACCCTCCCTACAAGTATAACTATTCAAATTGGAATCTAGGTGATTTCCCAATGCTACATATTATGCATTTAAAATGTTTGTTGAACATATTCATGCCTATGGGAAGCCCCTTGTTTGGGAAAGTGGCATATCCCAAAAAAAACCTTGTTTTTTTCCTTGCTTAATAGTATTTCCTTACCTCCTTAGGGTGTCCTATGGTAGTCTATGACACCCAATTCATCCACATATGTGTTTTTCACTTCACTCATTGGATTACCCTTGGACTCCCACACACAGTCAACATCTATGGCATTGTGTATTTAATTTTACATATTACAAGGCCTCCACTTCATCCATACTATAAAAGTTACATTCTTTTTCCACCATTCATCCACCTTCAAGAATAATATAATCAATGTTCTCCCTCGGGTTACGTCCACTTGCTATCACACTTACAATTGATTCTTTGGTTGTTTATTGGACACTTATCTCTATCCTTGGATATCATTACCCCAACATGTCCATCAATTGGGAAATCGTTAAAATTGCTCCATAGAAAAATTGTGAAATGTATATGATCATTTATGGCAATGTCCTTGGTTTCCTTTTTTCAAGGAATCGTGTGATGAATCTTCCATGAAACCTTATGATGTCAACTCATTGGCCCCTATTGATTTTAATATCCCGACTTTCATGAGTATTACTCATCGCATTTATTACCTATGAACTTGAAATCATTACCTATTCCCCTGGTTATTTCATGATGATTCATATATTTGTTGTCAAGTTAGACATGTGTTCATTCTCTATAGAAAGGAAGTATTGAGTCCTCGACTCTTTGACCCTCCACCCCCTTGTGTCTTATTCGTAGTTTCATCTCACATCCTTGCATTATTCCTCATGTTGATTCACAAATATTCTTGATTTATCAGTTCTTAGTGGAGCTCCCTCTATCAGTTCTATCACATCAATTCTAAAGTATTGGTTGGGAGGCATACTTGGGCCCATTTTCATCATTCATGGTTTACCTTGGACCACCAATGGGAGACTTCATTGCCCCTTAGCTTGGTTGGTTCTCACATGATCAGATCCAACATATTACCATGTTGTGGATATTCGTGCAATATGGTTGGTTGATTATCACATTTTGGTCAAAGATCATTGACATTCATGACTCCCTCCATCTCTTCAGTAATTTTAGAGGCCCTTCAATTCACCTTTTTCTTTAATGTTTGGATTGCATTGAGGACAATGATCCAATTTCAATTGAATTTCCTTGGATATATTTGGATCTCTCTCACACTAATCAAACCACCTATGATGATCCCCTCATGCTATGGATCATTCTTGATCTAGAGCCCTTCCATTGTTCAAACATGGTTTCAATTGTTGTAATTTTCCATCATGTCGAATGCTATTGTTCCTCTCCATTTATTTTAGAGTACATGTGATACTAACCAAATTTATGTATTTGTAATGGATCCTTTTGGCCCTCATTTTTATCATGTATTTTCCTAGAGTAGATTTACATATACTTTGATCAGGCACCATGAGATCTTGATCCAATATTGTACTTAAACACTATGACTAACATGGTGATTCCTACTTCATTTTTATTTTGGATTATAGACACGCCTTATCTCATTTGTTGTTTGTGTGTAGATACATATCCATGGACCTTCAAGGGGGCAAATATTTCTCCTTGTCTGCTCCTAATCCTTTCTCAATTGATCATGTTCTCCTATCGACTAAGCAGATTGAAACCCATGGCGTATTTTGGACGTACGATGTGCTTCTAACCTCATATATTAGGGAAACTATTAACAACCTAAGTTTGCTCACTCACTTTGTCATGATGACCGTCACCTTTTTACATCACTTTAGCAAAATTAACCCCATTTCCAACATCTACATCATCATATGACCTCAATATTGTGACCAAAAACTAACCTAAAATCCAAGTTTTGCCACGAAAATCAATTTGCAAATTTTGGCCAAAAATCTACAAGTGCATTGCATTTTTCCCTAAAAATTTGAGACATGGTCCTAAAACAGAAAAATGGTTATTCATACATTTTATTCACCTTCCAAAAATGTACAATGGCTGAAAGTGGACATCATCGATCCATTATTATTAAAAATAGCATTTGATATGGTCTCCAATACCCATCACGATCCCCACTACTTCATAAATAAAAGGAATAATTCACATTGGATTTAGTTCTAAGAGATATCCACATATTTATATAAGTAAAGCCATCATGGTCATTCACTCATGTCACATATCACACCATAAGTAAGGTTATGTTGTTCGATTTCCTATATAGAGAAAGTGAGCTTCCACATTAGTCATCTTCTTTCTACAATGGAGTCCATACTACACCATCAACTACTTGAAATTGAGAACTAGGGTAGAAGATGAAACCTCCATTGGGTTGGTTGTGGACTCCACGTCTTCATCAACCTATATGAATTTATTGTGTACTCTTATTTCCTTCTTGTCATTATTAATACAAACAAGCCCATTATTTATTATATGCCTTGCATGTCCTAGATTTTATCATTTCTACATATCATAGAATAGTGTAGAATGTTATCATTTTCTTTGGATTTTGATTCTATCATTTGATTTGGTACTCAAGCAAACAACCATTGAGTAAGTTCCTCTTGGTCTGGGTTAGTGACAAAATATAAACATCAAAGTGCATGGAAAAATATTAAAAAATAGGAGCAGTGCCCCAAGCCTATGAAAATCATTTGTAAATCAATGAAAGTTGGTGACTTAGCTATAAACCATTATCTCTAAATAAATATAAATTTCTAAGATATCTACTTCCATAAGTAATTTTCAAGTTTAGTTTGCATGCAAATATTCCACACAAGAAAATATTGATACACTTGAGTTGATCTGAACTACTAAAGTCTAGAAATTATTTGAAACTTATGGATCAAAATTTCCTTGAGTCAATTGGAGTGCTAAAGGAGAAGAAAATACAATCATTAGAATCATGATGTTAACAAACTTTGAAATTATTGATAGCATTTATGGAGGGTAAGATTATACTACCATCATTGCAACACCTCGAAGCCAAAAAATGAAAGTTACAGTATCTTTTGAAAATAATGGAAGCAAGTTGAGGACAAAGAAAAGAAATTGATCAATCCCTTCAACCTAGAAAAAGTATATCCTTGGTTATAGCCATTGGAAGATAAATATATAGAGATCATATTAACATCATTTAACAAATAATTCATGATACATAAGCACACATTAAGTTTAATGAAAAATATGTCAACTAAAATTAAGGATTTGACTCTCTATCAACCAAGGACCAAATCGTGATCTAATTTATTGTATTATGAAAAACTATGGGAAATCAAAGAGAAGCATAAATCTTGGTTGGGGCCTTATATTGTCAAATATATTGGCAGCGATGACTTCATATAATTGAAGTCACTATTGTTGACCGCTTTTTCCCTCAACAATATTGGAATCACAAAGTGTTGAATTCATTCTTTTTTTTGGAAAAATGTGTTCACCCTAAAGATAGCCTCTAACACAATCCTCAACCTTTTCCTTGTAAAAATCCTTTTCAATTTTTGTTCTAATTTAAATCGAAGAGTTCACCATCTAAACACATTAAGTTTAATGAAAAATATGTCAACTAAAATTAAGGATTTGACTCTCTATCAACTAAGGACCAAATTGTGATCTAATTTATTGTATTATGAAAAACTATGGGAAATCAAAGAGAAGCATAAATATCTTGGTTGGGGCCTTATATTGTCAAATATATCAGCATCGATGACTCCATATAATTGAAGTCACTATTGTTGACCGCTTTTTCCCTCAACAATATTGGAATTGCAAAGTGTTGAATTCATTCTTTTTTTTTTGGAAAAATTGTGTTCACTCTAAAGATAGCCTCTAACACAATCCTCAATCTTTTCCTTGTAAAAATCCTCTTCAATTTTTGTTCTAATTTAATTCGAAGAGTTCACCATCTAATGCATGAGAGACATAAGGTTTCAATGTGGCAAATAGGTTGGAAGCATTAACATCATCTCTTATGCATATCTACTTCTCTTTATGGTTCATAATGATGGTTATATTCTTTTCATTTGTTATTCTTGATTATATGTTGTTTAGAACATATTTTATATTATGTTTAATCTTTGAATCCCATGCATTTGATACGGAATGTTGTAGATCGTGGTTGTTTTTTATTTGATATTGTTGCATATAGTGGCACTTGCACAAAACAAAAGAATAGTTAATTGGACATCCACATAATGAAATATAAAAGATGTTGAATACTTAAAACACCTTGTGTTATAAGTGTCAACTCATGCATCGATCATGTATGTATTTTACTATGAATCCTAGCATGAATTTGATGATTTATTTGGTTATAAATAAACTATTTTTGTTATGTGACACTAGTTCTTGGCCTCTTCATTGTATGGTGGAAACCATTTGTTTGGATTATGGTTTGTTTTGTGGCACTATATGGTTCCTTAACTTTCTCTTTTTTCATCATGTGATAAATCCATGCTCTCAAACCCTTGGGTATATGAATAGAACCAACCCCCTTTATCATTTGATGTTGGAACATGTTTTGATTATTTTTATAGTATGTCAAGTATTGATGTCAATCATTGGATGGTTCACCTAGTAACTTGCTTCACCCAACCAAACTTGTGGAAATCACAGGGTGATTGTGAGCTATTGGAATACAGGTTTGTGTTAATTATTAACCATCTTTAGCATTTCCACCCTCAAGATTCAGTTGCTTGGTGATTGGTATTGAAAATGACCACCTATTCATTGCATTTCCATTTGTAAATGGAATTTGACATGGATTGGGAAATGGTTATACTTGTTTTGATTTAGTCCATTTGCAATAGATCTAATGTTTGTATTAGTTGAGGAGTTTTAATTATCGATCCTCCTCTCCCCATCCTGCAAAATCTCACATTTTGTACTTCGAGAGCTAAGAGCTTGACCCTTTGAGATTTATTTAGATTTTTCCTAGATATGGTTGTTTCCTTTACATTGTTACCATTTGAAGAGCATAACATCACCCTAATAGTGCCATTATTATGCAGAGCTTGGAAATCTTGGAGGTGTGGTGACTACTCATTATTTGGAGCTTGTGTTTTGACCTAGACATTTTTTTTTTGTTGCATTTGAAGGTAGCTTCATCCCTTCTTCAACACTTTCCTTTTTACATAGTTTCTTGATTGATAATTCCAAGCAACTACTTTGGTTGATTGTATGTACCTCATGTTGTATTATGACCTAGACATTTTTTGTTTTGCATTTGAAAGTAGCTTCATCCCTTCCTTAAAATTTTCCTTTTTACATAGTTTCTTGACTGATAATGTCAACCTACTACTTTGTTTCATTATATGTACCTCATGTTGCATCATGCCCTCTCTAAGTTTTTTTCAATTTGCCTAACATATAGGAATTGACTCTCCCTTGCTTCGCATTCCTCTAGTTGTTTTATGGTTGTTATAGACCACGATTTTACTTGTTTATATGTCTATGATGTGTATCCTTGACTCTTCTATATTGTTAGTTAGCATGGAAATATTTCTTTATTACAAGGTTGAGACTAAGTTATTAGGTTGTGCCTTTTCCTTAGAGTTTGTGGAATTGTTTTCTTAGCCATGGTAAATCCCTATCCTTCTTTTCAATAACCCTCATTCTATAAGTTTAAATATACCATTGTGGACTCCTTTCAAACTGAGAAAATACCTAGTACTACATTTTTCATTTGGTTATCATCTAACTTGGCCTCTATGTGTGTATTTCAACCTTGGCATGTTTCCCTTACCCTCCTTGTTGGCATCAACTTTCTGTAGAAGCTATGGGAAATGGTTATATCGAACGGATGGTAGATATGAACTGTCTTATTATAATGTGGTTTTAGAGATTATGGTGATGTTTCTTCTTTGGCCTCTTTTCAAATAGTGTCATATTTTTGGTAGTGAGCATTTGAGTTTATTGGTGATAAATTGATGGTGCTACCAATTCATGGTTTGATAGCTACAATATTGTATTAGCTTTGTCCTATACATGGGCATGAGAATATGACATGGGTATATCTTTCTCCAATCCCTATCTTGATGCAATGGTTTGTATTGCTATGGACGTGAGTTGTTTATGGGGTCATTATGGGTATCATGTTGAGTGGTTTTCTTTACCTCCTCAAAATCCTTTGGACCTCTACTCTCACTTCACCTCTATGTTGTCGATGCTCCTATATCTATGTTGTATAGTTTATTTTTTATAATGTTGTGTGGACCTTTATTTTTTTGGGAGAAGAGGTGTGTCATTTTAGTTGAACCCCAAGTTTTCTTGCATGGAGGACCTCATATGATGTTCATAACATTGTTTTTCATGCATAACAAGAGTGCCAAGCACTCATGCTTGGTATTTAATTTTGGTTTAATGCTCACAATGTTAATGAACAAAGAGATGTCGGTTTTGTTATATTGGAAAAGTACAATCGTGTTCCCACTTTGATGCTCTAAGTATTTCTAAGTGTTTTGGTTTATTCAGCATTACTCCAACAACATTGTTTGAGCACCTTTACTTACATTTGACCTTTGGAATTCCTTATGAGCTATGCGGTAGAGATTATATGTTTGGGTAATGTGGCATGATGTTGACCATTTCGCCTTGGTTTTGAAATTTGTGAGAATCAATGAGCTTATCTAGTCCTAGCCAACCCTTCTAATACTACTTCTTGTTACACAATTAAGATTTGTAAGAGTTTGGAAATTTTATCCTCGCACTGTAGATCTACTTGATGATGATAGCAATTTTTTCTATGGTTTAAAAAAAATTCACTAGCCTACCAACAAGGAATCTTATTTTCATTTAATTTTCCTTGTTTACTTAAACCTAACAACCCCATAGCTTGTCTAATGCATTCTACAACATGACATCTCTACACTAGTTCTACTTATTAGTTTTAATTTTTGTTAACGATGTGATTGTTGCATTGGTTTTTTTTAGTATGGTTGGGAGTAGTAAATTGATAGTCCATCACTTCTATGTTGTTTATGATGGTAATAAATGAGTTTATGGAGAAGAAACCCTTCTTTAAGTGCAAATAAAGGAAGACAAAACAATCAAAACATCTAGAGAGGAGTGAGAAGGAATAAATACCACTTCTTTGTCCACTTTGATGCATTGCATAAACATGTAATTTGTACTAAGTGATTGACCTAATGAGCCACCACCCTCGTCACCTTTTCCAACAAATTTCATCCTCACTTGACATTTATGAGAAACACCATGTGGACACTTCTTCAAATAACACTTGGAATTTAACATCTCCTTTGATTTACAATAATGATTAGGGAAACCCAAATCCTACCATCCCTTCATTAAGAGATATGGAGAGGAGTCATATAATTACTCTTCTAACATCTTTCCTCCCCAAAATAATACTTTTCCACTGCCACTTTTCCCTAGAATTGTTACTATTAAGGCTACCTTTACATATAAAAAAATTGAAAATTGTTGTCATGGACCCACTCTTGGCTGCTCAAGGACCCACCAGGGTCCTTTTTGTATATACTATTTTTATTGTTGTTGGGATATTTAGACACTTAGGAATTAGTGAAGATCAACTTGGTCTAATGTGTCTTTAGGTGAAGTGTGCTTCTTTAGAAAGCATTAGCATACATTTGTACTTATTTAATTTGATGATCACGATATGTCCTAGATTTAATATGATCTAATAATTCATCTTCTCCTTGATACTAACGACTATTGATATATGGCTTAGTATTTGATTGGTTCATGATCTCTATTTAAAGAGCATCGAGAGTCATTTGTTGATGATCAATTGTGAGAAATTCATGTGTATAACATTTTCTTTTTACATTAATATATTTCCTCAAGTGGTTGCATTGATTGGGTTCATGGATTGTTTCCCTCATTGATGGTTTTAACCAAGTAATACATTGGTATGACAATTTGTCATCCATTTATATGAGTAGTTTCTTAAGGTGTTTGACCTATATGGAATACTCTATTTTGTCGAACATGAATCAAAGTGCTAATGAAAATATGCTCCCATTTTTTATCGAAATCTTGAACTTGTATTGCTACATGCATCAAATGGTTTCTATACTTTGTTATTTATGTGCATCGTTAGACTATTAGAGTTGTCCATTAGGTCCAAAATTATACCTTCAATTGGAAACACTTTTTGCCTCACTTGAAAATATTATTGCTATTATATTCAAAGGTATATTGTTTTCATTACATTTTCTAATATATTTCTCATACTCTAAGATTTCAACTCAGTTTTTATGTTCATATTTCTAGTTTGTTCCCTTTCTACTCTATGTATGCTCTTTGTCATGTGCCTTGTGTAATCTTAGCAAAACAAAAAGAAAGTGAAAAGTGTTTATTTTCTACATATGTTCTTTGTCATGTGCTTTATGTGATCTGGACAAACCATAAATAGAGAGAAAGCTTGAATTTTTCAAGTAGGTTAACCAAGAGCCAAAGTTGAGCTCAAAAGGCTTCATTTTTTAAATTTTGTTTGTTTTTGTGTGCAATTATGTTGAAGTGTTCTGCATGCAAAAAAAGGGTTTTGGGGGCAAGCATGCACTTCAAAGCATTTACAAAAAATCTCCTCCATAACATTTGTTATATATTTTTCATTAGTTCACTTGCTTGAAAGTCACTTTATTAAACAAATGAATATGCTACAAAGTATCTAGTCAAATATAGAAATTGAGAAAATAAATAAGGTCATGCTAGAAAATATAAAATGTAGAATGTTAAAAAACTCTAAATTACCAAATATATGAACCCAAAAATTGAATAAGTTTTAACTTGAATATAGAAATTGAAAAAGTAAATTATAAGTCATAAAAACATTAAACTTGTAAAATTTGTTACATCTATAAGTAATTTTTCTTATAAGAACATTGAAATAAAACTATATAATATTGGTAACATAAAAATCAAAACAAATCAACATTTGTTGTGTTTTTTAATTAATAAAAATCAACAATATCATGCAAAAGGTTGTCACGTGGTACTTTTAGAAAATTCCATAAATAATATTTTTAGTTTTTTTTTTGTGTTTTGAAAACAAAGTCATTTTCTCACAAGTTTATGTCTCATCGATAACCAATTTTACCAATAAAAAAAGTGCAATATCTAAATTTACTTTTAATGTCCAAAAAATCATTTTAATAAATTGTTTTTAGAAACATTTTAAAAATTTATAGCAATAATTTAAATTAGAGCAAAGTAAAAATACTTTGACTTGCAAATAAAAAGTATACTCCATTCTTTTTTGCAAGGACTAATAAGAGGTAATGAGTTCAAGTCTTTTTTTTTCATTACACTTACTTTTTGAAAATTGTAAAGTGCATTTCACTTAATTTATAAAAGTGAATCACTATAATATAACTTTAATATTTTTCAAGTTATTTTTCACATACAACTTTATTTTATAGAGTAACTTCATTATAAAAGTGCTTCGCAATTATTTTATAAAATTAGATCACTCATTTTGTAATAAAAAATAACTTATTTCTAAAAGTGAACTTATAGGCAATGTTAGTGAAGGAAAGGGGGGAAAATGATCGTCACCATATGGACCATCCTCTCCCTACCACGTAGAACTTTGGCTATTTTTATACCTTTCATAAAAAGGGCATAGCTTTGACATCCGAAGACTGTTTTCATAGGCATTTTTTAAGCTTCTTAATTTTTTAGAGATGTCCATCCAAAACATCGGTTTCTACTTTTGAATTAGCCATCTTACTTGCATATTATATTATGGCTAGTCCAAATGATATCTTACTTAACAATACCAACTACTTCTCGTGAAAATCTCGCTTGGAATATGTACTATGAAGTAAAGGAATTTATCAAATTACCTTGGGAAAAGAAATTGTCCCCACTAATGCCTCAAAAAGCCAAATGGAATAGTAAAATTGATGAAGCATGTGGATTAATCAAAATTCCCATCTCTAGTGATTTACAGTTTCACCCCCAAGGAGTTGACAAACCAAATAATGTATTTATTGTTATATCTTCAAAAAATCTCATTGTAATAAGTTTCTGAAACCGACATTTCAGGTGGACATGACTCCACCCATCTTCAGGGAATCATACACGAATCTACTTAAAGTTGGAAGATTCTTCATTGTTGCTTCTAAAGATTCCATCTTTTTGAAAGATTTAGACTCTAGATCATGACCATTTCACCCACAAAAAAAATCAATATCTCAAATTTCTTATCTTTCTATTTAATGCCTTTATCATCATTGGAAGTAGGAGTTGGATCATGAGGGTTTGCAACCATTGTTTTGCTTGTTGTGAGGATATTTCTTCTTTGGATGCTTAGTTTTATCCCTCTGTTGTGCCACTAAGGCTTTGTTAGATGTATCTACAATGTTTATCATTCCAACATGCAAGAGCGTATTTTTCTCTCTCATCAAAGAAACCAAACACTTTAAGAGTGGGTGCTTTATAAACTACCCCTAGAACTTCTCCAATGGAGTGAAAAGTAGATACAAAAATAGAGCATGGACTATCAAGCCTAGAAAAATAACATAAATACATTACAGTGTATATTTTCACAGTGGTCCAACATTGTTATATCTTCAATAATTCTCATCGTATTAAGTTTTCGAAACCGACGTTCCGGGTGGACACCCCACCCATCTTCAGGGAATCATACACAAAGTTGCGTAAGGTTGGAAGCAACTTCGTGTATGATTCCCTGAAGATGGGTGGAGTGTCCACCCGAAACGTCTGTTTCAAAAACTTAATACAGTGAGAATTATTGAAGATATAACAATGTCAGACCATCATGAAAAGATACACTCTAATGTATTTATGTTATTTTTCTAGGCTTGATAGTCCATGTTATATTTTTGTAGCTACTTTTCACTTCATCAGAGAAGCTCTAGGGGTTGTTTATAAAGCACCCACTCTTAAAGAGTTTTGTTTCTTTAATGAGAGAGCAAAATAAGCTCTTGCATGTTGGAATGATCAACATTGTAGATACATCTGGAAAATCCTTAGTGGCACAACAGAGGGATAAAACTAAGCATCCAAAGAAGAAACATCCTCACAACAAGCAAAACAATGGTCGCAAACCCTCATAATCCAACTCCTACTTCCAATGGTGATAAAGGAATTAAATAGAAAGATAAGAAATTTGAGATATTGATTTTTTTTGGGGTGAAATGGCCATGATCTAGAGTCTAAATGTTTCAAAAATATGGAATCTTTAGAAGCAACAATGAAGAAGCACAACATCAATTTTGATTATTCTTCTAACTCTTCTTCTTAAGGACATTCACTTTCTGCTTCTAGTTTTTCTTTGAATGTAACATCTACTTCTTCTAAATTAATGAGTGACTTATTGATTATGAAGCATATTATCATATGGATAAGGATAAATTCATTATTCTACTCTTAATGAATGTAACACCAAACAAATATTTGTTGGTAATGATAGATCTATTAATATTGTAGGTCTAGAGTGATTTAGCTAAATGATGGTCATATCAATGATTTATTGTGTTCCAAAGTATTTCATGCAATCTTCTATCAATTTTAATCACTCATTCAAATGAAAGTAAAACAATAGAGTTTTTAGTTCACCAAGTTGTAATCAAAGATTTAAAATATCTTAAGCATGCCCTAGCAATTAGAATTGTTCATGATATTACAAAGTTATACAAATTTAACAACTTTGGGTCATCATCTTTTCCATTAATTTTTATTATTTGAAGAAATTACTTGAGTAAACTTTGGCATGAGTGACTTGGTCATCTAAATTATCCCTCATTGCAATGACTATGTAATAAGAAGATGATGACTTGTCCTCCTTTCGTTTGTGACAGAAATGGTGTTTGTCCCAATTGTGTTATCAACTAACATCATGAAAAATATTTTGAATAGTGTGCCTCTCGACATGCCTCAAGCCCCTTGTAGTTTGTTCATAATGATTCATATGGTTTGTTTCTTTCTCTTGATGACTTCTCCGAACGCAATTGGGTTTATTTCTTAAAACTTAAGACTGAAGTTTTTGGCATATTTTTTTCCTAAAAGGTCCTTATAAAACAAACAATTTGGACGGCAACTTCAAAAGTTAAAAACAATTAATGGAAATGAAAATGTTAACAACAAATTTAAAACTAACTACATTATTGAGGGCATTCAGATGCAGCATAATGTTCCACATACACCTCAACAAAATTGTGTTGTTCAAATAAAGAATAACACATTTAAGGAAACGACAAATTGTGTGATCCAATCTTAGGGATTAAGTATTCATTTTTTATGGAATCCATTAATTGTGTAAATTATATAGTTAATAGCACTCCCACAAAAGCTTTAAAATATATAACACCGAAAGAAGCATAGAGTAAAATTAAACAAAATGTAATCCACTTTTGCATGTTCATAGTGAAGCATGGGCTCACATTCTTGATGAGAAAATGAAATCATTATTTCCTAAAAGTGATAAATGCATTTTTGTAATATCCCAAAGTGGTATTTTTCTATTTATGTGTGTACTGTACATGGCTAATAGACTTATGCCTCAATAAAATAGGAAAGCAAACCCCGATACCATGCAGATATGTGCCCTAGAAAATACTGAGATGCTATAAAATAGGAGAAGTCAATGCATGTATGTACCATTATATAGATCTGCTGATGGTGAAGAGGATGGTCCCCACATGCAAGGATTCTGACAGAGGAATAGTGAGATAACCCAAATTTTCCTCCACAGGTGAATGCGCTTTTCTCTTAAGTTGTAGATGCTCGAGAATAATAAATAAGTTGTTGTTGAAGGCCCAGATGAGGTGCAATAGGGTTATAGTACCCCTTTGACCGTGATGGAAGCAGCATGCAAAATAAACGGTGGCTCAATAGCCCAAAACATGAATGTCCTCCTCAAATCAATTTTCCCATGCAGAACAACATCTTCCAGAAAGGGGGCATTGCTGATAACTTGCTTGATACTCAAGCTGAACGGCCCTTCTTCCAGGGGAAGGGTAATGAAGGTTCTCTGAGATGAATAGAAGTAGCATGCGGAAGTTATGACCCCTGTAGATAAGAAAATGAATTTCTTTGTCTCTAACCACGGTAACACGGTATGCTGGTGGAACTCTCTGGTTGGATGAATAATCAACCTCCCGAAATAACTGTTGAATGTAACCAGATGTTGAACTAGTGTTGAGCCTGGATGATCCAACCTGATGACAAACTGGGGTAGATAGATTTCACTGACGAAATACACCAGTTAGGTGAGCATGCACTCAACCCCAACTTAGCTCGTCGAGCTCTCCAATTCGACTCCACAAATCACTAATCACATAAGTGTCTTCTCCATTCACTTTATCTTTCTTTTATAACTTTCAACTGTGAAAACCCTAACTTTTGACCTAATTAGGTCACTTTAACTTCTAATTTGTAGTTGACTTGCATGCATGTGCATGGAGACTTAATCGAGTGCATGCATCATTAAATAATGCTTAGATGTCATGTATGCAGGTGGCCTTTGGCTATGGTGGCCCTCTTCGACCCAGTGGTGATATAATATTGACGCCCTAGATCTTTTGTATACGGCATCAGTCTTCATCTAATTGCTTGACTGTCAGTACCCGCTCAAAACTACAGGAATCACATAGGTTAGCGGGTCGGTCCTCAATTACTAAGCAGAAGAGGACATTACAGTCCTCCCCGCTCGAATTTGCTTGTCCTCAAGCAATTGTAAAGTTGGGTGTTGTAATACCTATTCTGCCTCCCAAGTGGCCTCCTCTACAGGAAAATATTTCCACTGAACCAAGTAGTCTCTGATGATTATGTTCCTCAGTTTCCGCTCTAGCACCTCTAGGATGCGCTCTGAAATCATAATCAATTGCCCCTCTTCATCAAGGGGAGGCACCTCGGAAGACGTAATAATGTGTTGACTGACTGCCTTCTTGAGGTTGGAGACATGAAATACATTGTGAATCTTGCTCTCTGGGAGTAGTTCTAGCTCATATGATACCTCTCCAACCTTCTGAATTATCTTGTATGGACCATAGAAGCGAGTTTGGAGTTTTTCCACTCCTTTCGTTTTAAGAGATGACTGTTGGTAAGGTTGGAGGCATAAATAAATGAAGTCTCCCACCTCAAAAGTGCGCTCAACCCTGTGCTTGTCCGAATATATCTTCTGCTGATTTCGAGCAGCATGTATGTTCTCCCTAAGTATCTTGATGATATCTTGACCCTCCTGAATCCACTCTTTGGCCTTGGGGGGCCTGTTATCGATAAATATCTAGTCTATGAAAGTGGAAGCATCATACCCATACAAGGCTTAGAAAGGGGTCATCCCAACGGTCATATGGTAGGTGGTGTTGTAACAATGTCCACCCAAGTGTAATCGTTTGATCCATGTCCTCTGCTGACCTGATACGTAATTTCTCAAGTATCCCTCAATCCACTTGTTAACAATCTTTGTCTTCCTGTCACTATGCGGATGATAACTTGTGCTCATGGCTAACTCAGTCCCCACTAACCGGAAAAGATCTTGCCAAAAGGAACCTATGAATTTGTTGTCCATGTCACTGACAATGGTCTTGGGTAACCCGTGGAGTCTAAATACCTCTCTGAAAAATAGTTCTGCTACTTGTGCTACTAAATAATCTGATGATATGGAAAAGAAGTGAGAAAACTTGGTCAATCTGTCCACTACTATGTACAAGCAGTCTCTGCCTTGAAACTTGGGCAGCCCATTAATGAAGTCCATAGAGATTCTCTCCCATTTCTGCTCGGGAATAGGTAAGGGATGTAGTAAACCAACCAGGTGGATGTGCTCTATTTTGCTTTGTTGGCACAAGCTGCACTCCCTCACATGTTGTATCACATATTTCTTGAGGCCCTTCCATGAGATCCTTTCTCTAATCTATCTGTAGGTCTTGAGAAACACCTGATGCCCTGCTAATGATGAATCGTGTGATGCCTATAAAATTTTCTTCTTGAGGGGAGACTCTGGAACCAAGAATATTTTGTTTTTGTAGTATGTGATGTCATCAATGACCATGTACCTATCATCCTGAATCTGTCCATCCAATAGCTCACAAGCAAACTTATCTTTGGAGTACTCAACCAAAAGATGAGACCTCTAATCTGATGAGATGCTCATAAGGGATAAATTAGCTGGTCATCTAGAAATTTCATTGGCCACTACATTTCTCTTCCCATTTACGTACTCAATCTCGAAGTCATAGGCCTGAATTTTGCTTACCCATTTCTGTTGTCTCTCGTTTAGCTCTTTTTGCTCTAGGAAGTATTTCAAGCTGTTGTGATCTGTCTTAACCTTGAACCTGGCACCCACTAAGTACTGCCTGAACTTGGTTAGTGCATGGAGGATGGCTAACATCTCTTTGTCATATATCGAATAGTGGCGCTCATAGTCTTTGAGCTTCCTGCTCTCAAATGCAATAGTATGTTTCTCCTACTGCCCCATCAAGGAATCTAACTGTTGTTCAATACTATAAATCCTGACCACTGACTCGGTACATACAACTTGAAGAACTGTAAGCTCAACATCTCATTGTACAATGGTGTCTCAGAGTATCTTGGTCCTCTCTTTCATCACTAGATTGTTTTCTTTAACATGTTCAATCTTCTTTCAGTGACTATCACCTGGAAGCTCTATCTCATGCATGTATAAACTCTCCCTAACCTCCATGTGTGACTACTCACTGTCTCAACTGTTGTGCTCATTGCCTTACACCTCATGTATTTCTCCTGTCATAATTTTTTGTACTCCTACTGTAGGTGATGAAGAGTGTACCAACTCCAACTCATCACACGGCTTGTCCACAATCTGACTAGCGAATGTGCTTGTGTTGCTAGACTCACAGGATGGCTCTAATGCGATCTCCTCGTGCACATCCTCATTATGTAATGTTAACTCCAAATGAAGCTCACCAACAACCTCTACTTCATGCTCATCTTTCTTCCCTCCCACAACTATGCATTTAAGGAGATCCTCATCCAAATCCTTGGGTTGGCTCCTAAACTTGATGGTATAATAATCTTGAAAGGACAATGTTGCACATACCTCATCACCAAAGGCTAGATAATCCTGATATCGAGGCAAGTGTTGAAGTACTGCTAACCTCTGCCAATTTCCAGTCAAGATCCTTCTCATTGTCTTCATGTTCTCACAAGCTGGAAAAGAAAAACCTTTGTTCTGACATGCACTTCACCAACATCACTAACATGCATCTGCATGTACACGCATGCATCAACATGCACTTTTATTCAATTGCTATGTGCCCACAGCTGGCTAGGATCATGCTCTGATACCACTGTAATATCCCAAATACTGATATTCTCTAATGTTCTATGATAGTGCTAACTCGCACACTCAACCTCATACAAATTTGCAAACTCGCCATGCAAAAATGCCCTAAAATATAGCCGAATTAGGGTTAGGGTTTTGCAGAGTGAAATTAACACTTACCACTAATATTCTGGCTGATAATGACTCCAGATATAGCTGCATGCATAAGGATCTGGATGGGTGGTCTAATAATGCTCCTTACCTCTAATGTTACAGCCCCGCAATATCGTAAAAACCCCCAGACTGAAGGTGACATTTTTGTAGGAGGAGAGGTCCGTTCGGGCTGAAACTTTCTGATCTTGTCTGTTTGCTGATGCTGGAGACATGGCCTCGCAGATGCATAGGTTTGGTTTCCACTAAGTGCCCTAGCGAATTGATTAGCATCTCTACTGCTCATGCCCCCAACTGATCTGTTTGGCTGATAGCTTCTCCAGGTGAGAAAATGGATGGCTAATAATCATTTCATACCATAGGATACGCCTGCTGAGAAAGAGGAAGCTGACATGCAAAGGAAAGAGTGGGTTTTAGGGCCCCAGCGAATCCTTCTGTGTTTTCCCTGCTACTTTCGGTTGTAAAACATGGAACTGCTAATAACCCTTCGGAATGTTTTGGATCTCCGAATACTGTAGTATATGATGGATGCAATGGATAAACCTAGATTATCTATCCCAATAAGATACTAGGTCAGATATCTCACTGTCGAACCCTTTCTAGCTAAAGACACTGTCTCCAACCCCAACTGTCGCGGATGCACACTATGCTGTTGCTCGAAACTCCAAAGTCAATCAACAATAACAATAGATATTCTCTTTGGTCCAATAAAACTTCTTAAATAGAATAGCATGTACTTTTAGGGTTTTCATGTCACTTTTAGGGTTTACGCTTCACTTTTGCATGCATGCAATTCTAATTTCATGTTGACTTTAACACTAAAATAAGGCCTGCATGACCGGCATGCTTTATGATATGAACTCTTATGGCCTTCTTACTACACTGATGACTTAATAATACTGAATTGATATACATTTCTACCCCTAGTGCTATTAGTCCTCAGTTGTTCCCTTTTTATAAAATCGGAACATTACAGCCCTCCCTCGCCAAAGATTGTTTGTCCTCAAGCAATTCCAACACAAATCCACAATCAATCAACTGAATTCGTGGATGATCCCATGGTCCCAAATTATCCTAGGAGATCTGTAGCACCATCTGCTCAAAACACTGCACTGTATGGTACCATCACCAGAGACCTCCTGAAAGCATCCTCTAGGAATCACTAAACTGTCAATCACTATAATCCAAGGGTCCCAAATCAATCTGAGAATTGCAGAGGTCAAAATGCATCCACTACTACCCTGCGTAGTATTGACACAAGGAGCATCATGTATACTCCCAAGTAACGCCATCAGTAAACATTGTATACATCCCTCATAAGGTCTTCCACCTGGATCCCAATGCAAACTTGTGCATATTTCATCCCAAATATATGAAGGCTCTTGTGGGACTATACCCTTGGCTAGGAATGTCTTCCCAAGAATCTCCCACTCAATAGGACATCAACTCTTAATCTCTCTCCAATCTAACCCCCGAAAAGTACCTTATCCATAAGCACCATCACAAGGAATAATCCTACCAAGATGACATTCCACCCTTCTGATTTCAACTGGAATGCTCATATACTGTTGGTCAATTTCCTGATCCTGGCCAACCTGTAAAAACCATCCGCCATTATGCAAATGTGGACTCAAGCTAATGCACGCCCTGTCTATGTACTCCTTAAGAGGACTGCTTTGAAATGCAATAGTATGTTTCTCCTGCTGCCCCATCAAGGAATCTAACTATCATTCAATGCTAGAAATCCTTACCGCTAACTCAGTACATACAACTCGAAGAACGGTAAGCTCAACATCTTGTTGTACAATGGTGTCTCGGAGTATCTTGGTCCTCTCTTTCATCATTAGAATTCTTTATTTAACACGTTCAATCTTCTTTCGGTGACTATCATATGGAAGCTCTATCTCGTGCATGTATAAACTCTCCCTAAACTCCATGTGTGACTCCTCGTTGTCTCGACTGTTAAGTGCATTGGCCACTACATTTATCTTCCCCTTTACGTACTCAATCTCAAAATCATAGGCCTGAATTTTGCTTACCCATTTTTGTTGTCTCTCATTTAGTTCTTTATGCTCTAGGAATTATTTCAAGCTATTGTGATCTGTCTTAACCTTGAACCTAGCACCCATTAAGTACTGCCTGAACTTGGTTAGCACATGGAGGATGGCTAACATATCTTTGTCATATATAGATTAGTGGCACTCATAGTCTTTGAGCTTCCTGCTCTCAAATGCAATGGGGTTGTTGTTCTGCATCAAAACTGTCCCAATTCCCTCTCCTTAAGCATCACATTATAACACAAAGGATTGAGAAAAGTCTGGTAAAGCTAATACTGGCCCATGAACTCATTACCTTCTTCATTTTCTCAAATGTTTTTTGTGCTGCCTCTGACCAACTGAATGCCCCCTTCTTGGTAAGATCTGTGAGGGGTGCGGTCATCTATGAGAATCCACTGACATACCTCATGTAGTAGGTGCAAAGGCCCAAAAATCCCCTCAGTTCTGTCACATTTTTAGGTGTAGGCCAATCCAAAATTGCACATATCTTCTCTAAGTGCACCTGGAACCCATTGGCCCCTATCACATGTCCTAAGTACAACATCTCCTGCATGCCGAACTCACACTTGGACATTTTGGCATATAGTTACTGCTCCTATAGAATACCAAGTACTTCATCAAGATGTCTCAAATGTTCTTCCCAAGTTTGACTGTATATCAATATGTCGTCAAAGAATACCAGAATATATTTACATAACTGCATCCTGAAGATATGGTTCATGCATGACTGGAAAGTATCCGGTGCATTAGTGAGCCCAAATGGCATCACTAGAAACTCATAATGTCTGTAGTGGCAACAAAAAGCGATCTTTGGGACATCCTTTTCCCTGACCCAAATCTGATGGTACCCTGAGCAGAGATCAATTTTGGAAAAGTAATTTGCCCCCTATAGTTCATCCATCAACTCATCAATCCTAGGGATGGCATACCTGTTCTTTATGGTCTTCTTGTTGAGTTCCATGTAATCAATGCACATGCGTAAGGTTCCATCTTTTTTCTTCACTAGCACTAATGAAGATGCAAAGGGACTGGAGCTAGGATTGATGTACCCCAGCATGAGTAGTTCCTTGATTGTACTCTCTATATCATCTTTATACCTCTTGGGATGTCTGTAAGGAGTGGTGATAACTGCTTGGGTCCCCTCCTCTAACTCAATAATGTGCTCAAATCCCCTATCTGGAGGTCAACTTGCTGGAAGGTCTCTGAATACTACCTTGTGCTTCTGCAGTAAGGCCTCTATATCTGTTCGATGTTGTGTGGCCTCATCTGGTGGTTTCCTGAAAGTAACCATACACTCTGCAACCCACTCAATATCTCCCTGCCGAAGTACTGCCTCCATCCTATGTGATGTCACTACTGTGGGAGGATAGGTATTCATCCCTCTCAATACTACATGTTGTCCTTCTGCTCCTGTAAACTCCATCTCCATGGTTTGTAATTTGTGGAATACTTCCCTATGGAATACAGCCATTGAAATCCTAGTACCACATTCATGTCAGGTACATCTACCACATAGAATGTCTTTATCACTGTATAATTCCCAAGCGTTACTTTTAATTTAGGAATCCTCTGACTACACTCCATGGTGTGACCTACTGTTGCTACCGAAACATCAAAGCTCTTAGTTTGAATGTCTCTCTTTTTAACCCATACAACATCAATAAAGTTGTGGGATTCCCCGCCATCTATCAGTACTCCCGCTCTGTGGCCCTGTACGGTACCTCTGATCCAAAGAGTGTGGAATCTAGGAACCCCTGTCATGATAGCAATGGTACCTACTGAGGCCTGTCCCTTAGCAACTGCCTTTGTTGTCTTTCCCTGCTTCCTGATCCTGGTAATCCTCATCCTCCTCACTGTTGGAATAAGCCTCTATGTAGTAGGCCTTTCCTTTTCCTGAACATATGTGACCTGGTATCCATGGTTCCTGGCAGGTGAAACATAACTTTTTTCTTCTAAGGTCCTGTTAGGTATCATTGTCCATCCATTCTTTCTTGGGAAATTCTTTCTGGAAGGGTTTCCTTTCTTTATCTTTAATAGGAAAATTGGTCCTAGGACGAAACCTATTTTTGGGCACTACATCCTGCAAGTCTCTAGTCCGTCTGATGGCATCTGCTAGGGTAGTGGTCCTATAAGACTTGACCCATCCCCATAAGGGTTCAGTGAGAGCCTCAGTGAAAAACATAATCAACCTGGTCTCTAATATATCTGTGACCATGACTGCTATCCTCTGAAACTCAGAAATAAATGCATCTGCACTACCTGTCTACTTGAGTTGTTACAACTCCCTAAAGTGTACCTCCGGATTCTTTTGATCAAACCGCTCAATGAGCCTCTGTGTAAAATCTGGGTATGAGGTGATGGTGTTGTGACCCAGTGTCACTAACTCGTGGTACCACCACTCATGTGCTTCTCTGTCCAAATGCAAAGTAGCCAATTTAATGGCATATGTCTCAATAATGAGGCTGAGCTGGAAGTATGTATCCAACTTCTGCACCCAATTTTTGGTTGGGCCACCTTGGGTGCCCTAAAAAAGGTAGGGATAGTCAGTTTCCCTACAGTGCGCTGTAACTCATAGTTCTGGGTGAATAGCCTATTGTAAGCTTTGGGTTTGCTCTTACTTTTAAAGTGGCAGAAGTCAGTGAAGGCCATGGTTGAATGGAATTCCTCTCCTAAATCTCTATATTCTCTCAGATATGCACTCATGGGTTCTTCTGGTTCTACTTGTGCTAGAGGCACTGCAGCTGGACTATGTAAGAATTGAGGCATGGTAGGTCAGAAAGGCTTGTATATATGGGGATGGCTCTACATGTTGGTATGTAAGTGCTCCCTACTACTGCTGGTGGATACCCTATCACTATTGGGAAATAAGGGACTGTGTGGGGTGGGCCCATTCTTCTCATTCATTTTCCTGAAGGTGCTCATCATTTATTTTTTCCCAGTAGTGAGTTCTTTTATGGCTGATATGAGACTATTGAAATCTGTTTTATCATCATCGGCCATTGTTTCTTTTCCTTTTTCAAACAAATACTCTATGTTCCCCAAATCTATGTCCTCTAACTCCTCTTCTTTGTCTCTATACCTCTGTCTCCTCTGAGTAATGTTGTATGGGTCTCCTGAATTCATTTATCATTTTTGCATGCCCATAGCTGGCAAGGAAAATAGCTTTGATACCACTGTAATATCCCAAACTGGTATTTTTCTTTTTATGTGTGTACTGTAGATGGCTAATAGACTTATGCCTCAATAAAATAGGAAAGCAAACCTCGATCTTTGCATGCATCCAGATCTGTGCCCTAGAAAATGTTGAGATGCTATAAAATAAGAGAAGTCAATGCATGTATGTACCAATATATAGATCTGTTGATGGTGAAGAGGATGGTCCCCGCATGTAAGGATTCCGACAGAGGAATAGGTAGATAAATCAAATCGTCCTCCACAAGTGAATGTGCCCTCCTCTCAAGCTATAGATGCTCTGGAATAATAAATAAGCCACTAATGAAGGATTGGATGAGATGCAATAGGGTTATAGTACCCCTCTGACTATGATGGAAGCAGCATGCAGAAGAAATGGTGGCTCAATATCCCAAAACGTGAATGTCCTCCTCAGATCAATTCGCCCATGCAGAACAACTTCTTCCAGAAAGGGGGCACTGCTGATAACTTGCTTGATACTCAAGTTGAATGGCCCTTCTTCCAAGGGAAGGGTAATGGAGGTGCTCTAAGATGAATAGAAGTAGCATGCGGAAGTTCTTACATCTGTAGATAAGAAAATGAATTGCTTTGTCTCTGACCACGGTAACACGGTATGATGGTGGAACTCTCCGGCTAGATGAATAATCAACCTCCTGAAATAACTGTTGAATGTAACCAAATGATGAACTGGTGTTGAACCTGGATGATCCAACCTGATAATGAACTAGGGCAGATAGATTTAGCTGCCAAAATACACCAGTTAGGTGAGCATGCACTCAACCCCAACTTAGCTCGTCGAGCTCTCCAATTCGACTCCACAAATCAATAATCACATAAGTGTCTTCTCCATTCACTTTATCTTTCTTTTATAATTTTCAACTGTAAAAACCCTAACTTTTGAACTAATTAGGTCACTTTAACTTCTAATTTGCAATTGACCTGCATGCATGTGCATGGAGACTTAATCGGGTGCATGCATCATTAAATAATGCTCAGATGTCATGCATGCAGGTGGCCTTTGGCTCTGGTGGCCCTCTTCGACCCAATGGTGATATAATATTGATGCCCTAGATCTTCTGTATATGGCATCAGTCTTCACCTGATTCCTTTACTGTCAGTACCTACTTGAAGAGGCAGGAATCACATAGGTTAGCAGGTCGGTCCTCAATGCCTAAGCAGAAGAGGACATTATAATTTTTTTGGACTTCTAAAGATATTAAAGGTTATAGACTTTTTCAACCTCATTCCAATGTGATTATTATTAGGGAAATGTTAAGTTTGATCAAAAAATCAACCTGCAAACTTAATTTGAAGCTTGTGTCATCTTTGACAATTGTGCCATATTTTATTCTCAAGTTTTCTACTATTGATCATAATATGGTTTCGTCTTCAATTAATGACAGTGAGGATGAAAATCCACTTATGCTTGCTCACCTTCTTCTAGTTAGGTCCATTGAACATGAACTTGCACCAACACCACCACTTCCTAGATGGGCTTATGCAACATGAGAAACAATTGGTGATAATTTTATGATTCTAAAGACCAACATTGTACATGTTCACAATTTTAGCAAGCCTTGTCTCTTTTGGCTCAAGTTTCAGAGACATGATCTAAAGACATGTTTGGAAGCTTTAGCTATCCAAATTGGGACATAACAATGAATTAATACTATTACTTTTTAATGACAAATGATACGTGTGATCTTGTATCTCTTCTGAAAAGAAGAAAACTTGTCAGATGTAAATACGTATATAGAACTAATTATGCATCAAATGGAAGTGTTGAAATACATAAAGCTCGATTACTTGCCAAAGGATTTTCTCAAGTTGAAGAAATTGACTATAATGAACTTTGCTTCTGTGGGGGGGGGATTCCATTCAACTTCTTTTGACCCTTGTCCCTTCATATAAATGGAATTCCCATCAAATAAATGTCAAATATATCTTCTTGCATGGATATTTGCAAGAAAAATTACATGGAACAACCTGCTACCCATGTTCAAAGGACTCGAACCTTGTCTACCACTTTAAGCAAGCTCTTCATAGTTTATATGCTAAAATGGATAGATTTCTTCTTGACGCCAATTTTTCTAGATATCATTCTAACCCTAATGTTTATGTCAATAAAGTAGGGAACCGTCTCATGAAACTCATTCTTTACATTGAGGAATTTATTCTCACTAGTAGTGACCCTAAACTTTTAACCCATGTGAAATCCAGCCTAAAGAATAAATTTGAAATGACAAACTTATGACATTTGCAATAGTTTTTTGGCCTCCAAGTCTTGCAAACCAAGGAATTTTCATTTCTCAATATAAATATGCATGTGACCTTCATCGCTTTCATGAAGATTATAAACTAGCCCCATCTCCCTTTGGGTTTGCAATCAACCTTTCTACCACTTGCAGTACGCCCAAAGTAGATGCCACTTTGTATTGTCATCTAATTGGTAGTTTTTTGTATTTGACTCATACTTGTCTTAGCAGGTGTTGGTCTTATTGCTTGGTATATGCAAACACCCCATGAAATCCATTGGAAAACAACAAAAAAGATACTTCAATATATATGGGCTGCAATTCAATTTGGAATACATTATAACTCGAGGGGTTTTACTTTGTTGGTTAGTTTCATTGATTTTGATTGCTCTAGTGACCTTGATAACTAGTACAAGTTATGTTTTTAGTCTTGATTCTAAATTTGTCACTTCAACTTGTAAATCCTTCAATGCCATCCTAATTCCTTCCTAATTCCTTCCCAATGGGAGATGTTAGGATATTTAGACACTTAAGAGAAAGTTAAGATTAACTTGGTCGTATGTGTCTTTAGGTAAAGCGTGTTTCGTTAGTATGCATTAGTACTTATGTATTTCAACGAACACAATGTGTCAAGCAGTTCATCTTCTCCTCAATACTAATAGCTATATCGATTTGCGGCTTAACACCCAAATGGTTTAGGATCTCTATTTAAATAGCATGGAGGGTTATTTGTTGATGATCAATAGTGAGAAACCCGTGTAGAATATTTATTTTTTGCATTAATATATTTCCTCAAGTGATCGTGTTCACTAGAGCTATGGATTGTTTCCCTCTTTGAGGGTTTTAACCATGTAATACATTAGTGTGCCAATATTTTATATGTTTTTATAAACAGTTGCATAGAGTGTTTGAGTTATGTAAAAATATCTTCTTTTTTCAAACAATTGCCTCTCTCATTGCTTCTTAGACCAAAAACCATGTGAAAGGCTCATATAGTTCTTGCATTCAATCTCATATTGTGTCACCTTTCGATAGAAAGATGAAATTTGCGATCTTATTTGATAATTTGCAGGCATACCCTTCAGACTACCCAACCTTCTCTTCTAAATCGAAGCATTACCTATGTTTGTTATATGTTTGTTTGACTTAGTTTAATTCTACACTTTGTTATGCACAATTCACAATTATATATTTTTGAACATGATGCGACATACTTTTCTATATTAAGGATTGTTAATTACTATTTTCCATCTCCTTAATTACTATTTTCCATGATGTGGATAAACCTAATTCCATTTTTATATATGAGATGTTTTATATCAACGCATTTGTTTTGATATGGTCCATGGCCGTTGTGGAGATAATCACGAGATGTTAGTGATTACTTTGGCATATGTTTAATTAATTATGGTATAAACATGTGGGCAGCTTTATGTTTTTAGTTTGGATTGATAAAATATGACATTGTTTTGATGACTCCTTCCTTTGGATAACTAACTTACCAATGCAGAAACTGGGACAAATTACCAATTGCATATTTTACCTACATATGGTAGGTGCCATTTCATATACACAACCAGGGGAGGCTTTATTTGCAAGGTTTGAAAGAGGAGACGGGAAGGCTTCATTGAATCATGGTTTTTTTTTTTTCAGCAGAAAAAATGCCAGACCTTGTTATTCAAAGAGAATCAAAGGACGCCGTATACATGACAGCCCTTCTACATGCCTCTAAGCTGGGAGTAAGCCAAAGGGGATCCCTCTACTCACCATAAGTTCTTCACTTTTATCATGCTGACATGAGACATGAGCAGGAAGTACATAAAGAACCAGATTCTCAGCAAATTACCAAAAGACAGTTTCAATGAGCCCACAAGGAACCAGACTCTTTGCAAAAAATCCCTATGTCTTAGAGATCAGAACTTCGTTGAATCATGGTTTTATACACCACTTCATAATCTAGCATCCATCCAACCTACCCTCATCATCCAATACCAATAACTCAACTTCAATCACTAATTTAATAACATCATTGAACCTATAACTAGACCACCTTGGGTATTATTTAGGTTGTGTTTTTTATAAGATTATGAAGAGGTTAATTAGAAAGATATCTGCCTAGATCCAAATCTTAGGCTTTATCAAGCGTCGAGAGGGATTAAATTTCTCGAGGTGTAAATCTCTTCTTAGGTATTGCACTCAATGAGTTATCAACTTTGGTGGGTCCTACATATAGCCATTGATTTGATTCAAACCAAAAGACACATCTTCTCATTTAAGGTCCACATATAATATTTTTATTATTAATATTTAATGTTATTTATGGCCAACATATAATATTTTTTATTATTATTATTTTGTTAGGAACGAACATTACAACATCTCCCCATACATGGTTTTAAAACCATATGCAAGGCCCTCCTAAAACCATGGGTTGTTTAGGAGGCCTAGCACATGGTCTTAAAACCATTTGCAAGGCCCTCCTAAACCATGGACAATAAAACCATGGGTTGTTTAGGAGGCCTTGCACATGGTTTTAAAAAAACCATGTACAAGGCCCTCCTAAACCATGTACAATAAAACCATGGGTTGCTTAGAATGACTTGCGCATGGTTTGGTGAGACTTCCTTGGATAAGGGGCGAGATCTCTGTTGAGCGTACCAAGTCGACCCTTCATCACGAGGGATGGATGCTACGAACTAAATTGGAAGGACAACATTGCCAGGGGCAGCAATTCAAGATATAGAGGTGGGAGCAAAGGAAGAATTAGTTTTAAAACCATGTGCAAGGCCAACATTTTTTTTGCAGATAATTCAATTTTATTTTTTTTATTATTTAGTTAGGTAGGAACATGACAACATCTCCCCCATATCGTGTTTTTGTCTGACCCACATTATTTGGGGGGTAATTAAATTTTTACCTTTTATTGTTTTGTTAGGTAGGAACATTAAAACATCTCCTCCATAATAGGTTCTTTTTCTAGCTGACATTTATTTTGGCAGTTAATTAAAAAATATATATTTTTTATTATTTTGTTAGTAACAAAGGTTGCAAAATCTCACTTATATTAGGTTTTTTTTTGCCCACATTTATTTTGGGGGATAATTAATATTTTTATTTTTTATTATTTTGTTGGTCTTGTAACATTATAGACGTTACAAGATCTCTCCCATACCGAGTTGTAGAGTGCCTCTCAACGCAATAAACAAAGGAATAAAGAAATCTTTTACACTTATAGAATGGGTTCGTGATAAGAAACTTGTCGCTTTTAATGTCATAAGTTATATATACTTACTGCTAGTTTTTCAATAGAGTTTTTGTTTTTGATGTTACAAGTTATATATACTTGCTGTTAGTTTTTCAGTAGAGTTTTCCCCTTAATCTTGAACCTTTTAGATTTTATGCTATACATTTAACATTTCACTTTTATAGAAACTCTAGAGGTTATCATTGTATTCTCTTAAAAACATTTAATAAATGTTTTTGTCTCGATTTAGATTTTATGCCATACATTTCACTTTTCTAGAAACTACAGAGGTTATCATTGTATTCTCTTAGAAGTATTTAATAATTGTTTTGTCTTCCCAGCCATTATAAAGAGAAGAAATGGAGTCACTCTGAGACAAAATGCATAAGCACTATTTATGTCCAAACTCTATTAATGTTGCATTTTTATTAACATTTATATCCACTCTTTGCATTCTCAAAGATCCAATGGTGCTAGGTGAGAGTCGCAGTATTTTCCAAAGGCTCAAACACTAAAGTGGATGAAGCTTTCCTATCTTGATGGGAAGGTATATTGGTTTTTTAATTGTTGCAAAAGAATGTTTTATTCTAAATCTATCGCTTGGATTGGAATAGGATTTTTGTAATAAATTGTTTTATTTTAAATTTGCTCATATTTTCACTATTTAAATGACTTAAAAATCTTATGTAAATCTAATCATTTATAGCCCCTTTTGAAGTTAAGGCTTCTTTATTTTCATCTACTAGCTTAGATACTTGTGATCATCCATATAAGTTCTCAAAAAATTGGAAGTGATAGGGGAATGAGAGTTGGAGGAGATGGGAGCAAGGTTGGGGAGACTAAAACCTTAGTTATGTTGAGCAAACATATTCAACTTATTGATTATTCAATGGACATTACAAAAGGCATGAGGATTTTTACTATGAGGGTTCCCAACTGGTAGAGACAACATTTAAAGACAAATCTAGTATTTCCTTGTGGTTCAAGGGGGTCACGACTTAAAGGCAATAAAATATTTAGAGGATGAAGGTGGGTAGGAACAACGTTCCAAGTTGGTCATTTATGCCTCTAACAATAGTAGTACATGTGTAGGCTCAATCCAATTATTGTGTGGAGGGTAATGGTATTCCAAGCCCGATGTTGCCAAGGGTAAAGATCCACATTTCTCCAAGGTATTTCAAGTAAATTCTCCCCTTGAAGGTAAGCCATCTTCTCCTTCATAGAAAATTTTAGTCTTTAGCGATTTTATTTTTCTAAGGGTTTTTGCAAGTGTTTCTAGTTAGGAAGACACACAAAATGACTAGTCTTTATTGGTAGTCAATTGGAGCTGGGGCTTTTAGTTTGTGGGTGTTGTATTTCCATCAACCCTTTTCCTGTAGGTGGAGAGATTGCATGAATAAAGTCTTGAAAGGTGATCAAAAGGAAGGATTTAAAGGTAAAAATGGACATGACTGAGGACATTAGGGTGGACCAAGTAACTTAATTGATGGAAAAAGCTTTGATCAAGAAGTTCCATGGACAACCAATTGCTTTTGAAACCTTGAACGACTAACTAGTTACAAGGGCATTGGCCTCTTGTGATAGAGTATGGTCCTACTCACCATATTTTATCCAAAAGCTAAATAATATTTTTGAATCGAGTAGAAAGCAAAGAAGATTCTTAGTGGTAGGGGTTTCAACATTTTTTACTCTTAAACCATGGCACCTGGTTTTTTATACTTGACTCGAAATTGCCACTAGAATACCCATCTATGTAAAATTACCTAACCTCCCATCAAAATTCTAGACTAATAAGTTATTGCTAAATTTGGGGAATACGATTGAAAGGACATTAAAGATCGACATCTATTTTCTGACAAATGCCAATCAATCAATTCTAAAAATACTTGTAGAGCTTGACATCAAAGATGGGATCTTGGACAAGTTTTAGTGGTCAAGAGTTAGTCATATACATGGTTGTTGTAGTACTTAAGCATTCCCTTTTGTTCTATCTAGAATCATATTCATGGTCATGTTGTTGATGATTGCTCTCGACCTTTTGTGTGACACTGGACGCATAAGAAGTTGGATCCACTCTCTAAGTTTCAATGGAGGGAGATTGGTCAACTCAAGAGACAAACTAAACCTATTGAGAAAGTTGGTAATCCATAAGTAGTTGATTTGGAAGCCAATGTGTTGGGAAACAATATCTGGGGAGCCAAAAAATATTATATGAAGATCATATGGTTTCATTCAATGTAGAAGCGCATAATTCCACAAGCATTTCAATGGTGGCACTAGACGTGGTTGTTGCTCAAACTCCTCAAATGGATCTAGGTGGTAAGGGAGAATATCACAATTGTATCTATTGCACCAAAACATTCTAAAAAAAACCATTAAGACAACAAGAACCCTACTACTTAATGTGATTTTGATTGAAGAGATGAAATTTTGAATCTACTTGAATCGTGGCCAATCCCGGCCAAGGTGTCCTCATTATCTCCAACTTCTCAAAAAGAAAAGAGCAGGGACAAAAGGAACCTCCCTAGCCCATTGTTTTTTCCATCGAAGAAAGTGAACCTTATAGCTTCACCTAGCTAGAGTCAAGTTGGGAGTGTCAAGGTTCAAGGATTGAAGGTCGAATAATGATATTCCTATGGTACAAGTCATTGTAGATATTGCCTAAGGTCTAAAAACATGGATCCTATGCTAGGAGGGTACAATATGTGGGTAAACCTATTAATGGGATCTTTTCTTTAATTGGTAGAATATTTCTTTAGAAAGACAAAGAGAAGTCAATGACTGAGGTTCAATGAGGTAAGCAATGTATGATTATAGATGTCCTTAAAGCACCACAACCCTCTTCAAATGGTCCTTGATTCTTCTTCTTTCAATATTAGAGGATTGGGTAATCATGCAAGAGGGTACGATCTGTGGGTAAACCTATTAATGGGATCATTTCTTTAGAGAGACAAAGGGAATCCAATTATTAAGGTTCAACGTGGTAAACAATGTATGATTATAGTTGTCCTTTACGCACCACAACCCTCTCTGAATGTTCCTTGATGCTTCGTCTTTCAATATTAGAGGATTGGGAAATCAAACCAAGAGATTGACCCTATTCATAATTGTAGAGTTATAGAAATTGAAACTATTATAACTTCAAGAGAGATTGGGGTGGGTGGATGTTTTGATCAATAATCTTAGGGATTCTTTCAAGGTTTAAGAATTTATTGAGCTAAACTTTGCTAAAAAAATTAAGGTTATTATCATTGGCTAGTGTTCGAGCTTAACCTTGACTAATTCCTTTGTTGTTTCTTCAGGGTTGTGCACAAAATTCATTAATAAAGGAATACAATAGCCTATTATTGTGATGAACATGTATGGTCCTTACAAAGGGAAGCAGTCCTATTGGGAGATTTGTTTGATCTATAGGTAGTCGAATGTCGTAGTTTGATTCTAGTAAAAGACCTCAATTTCGTTGTAAATAAAGGTGGTATATGGGGAGATTCAACAAAAGTGGACAATTTGGTCAATTTTTTAACTTCATCAAATTAAGTTGGCAAGTTTAGTCAATGTGGAGCCTATTTACATCAAACTTACTTAGAGGAACAACCATGTAAGGAGAGATATTGTTTGTAAGCACCTAGACAAATTTTTCATCTTTAATGTTATTTTACATTGTGTGGATAAATTCCGTACTTGAGTTGGCTCCAAGGGCATTCATAACCACACCTCAATCTTTTTAAAATTACAATTATCTTAGCACAAGCCCTCTAATAAATACAACTACAATTCTAGATGGCTTAAGAAGGAAGAATTTCAAACAATTGCTAAAAGCACCTAGAAGCACTATTATAGGATCCTTAGGACCTTGACCAATGAATTGTTTGTTGAGTCTCTAAATGAGATCAAAATGAAGGTGGTTGCTTGGGTTGGCGAGAGACATCAAAATAGAGATGGGATTATAAAAGGGTTGGAGAAATATTTAGAGTTATTCAATGAAAACTCCTTAGCACTTTCTATGGCCCTAAAATTATTAGATTAAGGGAAATAGAAAGCAGAAAAAGAAAGTTGTTAAGTGACTAAGAGACACAATGGAAAATGAAAAGTCAAAGTGGCAACTTATTTTCCTCTATTTGTTATAGCATAATACAATCAAGCGTTATATGAAAAATTTTATTAGATGAGTTGATGGCAATGTTGACTATTTTCAACAAATATAAGTCCAAGTTTGAATGGTTGGACAGTGAAATTCTTATTAGATTTATTTTTGAGATGTTGAGTGATGATTTAAAGGGTGGTAGACGCAAAGAGGATCAAAGGAAAATTTATTGGTTCATTTAACTCAACTTTCATATCACTTATTCCCAAAGTGAACAACCTAGTAGATTTTGATGAATTTTGATCTATTGCTTTACGTAACTATGTTTATAAGATTATCTCCAAGGTTCTGGCTACGAGACTAAAGAAAGTGCTCTCTATTGTAATCCCTCCCAAACAACTTGGATTTCTTGAAGGAATACAAATACATGAAACCACGAGTTGAACACATGAAGGCCTTCATTCAATTAAAACTAAGAGTTTTCCTCTTATAACGGTAAAGATTGATTAATCTAAAGTTTACGACAAGCCCTATTGGTTTTATCTTCCTATTGTCAACTGGACTATGGGTTATGTGTCTTTCATTTCTTATGTTGTCCTCATTAACATAACAACTTCTTTTTTAAGCCTACTAGAGGCTTGGGACAATGCTACCCTCTTCCTCCCTATTTGTTTTTGTTGGTCGTAGAGGGTATGAGTATATCTATTCAAGAGTCTTGAATAGTAAGACATATTCAATGGATCAAGGTTAAAGGAAATGAATGTCTAACTCAGCTACTCTTTGTCGGTGATGTTCTTTTCTCAAACAAAATTAAGGTGGAGGGTAAAAAATACTAAGAACTTCTCCAATTTCATTGCAAAGCTTCTAGAATATGGATTAATTATATCAAGTATATTCAACTTATCCCAATCAAAGGAGCCTATCCTATTTAGAGAAACACTTTACAACATAATTATATCAAGTCTAATATTTATTTCAATGGCATAAGAGGCAAAGAACGAGGTTTAAAGGGGCTTTTTCCTTTTAGAAAACTTGATCTACATGATGGTCTAAAGTATTTGGGATTTACTTTAAAACCTTATGACAAGTGACAATTGCGATGGTTGATTGGGAAGACTGAAAACAGAATCCATTATAGTGTTACAAGTGGCTCTCTCGAGGCTAGAGATTAGAGTTACTAAATTCAATTCTAGAAGCAATCTCAAATTATAGGCACTCCTTGGCCCAAATTTCAACGAGAGTGTTGGAGAATATTCAAAGACTTTGTTTTGATTTTATGAGGAAGGGAAAACAGGCAATGTTTAGTGAAACCAAAATATGTGGATAGTTAGGAACTAAAATATACACACCTTTGGCAAAGCCACAGCTACTCAAAGCATTTGAAACTTGATCATCAAAGAGAGCATGTGGAAAAGAAGTAACATTCAAAAATGCATAGCTCCCTCCACACTTTTGGGTTAGCTTTGGAATCCAACAAAAAGCATCAAGAATGTCTCTAATCAATGGAAGGCAGTGACATTGGACTTCCTTGTCGTTGATCAACTTCTTGTTTAGCGGGTAGGTAACTGGTTTCAAATTCCATGGGAGCATATGCCATAATGGGTTGTGGAAATAATATTTTTTTATCTTTGGTGATGATAATTCAATTGCAAGATCAAGGGCACTTCACACCAAATCAAATTGCAAATCCTACTAGTACAAATATTTGGCATCAAGGCTAGAAGTCTGCAAGGGTTCTTTGCTTACCAAGTGAAACTTCGAAGGTGCGAGAAGCCCTTGTGTTTAAACTTATGCAAAGTCATATCAAACTATGCAAGGAACTAACTTCTTGGTGTGGGTGAAGAACAAGGTCACGAGACACTATATTGGGCAGTTACAACATCAAGCATTAATGGTTGGGGTAGTTCAAGATAAGTGTTGGTGGTGGAACAAAATCTAGTAGGTGAAGGTGCCCAAAAAAACAACCAAAGTAATCATGTTGTTGGCCACTAAGCACAAAGTCTCGACCTAGGAAATAATCCAAAAAAGAACCAAGCATGCTCATGATTTCTATTTACTTTGTAAGTATAATGAAGATACTATAACATTTGTTTATCAATTGTACATTCACCGAACAAGTATGGAGGAATATTGAGAGACGGGTTGGATTTCCAAATATTTGGGTTTCAACACCAAGGTTTGAAGGGATTCAAGAGAGTTCCATTTATCACCACTTGGGATTTATGGTTGGCTTGAAGCTCCACATTGTTGAACGCAAACAAGTTCAATCATTTCAAGTATTTGCTCAAATTTGTGTTGTTCAAACATTTCAAAATGATTGCTAAAATGCACTTGTCTAAACATATAGAGTAACTCTTGCTCGACAAATCCATTCCTTACGGCTTAATGAGGCATGTCAAGGACAATATCTCATCAACATCGAAGGAGTTTTTCCTTGAGAAAATATTCAATTGAGAAAGCTTAAAATGATATAATGGTTGAAGACACCACTCTTCATTTTTTTAAGAAAAAAGGAAAAGTAGAGGCCAATTAGATGGCATGTTCTTGTAAACTAGCATAAAAAGGGAAATTGATTGGTTTGAGAAGCAAGAAGATGAAAGTATGAGTAGAGGAACAAATTACAAGATCATAGAGAAAAATCTAATAGACTACCATGTTTTCATACGGAATGATAGCACAAATCAAACATTCCTAAAGAACATAGGCAAAACCAAGAGTGAAGTCATTTGGAGAATTCAAAATACTAGGAATAAAAGAACACATGGAAAATGGAAAAGTGAAAGAAAAGAGGGGGGGGAGTTCAAAAGTGAAAAAGAGTTGTAATATCCTTAATTTAACTCTCAATAAATAAATTGACTAAATATAACCTATACATTTTTAATGTAATAATGGATGCTCATTAGTTAAGGCTCATTTGGTTTATGGCCATCATATAAAAAAAAATTCTAATGTATTCAAATAGTTAGGAGTCAAAGAAGACAATGTTAGTTTTTCTTAGATCTTATTAGCTTAGTTAGGATCTTTATCTGAAAGAATAACAGGTACAACAATATGCATAAGATAAAACAGATACACAAGACACAGATTTTCACCAGGAAAACCATAAAGGAGAAAACCCCCCAAACTTCCTCAGAATAGTACAGTCACAAAGACTGTGTCATAAGATGATCAAAAACCAGTGATAAGAAGTCTTCAGCAGTTATCTATGTCTCCTCCTTGTCTCTCTCTCTCTCATGCAAACTTAAGTGAGTGTCTCTCATGCGAACTTGAGTGAGTGTAAGGTGTGTAGATGAGGGAGGGTGCCTCCCTTTTTTTATTAATCAAGTGATTGACCTATTACATTATTGAGGCTGACCTCTAACCCTAACAGGGCCGACTTCCCCTAAAGAGACTCCAAAAACACATTGCATGATGATTCACTAGGGACTATTGCCCCAACCTACAACGGAGGTTGTACCTCAAGGTCTGTACACAGTAATGACATCCCGAAAGGAGGCAAACACATATGTGATGGGGGTACAACAACATACAATGATAATATACATCAAAATATCTTCTAAAGTTACAAATACATCAACACTCCCTCTTAACTAGGAAGGTATTCACTCTCTTCCACGGTCATCAACACATCTGGTCCAGTCATCATCACAGAGTCATCATCATAGTTGTTGCCATCATCATCTTATCAATGATCAAATGGTATTATCTGTCATCGAAAGTTTCTACAGATCCAACCCTTTTTTCATGTTGGGTGTTGGCCTAAGCCTCATCCAGGCCTTCATTACATTTATGAGCAAGCCATCGCGTAGGAATTGTCGAGGACCTTCTTTACATTGCCACGACGATAACCTGCGTCTCCTACCTTTATCTTGTCCTATCCAGATCATCTCTTTTGCCCTACACAAAACAAAATAAAACACGCAGAGCACACACTAGATGGAGACCACATGCGTTCTATCACCATAGTAGTATGCCAAGATCTTTCACATCATCGAGACAACCTGTAACATACACTATGTGATAATCGCCTAGGAGCACACCAAGTGCATTGCATCTCTCCACGGTCAACATGCGTTCTACCAACATAGAAGAACTGCCTAGGTGCACCTCAAGTGCTTCGTGACCTTATCATCTCCAACATGGGAACACACACATATATAGATATATGTGTGAGGATTGATTACGACCAAACAACATGCTACACCCAGGATTTTACGTTCCAGGTCAACCTCAAGGACTTATTACATATGAACAACCTGTGCCCAGGATATTTTCCGTTCAGACAACCTTCAGAGCATATTACATCCAGGTAACATGTTTACCATGCCAATGCTCTTTTTTACACTCGAAACAACCCACTAGACTTATTACATCTGAATAACCTGTGTACCATGCGAGGGCTCATTTTTAAAATTTGGATAACCTGTCTCAGGACTTATTACGTCTGAGTAACTTGCATATCACGCCAAGACTCATATTTAAACTCAGACAACCTACAGGACTAATTACGTCCAAGCAACCTGCTACACCACGGTCTTTTCCGCTCGGACAACCTATCTCATTTCCCATGTAAGATATCATGCATCTGTGTCTTCTAGTCTCTCGTTATTTCTAGCATTGAAACATTTCAAGATTGATTACCTCCTAGGATAACATGCAAGCTTCGTCGGGACTTATTACATCCAAGGACAACCTATAGGACTGATTACGTCTGAGCAACCTACAATCTTCTCCAAGATTTTAGCTCAGACAACCTGTCTCTCTGGCTATGTTAGAACTCATCACTCCCTCTTTCGAGGAGTCTCGTTCTAGATCACACCAAGTCTTTCTATGAAGTACACGAACTTCACTCTGGCTAGAGGCTTGGTCAACACATCGATTATCTGCTCGTCCGTTGCCACGTACTGAAGCTTCACGTCTCCTCTCTGCACAATATCCATGATATAGTGGAACTTGATCTCTATGTGCTTCGACTTGTTATGGAACGCAAGGTTCTTTGACAACTTCACACAACTTTGATTGTCACAGAAGATACAAGTCACATCAAACTGGAGATCAAACAAATCAGACAGCATCTTTCGCCGTCACACTTCCTCGCAACTACCCAAGCAAGCGGCAACATACTCTAAATCAGTTGTACTCAGCACTGCGCATGATTGCTTCCTGCTAAACTAGTAGCTCATGCCAGATCCCAAAATGAAGTAGCAACTCGAAGTGCTCTTCCTATCAGTGGCGCTACCTACCCAATCTGAATCAACATAACCGTGTAGGTTAATATTCTAATTCATGTCATACTTGAGCCCATAATACATTGTACCCCTTAGCTACCTCAATACATGCTTTGCAGCTATCAGGTGAACATGTCTCGAATCCGTCAAGAACTGGCTCAGGATGTTCACACCAAAGCATATGTCGGGTTTTGTATTTGTCAGATACATCAATGAGCCAATCATCTGACAATACATTGTGGCATCAACCGACTTAGATGAAGTATCACACATAAGCTTCAAGTTTGGTGCCATAGGTGTGGCTATCGGCTTGCAGTCTATCATTTTGAATCTCTTCATAATCTCCACTATATACTTTCCTTGACTAAGAAAAATCCCATCTACATTCTGCCACACCTCCATGCCTAAGAAGCAGTGCATCATCCCTAGGTCTTTCATCTCGAGCTCTGTAACAAGCTTCATTCTTGCATCTTTAATGAGTTCATCCTCGCCCATATGAAACAAGTCATCGACATATAGCAAGAGCATCACTGGTCTTATGCCTTCAACCTTGAAGTAAAGGTTGGGATCCGCTTTACTCTTGGTAAAAACTTCACTCATCAAGAAGTTATCCATCATGTCATACCATGTCCTCGATGCCTGTTTCAATCCATATAAGGCCTTCATCAATTTGCACACGAGTCTGCCTATCATGTGTCTCGAATCCCAATGGTTGTTCCACGTACACTTCCTCCACAACTACACCATTCAAGAATGTTGTCTTGACATCCATTTGGCGCATCTTCCATTTCATAACTGCAGCTAATGCAAGTATGGTCCTAATGGAAGTGTACCTCGCCATGGGTGCAAATGTCTCTTTGTAGTCTATGCCTTATTTCTGTGAGAAGCCTCGTGCCACAAATCTTGCCTTGTATTTCTCAATGATGCCATCTGCAGTATGCTTGATCTTATAGATCGACTTTGAAGTCACGACAAGCTTCTTTTCCTATCTCGAAACTATCTCCCAGACATCATTCTCCATGATCGATTGATACTCCTCGATCATGGCATCCTCCCATTATTTCTTTTATGTCGCCTCTTCATAGGTGGAAGGTTCCTTGTCAATGATGTCCCACAGCAAGGCCACATAGTTGTTGTAAGGCTTTGGTATTTTCCTTTCTCTATGCATTCCTTCTAGAGTGACATACATTTCCGCTTCTTGTATGAGTTGTCATGCCCATGCCAATTTCCTCTTGTGGGAGTCCTTCTCGAGAAGTGTCTCTACCAGCTCTTGTGGTTCTGACATGTTATGATTTCCATCGTCTTCTGGAATTGCTTCTCCAATTTCCATGTCCCGGACTCTCGTTTCTCCAGTTTCCTTGGCCTCTTGAATAGGTAGCCTCCTAGATCTAAAGTATGTCGAGTTTTCATCAAAGGTTACATCTCTGTTGATGTCGATCTTCTTGAATTCTGGGAAGTATATTCAATAGGCCTTTGATGTATCATTGTATCCTACGAATATACCCTTCCTCCAAGAAGGATCGACCTTGGTCCTCTTCTCCTTTGGGATATGTATGCACACTAAGTAGCCAAATATTCTAAGATGGTTGACTTATGGTTTCTCTCCTGAGAAAGCCTCTTCCGGAGTTTTGTTGTCAAGTACTCAATGAGGAGTACAATTTTGTACATATACAGTTGTCCTTGATGCTTCCTCCCAAAGATGCATAAGATCCTGGTAATGTAGCATTGCTTTCGCTTCTTCTATTATGGTTTGGTTCCTTTGTTTTGCAACCCCATTCTGCTGAGGATTATATGAAGTGCTCAACTTCCTCTTAATCCCGAACTCTCTGCAGAGTTTCTTGAATTCTACCAAGGTGAATTCTTCGCCATTATCTGATTGTAGAGTCTTGATCTTCATTTCGGTTTGGTTTTCAACCAAGGCCTTATATTCCTTGAACTTATTGCATACTTCATTTTTTCCTTATAAGAAATAGATCCAAGTCTTACGTGAGAAATCATCTATAAAGGAAACATATATACATACCCGCTTAATCAACTAGAAGACATGGGTCCACATACATTCAAGTGTACTATCTCCAGTATTCCTTTAGCTTTGTTTTCACTACTTGGAAATGTCTTCTTTGTGTTCTTTGCCTGGATCTCTGGAAGTCCAGAGACTACTTTGCTTGCCATCGGTAATGCTCTATGGTGCACATGTGCAAGCCTTCAATGCCATAGTTCACTTGCTTCTATTGACTCATGAACCAATGCTTGTTCAAGTTGTCCCTTTAATTTGTACAAGCATCTGTCTTCTTCTCCAATCACTGTTGCATCATCTATTGTATTTCCTTTAGGCCACATTAGCACTTGACCATCGACAAATGTAACTCTCATTTCCTTTGCATCTAGTGCAGAGATGGAGAGAATATTCTTCTTCAATCCTAGAACATATAGCACACCCTTCATCTTTAAAGATTTCCCAAAGTCTAGCTTGTATGAAGCTAATCCACTCCCTTTTATGGGGTATTGATAATCATCCCCAAATTTCACCTTGTGAGGTGACTCATGCTCAGACATATTAACGAATGATTCTTTGTATCCCATCGTGTGTTTTGATTCCCCACTATCTCAAGCCAATCTTTGCTTCCATGTGAGACAGTGTCAGTAAGTGCTGAGATTAGCACATACTCTTTATCTAAATCATCATTCTTCTCCTTCTTCTTGTAGTTCTTCCTAGTGTGAACTGTGAGAGATTGAACTTTAGTTGCTCCCATCTTCTCTTCTCTTGTTACGAGTTGAGCTTCTTCTTGTTTGCATTCTTCTCGGAGTATGTTGAAAGAGATCAGCTTCCTTCTTGCACGGATTCCTTAAATGAATGAGTCCCATGATCTAGGGAAACCATTCAAGGTAGTCATCACAATTTCTATTTTTTCAACCTTCTCTTCAACTGCTTCAAGTTGTTCTTTGATTTGAGCAACCCTTGTGAATTAAGACTGTATAGTCTCTAAGTTCTGTATCTTCGCATTCCTCAACTGGTTCCTCAAAGTCGTCTTCCGATTGATGTTCTTTCCTTTGAACGCCTTTGTCAAAGCATCAAATACTTCCTTTGGTGTCTTGAATGATGACATATGGGGGATGAGGTGATCCTTGATCGATTCTGTAATGATTCTCTTGACTTTAACCAAGTTCTTCTTATGAGTAGCCTTAGCCTCATCTCCCTCTGATTTTGGAACTTCTCCATTGATGTACTAATCCAAATCATTTTCTTCAAGGATCAAGGATATTTTGTACTTCCGTGCTCGAAAGTTATCAACCCCTCCAGGCTTGTCCTCAAGCTAAGTATGGTGAGTCATCTTTTCAAATGAGAACCCCAAATGGAAATAGCAAAGATTTAGATCTTACCGATTTTAGATGTAGGACCTGGTTCTGGAGCTCGCTGACCTAGGGTTTGTTAGAGAAACCTTAATTTTCCAAACTTGGAGTTTGGGAATTCTGTTTGGACAAAAAGATGCGCCTCCTTGAGGCGAGTTGCTCAGCGGGGTCTTTTCCTGAAGACTGAGATGGGAAGCCTTTGAAACTTGATGCCCTAGTTTCTCTCGGCACCAGTGACAAGCTCAAAATTGAAACTTCTTCAAATCAAAAACTGGTTCCACCAAAATATGCACGCTACTTAGGCGAGTTATCCTAGCCCTCTTTTCTCGATGATCTGTGGAGAGAAGACCTTGAACTAAGAAGCCCTAGTTTTCACTGCTACACAGTGCCTTCTTTCAGAGAGGCTTTGATACCATGTTAGTTTTTCTTAGATCTTATTAGTTTAGTTAGGATCTTTATCTAAAGAATAACAAGTACAACAATATGCATAAGATAGAGCAGATACGCAAGACACAAATTTTCATCGGAGAAGCCATTAAGGAGAAAACCCTGCAAACTTCTTCAAAACAGTACAATCACAAAGACCGTGTCATAAGAAGATCAAAACCATAATAAGAAGCCTTCAACAACTCTCTCTCTCTCTCTCTCTCTCTCTCTCTCTCTCTCTCATGCGAACTTGAGTGAGTGTAAGGTGTATATAAATGAGGGAGGACACCTCCCTATTTATAGTAATCAAGTGACTGACCTATTGCATGACTAGGGCCAACCTCTTACACTAAAAGGGTCAACTTCTCCTATAGAGACTCCAAAAATATATTACATAATGTTTCACTAAAGACTATTGCCTCGACTTACAACGAAGGTTGTACCTCAAGGTCTATACACAATAATGACATCCCGAAATGAGGTTGTAACATACCAAATAGAATAATATGTAAATAGAATAATAAATTAGAATAAATAATTAATTAAGTAATCTTATATATGCTAAATGCAACAACATGAGAAGAGACATAACTTTTCACTATTATGTATATATATATGTCGAGAAACTATGTATTCATATCATCATCAATTATATATAAAAAGAAATTATCCAACATGTAAGAATTATAATCTTACAAGGGGTATCAAAGCTCGTGGTTCAAAAAAAAATAAGAAAAATATAATAAATAGTCAAAACAAAACAGTCCATAATTTTATAAAACCAACGTAGATCCAAATCCTAGGTTCTATCAAGCGTCGAGATGGATCATATCTCTCAAGGTGCAAACCTCTTCTCAGGTATCCATTGATTTGATTCAAACCAAAAGACACATCTTTTTATTTAAGGTCCACATATAATTTTATTATTATTAATATTTAATATTATTTATGGTCGACATATAATATTTTTTATTATTTTATTTCGTTAGAAACGAACATTGCATCATTTCCCCACACATGGTTTTAAAACCATATGCAAGGCCCTCCTACAATAATGGGTTGTTTATGAAGCCTTACACATGGTCTTAAAACAATTTGCAAGGCCCTCATAAACCATGTACAATAAAACCATGGGTTGTTTAGGAGGCCTTGCACATGGGTTAAAAACCATGTGCAAAGCCTCCTAAACCATGAGTTGTTTAGAATGCCTTGCACATGGTTTGAAAACCATGTGGAAGGCCAACATTTTTTTGCCGATAATTCAATTTTGTGTTTTTTTCTTGACCCACATTTTTTTTTCGAATAATTAAAAAAAAAATTATTGTTTTGTTAGGTAAGAAAATTACATCTCCCCCAATTAGATTGTTTTTGTGGCCGACATTTATTTTGGCCTATTAAAATACTTATTTTTTATTAATAAAAATAACGTTACGAAAGTGATATTATTTTTTATTTTGTGTTACAAAATCTCTCCCATAATATTCACTATCACTATTATTTTTTGCTGACATGTTACAAATGTTACATCACGTTACAAGATCTCTCCCATAATATTCACTATCACTATTTGTTTTGCCGACATGTTACGAACGTTACATCACGTTACAAGATCTCTCCCATAATATTCACTATCACTATTATTTTTTGCCAACATCTTACAAACGTTACTAACGTTACATCATGTTACAAGATCTCCTCCATACTGGGCTGTAGGGCGCCTCTCAGCGCAACCAAACCATGGTTTTATAAAACTAGCCCATGGTTTTATTTTCTAATTCTCTCCTCTCGAATCTCTCTTCGCAAATATTTTATATCTCCATACTCTCATCCAAAACAATATAAATATTAGAAAATATATTATTATCATTGATAATGATTATTATTTAAAAAAAATACTATTAAAATTTTATAATAAATTTATTATTATCATTCTTAATAATAAATTATTATTGTAAAATAAAAGTGTAATAGCTATATATTCTCAAATCTAAATCTCAGCAAGATGAATACAAGAAATATGGAGAGAAACCCTCCAGAAAACAAGGATGCACCCATAAAGTCAGAAGATGATCCAGTTCAAAAGATACTAGCAAAGTTGGAGCAAAAAGATGAAGACTTTTATGAACTAAAGCTCGAAATTCAATCACTGAGAGACCAAGTTAGATGAGGCAATAACTCACATACAGGCCCAACCCACAACGTCGTTCACAAAGTCAAGATCGATTTACTAAGGTTTGATGGCAAAAATAATTGAGACGAGATTCGATGGATCAACAAAATCGAAAAATATTTTGAAATCAACAGTATATATGGCGATGACAACAAATTGAATGTTGCAGCAATGTACATGGATAAAACTGTTTGTAATTGGTTCTTATGGTGGGACTTAGCAATGAAGAGAGGAAGACTGGTTAGAGACTGGGACACCTTCAAGAAAAATTTCTCTAAACAATTTCAAGACATAGAAAAAGCCAAAATCTACAGCAAGCTCACTCGTTTACAGAAAGAAGAAATTGTGGATGAATATTTTAGCAATCTATTGGTCCTGGCCACTCGTGTCCAAGATATATGTCACGTGCCCAACCCTCCGACCGACGAAGAGGACACGACTGACATAGCTGCTAGCTATCAAACCCGAGAAACTAAACCCCATGAACATATACAAAATGCAATGGAATAAAAGCATACACAGATGCATAAATGATTATAAAACACCGATTATATATGATTATATGTCACGTCCCCAACCCTTCGACTAGCAAAGAAGACGCAACTGACATAGCTGCTAGCTATCAAACCTGAGAAACTAAGCCCCATGAACATATACAAGATGCAATGGAATAAAAGCATACATAGATGCATAAATGATTATAAAACACCGAAAGCAAATTCATTCATTCACAACATTTAATGTTTCATATTGATTCATAAAACAAACACATTAGCAAAGATTTAAACTCAAGATACTTATCTTAGAAGAAGCTTGTCTCGCAACCAGCTACGTCGCTGCAACGTTCCACCCAACCATCAGCTAGTGTGTTCATCAATCTCTCAACAACACTGCCACCCCCGAGCCGGGCATGATTTCCACAAAGAGTAAGGGGAACACTAACAGGCTCACACGTAGCCAAGGATACACAAAACTCAGCCAAGCCAACACAATTGGGTTTATCAAGCTATGAAAGAGATGGAAAGGCTGGCTGCTAAGCTAGTGAGCTCAACCCAAGAGCTATAGACATCTGCACCAGGACTAGCCTAACTTCTAAAGCATCTACACCACCCAACACAAAGAAGCATCCCCTTCTCTGCTACACAGTCCCTCGGGCTATGCCTTCTCTTCCAGTGCTTTTCATGGGTGTGCAAGAAGAAAGCCAACCCTCTAGCTCTGTCTGTAAGGCTCCTGCATACACTAGGTTTTTCAAGCAAGCTTGGACCCCATTTCCACTCTAAAAACAGTTCAAATCAAAACAGCAGAGGTATACACAACAAGATGCACAGTTCTAGATTGAGGAAAACAGTTGGGCAACAAAAAACGAAATTACAAAGAAGAGTAAAAGACAACCCCTAGCAACAATTCGATTTTCAGAGACGTTTTAGCCCTAACGTGGCCAAAACGGACTCAACAACTCCCAAATTTTGTGGGTCTCTCCTCTACCAATCGTTGTGCAATCAATAGAACAGGTTCTCTCCAATCGAGCGGTGAGAACAACAGCAGAAAACGTCAATGGATAATCCTAGCCATGGAACATTTCTCAATCGACTTCCCAAACATGGGAAAACTCCAGAAATCTACAAAAACGTGAATGGGTACACACAGGAAGCTCTAAATGCCTAAGAGAGCTCACATGAAGAAAAAATGGTGAGAAAAACATGAGAACGTGGATGCATGGTAGAATGGCATACGTTTTTGGGTTTTTACTTGACCAAGGAGTCAAAACGTGTTTCCCAAAAACTGATAGCTTCTCTAATTCGAATTTGGGTTGTCATGCCTTGCCCATCCCATGCAATAACCAACTCAACCAACTTCTGGCAGTAATAAATGATTGGGTGAATAAGACAAGAAAAGTAGTTGACAGTTTTGATGGGTTCCCCCTTTGACATTTGGCTTTTCCCCATTAGCCCCAAAGGTTTGAATATCCCCCCCCCTTATCCTTGGAAAATCATGCCCCTTCTCATTATGGTTGCATTGACATTGCTGGTTGTGGGTATTTTAATTAAAATGCATATGTACATGGTGTCCATAATTATAACATGCATGGCTAGCACAAAATACCATCGACATCGATTTTAATCACCAAAACATAAAACGGTAAATCAATGGTGGGGCTTTTGCCCTTGGCTCCACACCATGATTAATTACAATATATACATCATATACATTTAATGCAAACGAGATCAAAATCGAGGTGTTACAATATAACTGAAGAATGACTCCTACAAATTGCCATGGGTGGGTTGAAACCGAGTATTCAAAGCGAGATAAAATTATTAGACGTCAAAGACATGAAACAAGCTCGTCAAAAAGCAAAATTAATTGAAGAAAAGCAAAAATCACGAAGTTCGTCGGTTTATATACCACCCCACCTAAGAGCAAATGGGAGAAAAGACAACAATCCATGTCGTAAGTGTAATGCCCATAATTGGTGTCCAAGACATAAGTGTAAAAATAAGAATCTATTCTTATGTGAAAAAAAGTAATACTAATGACAATAATGATGAAGAATCAAACAACACACCTTCCTCCGACACAAAGTCAAATAGAGATGACACTGGCAAAGAGGAGGCTAACATCACACCAACACTCTCTATGGCTACAATGACAGTCATCCCTCCCTGCTTATCAAAAAAACATGAGTGATGCCTCACTATGTGGCATATCCATAGTTGTTCCTGAATTGCTTTCAAAAGTCCAAATTGAGTATGTGAAATACCCAAAGACAAGGAAACTAATTGAAGAGTTGAAAACAACAAAACAACAAACTCCTAATATTCATGGAAAAAGACATACTATGCTACAAACAAAGAACATATTTACCCACTTCATCAAAATTCAAAACTCAAGTCTTAAAAGAAAACCATAACCACCCGACAATGGGCCATGTTCGTTTCTTTAAAGCATACCACAATATCCGCCAATCCTTCTTTTGGAAGGGAATGAAGACTAATATCCATAAATATGTGGTTGAATGTCATACTTGTCCAAAGCAAAAGTTTGAAACGATGGCTCCTCCCGGTCTCCTACAACCCCTTCATATTCCAGCCCAAAAATGGTCTATGGTATCCATGGATTTTATCATCGACCTTCCTACATCAAAAGGAAAAGATAGTATATTTGTAGTCGTTTACAGATTAACAAAATATGTTCATCTCATTAGTATTTCATCCAAAGAAAAAGCAAGCCAAGACACAGATAGTTATGTAAAGAATATATTTCAGCTCCATGGGTTTCCCAAGGTTATTGTTAGTGATAAGGACCCCAAATTTATCAACAACTTCTGGAAAGAATTGTTCCACCAAGTTGAGACTGCATTAACTATGAGTACCCCCCTAGACAGATGGACAAACGAAAGTAGTAAACAAATGCCTAAAAGAATACCTAAAGAATTTTGTGAACGACCAACAAACTCAATGGGTACAACGGCTACACCTTGCAGAATGGTGGTACAATAGTACATGTCATACATCAACAAAAATGTCACATTTTGAAGCCTTATATGGGTATCCACCTCCTACAACAAGAGAATATGTCATCAACAATTTCTAAGTTCCAACAGCAAGAGATTACCTAGCGACATCCAATGAGGTCATCCGCATTTTGAAGAACCATCTTGAACAAGCAAAAAACTATATGAAACAACAAACAAACTCAAAAAGAACCGATTGAAAATTTGAAGTGGGTGAATAGGTGTTTGTTCGCCTTCAACCGTACAAACAAACTTCACTAAAAAATTCCAAAATTCATAAACTTGCACCCAAGTTCTCTGGCCCATATCAAGTTCGAAAGCGAGTGGGACAAGTGGCATATGCTCTAGACATCCCAAATAAATGAGAAATACATGACGTTTTCCATGTGTTGTGCCTACAAAAAAAATTGGTCTCAACCACTCACATACAAGCCAAATTGCCTATGTTAAATGATGAAGGAAAATTAGTGTTGAAACCAAAATGTATTTTGGAAATTAAAACCAAAACACTTTGCTCTAGATCAGTCAATGAATACCTTATCAGGTGGAGAAACTTACCAGATGATGAAGCTACATGGAAGAATGAAGACTTTTGTTTGCACCATCCATCCTTACCAATACTTTGTGGACGAAGTATTCCAAAGAGGGATGACTTGTAACATACTAAATAGAATAATATGTAAATAAAATAATAAATTATATTAAGTGATTAATTAATTAATATTATATATTCTAAATGCAACGACATGAAAAAAAACTGAACTTTTCACTATTATGTACTATATATATGCCAAGAGACTATGTATTCGTATCATCATCAATTATATATAAAAATACATTATCCAACATGTAAGAATTATATTCTTATAGAGGCAAACACATCTCAAATGGGGGTACAACATACAATGATGATATACATCTAAATATCTTCCGAAGTTATAGATACATCAACATACAAGGCCCATTATTTAAAAGAAATGACTTCATATAGAAGTCGAAACATATGATATAATATTAAAAAAAGGACAAGTGGAAAAGGAGTGCAGTAAAACAACTAGAAGGAACTATCCAAATTCACATCTAATTCCTTCATTTTAAGTATATGCACATTTAGTTTCTAGTATATAAGGGGATTGCATATATATTCGCGTCTAAGTGCTAATTGAACCAAGGATTACATGTTTATGCACACCCAATTGTTGCTAAATTGAAAGGAAATTGTCTTTTGTATGCGCACCTAATTTCTATTAAGGGGAAAATGTGCATTCATTGTATTGAAATTTTGTCTAAAGCAACTAACTTGGGCTATATAGGCATCATTTTCAAAGCAAAGGGGTTCACATGAACAAATTCACTAGGATAGGCTCACAAATAGAGTTATGGTTTTGACATATATGATTGCTCCTTCAAAATTTTAGTGAGTTGGATCCTACCGTTCATGGAGGATGATTAGCAAGGAAAGTAGGAGACATCACTAACGCAATAAACACTTGCCATGATCCTTATGAAAAGTTATACAAGGACTAGCAAAGAAGACTAATGTTTTCAAACCTTTGGATCAACAACTAACAAAAACCACTACCTTTAATCCAAATGGAGCCAATAAAGAGTGCCTGAAATTCAAGGCAGGAAAGCCATTCTGTATATTGCTCAAACTATCCATAATGTCATTCCAATTCCAACTCGATAGTCTATATGAATGCACCTTTCCTTCAAAGATTCATAACTAAAATATCTCCGTAAAATTTGTAAAAGACAGCCAGCTATAATAATTGGATCACGTGACAAGTCACCAGCATATTCAATCTCGTCATACCAAAAGCGGCTAAGTTCTTTTGTAATCTAGGTAAAAGAGATGTCCATGATACATGTTGTCACATAAGTAACACTAATAAATTGTCAAATGGATGTAGCTTGGATGGTTGGGAGGAATGAATATTACCCTCCCCACCCAGGTTCTACTCTTGTAAGTGACGTGATGCTCTTGTGGAGCCCTTTGTAATAAATGTTGTGAATGATGAGCTTGACCATACCTTGATTCAGTTTGAATATCAGGTATTGGAATTTTCAGTGGAGTAGCCCTCTAACAAATGGTGAACCACATTTTAAAAAAAAAAGTAACACTAATAAATTAATATAGATAATAAAAAAATATAAGAAGATCAGCATTCAACTTTTAGTGTCAACAAAATGAAAAAAAAATTACAATTTACCATAATTTTTCTTTTTTTATCCCTCTTAGTACTAAAAATAAAAAGTCCAAAATTGAACTGGATCTTTGCAAATACATGTTAATTCAGCCAATCATGGTAACATGTTCTATCGAACTTTGTTTCCAGCGCAGCCATTCCATTTCTCTGTTTTGATACCCATACTCTATAAAATTCTATGATTATCTTAATATATTTGGAAGAACCAAGGTCTTTTACATCGCACTATACATGAACTTGAATTGAATGAACTGGCCCTGGGTAGGCTAGAGGCAATATCAAAACAAGCTTCTTCACGTCTAAAATTACACATACAACCTCTCTTTCTTTGATATTAACATTTATTCAAATACATTATAATATAAAAGCAATCAACACCATCATTGTCAGGTCAGAACAGTCCTCTGTTTGACCATTTTCAATAAGGCCATATATGAGTCTTGTTTTTCTTATTTAATTTTAATTGTACCCTATAGAACTAAACATCCTATATGCTACCTTAATCTATCAAGATGGGCACTGCAAATACACAGAGTATCCTCCACACTCTTCAGCGAGACAATTCAGGAAACAGACCATATTCAAAATTTGGGAAAAAAAACTATATATTGAACCAACAAGCCCATGTCAATTATACCATATAAGGGAATCTTTTACCACCTTCAATGATCGAGCGATACTAGTATAGACATAGTAGCAAGTTATGTTTCGTGCCAAGCGTTTATGATTTTTTTACAGATTCAAGATAGGCGCCGTCTCTTCCTTCTGAGATTCTGACAGAATTCATCAACATCTGCGCATGTAACAACCCTGGTAGCATCAAAAGATCCCTGGAGAAGGGTCAAACAAAAGGTTAGGTCAGGTCACGCACTCTTATCACACGCATTTCCCTTCCAGATGCATTTCAACCATAATACATGGCCTGGTCACATATTTTCTACAAAATAATGCCATACTCTTATAGCGTAAGTTACGGTTCCCTCACTAATAAGTATCATAGATTACATGTCAGCTCAGAAACAGAAAACGTGGAAATCCAAACATTTCACATAAAATGAAAGAAGTGCAATGCCCAGTCTGTCCAACATCTGCAAAGGCCAAAGGAAGACAAAGGAAAGAAGCAAGGAGAAACTCTTACCAGGAAAGAGTTCAGCTCATCTGTTATTTCACTCAAACCAGTCAGAATCTCAATCTTCTGAACATGATCAAGATTCTGAAAGAGTTCCAGTTCAGCCGCTTCCTGTTGCTGCAACTTTTCTGCTCTTCTCTGTTTTGCAACTTTTTCGTATTCCTCAAGAGTATCACCCTCATCAAGCAAGAAAGTAACTTTGGTTCTATACAAATCATGACAATCACTACACCTACAAAGAAGCTTTCGCCAATTTTTCGCAAGAAAAAGAGGTTTCTTCCTTTCCAATGAAAACAGCTTGTTTACATCACCCCTTAGTTTGCATTCTGACACCTGCACATCTGTCCTCTCAGAGTTCTGATTTAACGGTAAGCTCAACTTGGCCATCGATTTCTGAGGGGTAGTGATATCTTCCAAAGACGGATATCCTGCTTTGGTCATGCAACCTGCAGCTACCTCGTTGCCACTAGCAAGTTGTTCAAATTGATCGATCTCGGTCGGCCGGACTCCAGAAGGTATCAAAGATAATGCTTTTGACATTCTATTTTCAGCCTCATGGCATGCACAACTGGATTGCACTGATTGATCATCATTATCTGGAGTATTACTTATAGAAGAGCAAAGTTGCTTTGGTTGATCATCACCCTTAGATTTGTTTCTGGTACAAGTGAAGCTCTCTTCTGGAACAAAACTCCGGTCTTGTGGTACTAATGTTTCTGAAGTTTCAATTTTAGTATCATCCTTCTCGTTGTTCTCTACTTGCGTGATCTGCTTCTGTATTCCAATGCCCATAGTTGATTCCCCAATTATGGATGGCACTATAATGATCTGACGACAAGACAGCAAAAATGGGCAATGGCATACACAGTCCTGGCATACAAAATCCTCAAAAATAGGTTCTCCTTCCTCATCCCTGGGGACCTGCGGCAAAGTATCCAAAAATAATAGGACCAAAACAATAAGACATGTAAGAGTATTTCTTTACAGATTGACTAGGCCTTGATGTACCCTAAAAGCACACAAAACAATCATAATGGAAGAAGTGCCAATTGAGCTGTGAGAAAAGTTCCAAAGTGGGGTAAGAACGACAAAGGAAAGTTTTGCTAGGACAGGGAAAACAAAACGAAAATTTTGTTGAGAAAACAGAAAAAAATGTTTTCTTCGAAGTATTATTGGCAAGGAGCTAATTTAGGACAGCCATAAAGTTGAGATTATCAAGAAACCATATAGCTAGAAAGAATTTGTTGGCAGGGAGAAAATGCCATGTGACAAGACATTAATGGAAGTGAAGATAGGGCATCGCCACATTAGTGACCCAGGTTCAAACTGCAGGAAGCATAGACCTTCCGATTATAAGTTAGCAGAGCTTGAAGGGTTCCATCTGAAGAATTAGTTTTAAAAATTTGTGTATACTTAATAAACTTGACAAGCATCAGGAGAAAAAATAAAACAGATTGTTCCTACAATTTGAACAAAAGTCCTGCCATCAGCATATTTTAAAATACTTAAAACCATTGTTCCATGGGGACGCCTCCTGCAGGGTCGAGGACGCGTTTCCTGTGTCCCAGAAACTTGGGAACTCCTAGCAAAACGTTTCCCCCTCCGCCATGCCCCTGAGATTTTTTTTAATGTTTTCCCATTATTTTCACTTTTTACAATCCCTACTTGGTACTACTTAAAAAATAAAACAATATATTTACTGTTTACATTGCACAATCATGAATATACATCAAAGGAATAGTTGTTTTTTTTATATTTTATTTTATTTTCATAATTTTAGAGACGTCCCCTTGTCCCCCAACCCCCGAATTTCCCTAAAATTTGGGGGTGGTCTCCACACATCCCTAATGTGCATTTCCCCGCTCCCGTGTCCCCCCATCCTGGAAACTTGGGGGAGCATTGCTTAAAACTGATAATATTTGCCTGTTCAGAAATTTTCTATCCATCATAAAGTACAACTTACCTTCTCTGTGGATTCAAGACCAAGATGGTTCTCATGGAACCAGTCTTCACAGATGCAGCATTGTATCATCTCTTGTTCATTTTCTTCATCAGAATCAGGATATGGTCCATGACAGCTACAGAACAATCCCTTGAAGTTCTGATTGTATAAATTGACTATATTTTCAGCATCTTTGTCTGCCACAAGTTTACAATGGACACCCCCAAACTTAGAGTTTCCACAGTCACATCTAAACCGCCGCCTTGTCCATAACTCCACCACCTTTCCCATGATCAAAAGAGAAAAACGATCAGCAACAGCCTCAAATCAATGTCAGGACAAAAGAAAGATAAGAACCCAAAGTGCTTTGTGATGGGGTTCTTTTAAATGTGTGCCTATGCATAGAAAGGAATTCAAACAACATGTTGCACAATGATCATATGAAGATAAAACAATAACAAATGTAACAGCCACATAAAGAACATGTGAGACAATAGTTACACGTATCCACGGCAAAACATAGAAGTAAATTAAACATGGATCCCCTTCCATCATTTAATGGAACCATTGTATGCAAACAGCCTCTCATAAGACACTTCAAAGTCCAATGTGCAGACCTTATGCACCAAGGAAGAGAATATTTTTTGTCATGCTGCGGTCTAGTGGTTGAAATGGAGCATTACCATACTAATGGCCCAGGTTCAAACCAGAATACACAAATCCCCTGAATAAAAGCTGGAGTTTAACTACATTCTTATGAAAGATTAACTCTCAAAAATAAACAACCAGGACATTTTCATGTGAAATCTCATCTTTATATAATACATCAGTGAAATGGATGCAAAAAAGTGGATTTCATCTTTTGCATGCAAAGAATTGGCTTTCATTTTTTACAAGTCATATCATACAGTTATCCTGGCTATGCTGATCTATATTTTAAATTACTTGAGTTGAGATCACTTGCAACACCCCATTTTTTACCCCAAGATGTGAATATGTATGTCAAAGGCTAGATGCTAGATTTATATGGTCCATGAGACCATGGATATTGTAAATGTTGTATATACTTTTTAATATAAAAATCCCTGACAGATGCAAGTGAGAAGGACGAAGATGAAATGGCGAGCTATGATCCCACAAGTGGAGGAAGTGAAAGGGGCTAAAGGGTGATGACCCTAGCTAATGACCTTGGCCTTCATAAACCATTTTAACCCAATGATCCTTAACCTTAGTTTGTGTGTCACTTTAATTAATTATGGAATTAATTATCCCAAGTGATATTAAAAAGAAGAAAAAGTGGCCACTTCTAGGGAAGCCACTTGTTAAGCAAGCTTCATCCATATATCTTGTTAGAAACTCATTCAGTCATCATTCAGCAAGGGAGATCATCCATGATATGGTAGTTCTGACTGGTAACTAGAGAAGAATAATGCATTTCATAACCTATCACACGAAATACCCTAATAAACTTGTGCAACAGTGATAAACTAGTGTGATTGGGCTTAGTACCCATGTGAGAGAGGCCTGGCCTAAATTTGAGTTGTCTAGGACCTTGACATGAAGACTTCCTAGCGGCAACGTAGAGACTTCCAGACTCTTGGCATGTGTGGATGGCAACGACCAAAGCACCCTGTCATGAACGGCCTAGATCTATCAACACAATGGCCAAGGGATGATCTTAACCGTTGGTGACCACTTCTATCACAACCACGTAGGTTCAAACACTGCAAATGGCCAAGATTAAAAGCTCCAAGATGAATGATCGATCGTGACCATTCATGAGGAGGCCCCTCATATTATTGCCCAAGCTAATTTACATGCCACAAACGGCCAGGATTTGATCCAAGAAGTCACAAGATGCAATTTAAATCATTCACAAGGGACCTTCCATCGAAATCCATTGAGCATGTTGCAAATGGCTGGGATTTAGCATTGGAAGATGCAAAGACAAGTCCATACCATTCACAAGGGTGGACCATCAAATAGATGACGAACATGTTGAACACTGCAAATGGCTTAGATTAAAAGTTGAAAAGTGCACAGAGCAATCTAGACCATTCACGAGGAAACACCTCCTACTACCGCCTAATCTACTTTATGTGTCGCAAATGGCCCAGATTTAATCCAGGAAGTTGCACAATGGATCCACACCATTTGCAAGGGTGTACCATAGGATAGTCATTGGGCATGTTTTACACCACGAACGACTAAGATTCAAAAATGTAACGTCCTCTTCCAACTAAACCACCCTGAGACACCCGTTAACCTATCTTATTCCCATAGGTTCAAACAGGTCTTAAAGAAAAGGGAATAACTGAGGACTAATAGCACTAGGAGCAGAAAGGTACATCCATTCAGTATTATCTAGTCATCAGTGTAGTAAGAAAGCCATCAGAGTTCATAACCCAAAGCATGTAGGCCTTATTTATTCAGTATTAAAGTCAACTTGAAATTAGAATTACATGCATGCAAAAGTGAGCATAAACCCTAAAAGTGCATAAGGATCTATTAAGAAGGGTTATGGGACTAAAGGAGACATCTATTATCATTGTTGATTAATTTGGAGCTTTTGAGCAGCAGCACAGCACGCAACCGCAACAGTTGGGCTTGAAGACGGTGTCTTCAACTAACGATGGTTCGACAATGAGATATCTGCCTTAGTCACTTCAGGATAGACCATCCAGGTTTATCAACAACACTCACCGTATACATCATTGTTCAGGATCCAGCATACTCAGAAGGATTACTGATTTGCAGGTTCACGTTTTGCAGCTGGGGATTTAGCTGGATACCCCAAAGTATTCACTGGGTCTCGAATTTCCATTTTATCTCCCACATGTCAACTTCTTCTTCAACAGGGTCATTCCATGGCATTTTGTGGTTCCCAGTTCTCCGTTTGCTCATTCTGAGGAGCGATCAGCAAATCAAAGGGATTTGAGAGTGTGAGCACCAAACTGACAGATCAATTCGCTAGGGCACTTAGAGAGGCCAAATCTTCCGCATACTTCGGCCATTCTCTTCAGGAAGGGAAGACCATCAACTCTGCAAAGTTTCGAGGGTGTTAAACAACTTCTCCACCCAAAATGTCATTTTCAGCTGGGGAAGAACCTCTGTGCAGCTGGGCAGTAACACCGAAGGAAAGGAGCACTACTAGCCCACCTATCCAGATCTTTATGCATACAGCTATCTCTGGAGTCATTATCAGTTGGGTTATTAGTGGTAAGTGTTAATTTCTCTCTGCAAACCCTAGCCCTAATTCAGCGACATTTTAGGGCATCTTTGCATGGCAAGTTTGCATGCACAGTTATTCCGTATTTTTGTATAAGATTGAGTGTGTGAGTCAGCACTACAATAGAACATTAGAGAATATCAATATTTGGGATATTACAAAAAAAGACCTAATCTTGATTGTTCATGGGAAAAAGAAGCAAACAATCGAATGTGACTTGGAAAAAACAAGTGGAAGTCGGGTGACATGGCAGAGACTTTAATGTAGCCACATAGAACCCCGCTACCACATAGGAAGTTACGTGCCATCCCACATCATCAGTGTGCCACGTCAACAAAAAATAGAAAGGTATAAAAAATTATAAATTAAAACAAGTCAAAAGCCCAAAATTTGTTTTGGCCATAAAAAACATATTAACTCGAAATTCGATGAAGCCTTCAACATTTTGAGGCCATTAAAGGAGACTACAAAATTGCCAAAGAGGGGTGTAGACCCGTTCTACTCCAATTTTTCATAAATGGGGAACTAGTAATTTTTGAAGACCATCACACAATGATTGAACGAGGGCCTTGTTGGGGCTGAAATTGTTATGGTGCAATCATTGTCCATGCGCACAAATTGAAATAACCCAAGTGGCTTTTGGCCATATCCCAACGGGTGTGGAGCAAAGGCGTCAAAGAATGGAAAAAACCAATATTTGGATACATGCAATTACGTTTTTGGAAAACTGCAACGAGGTAAAAGTGACTGGAGATGTCAAGACTCAAAACCAACAAATTTATGAACTCAACATTTTCCCTACTCAACAAGCTGAACAACTTTGGTTAGAGGGAGTTTTCCCATAAATGCTTAGCTAGTGAGATAGTAATTTCTGCTAAAAAATGAAAAATTTGTATGGACGATTCCAAAATTTTATAGAAAATGAATGGTGCATCAAATCAAGTATCTAAAGGTGTTCGAATACTCAAAATCATATGGGCTATTAATGCCCAATATATAAGTTTTTTCAATTCTTCACATATTTTCTCCTATAAATCTCCAAAGTTGGTTCCCGAGATTAAGTGCAATTATAGGAACGATGTAAAATTGGGTAAAATTGCAAACTTTGGAGAACTTTAACTTTTAGCTCTAAGCTCAAAAATGAGAATGGGTACAATCATTGGAAAGAGTATCACTAGGAAAATAAATAATATCAATCAAATAAAAAAATAGTGTGTTAAATCCTCTCAATAATTGGACAAAAAATGACCTGTAGCTATAATTTAACAAAATTGTCAAATTGATGGTTTCCAAATTTTCTTATATATGTATGAAATTTTTATTGAAATTTTGGAATGAAGTTTAACTAATAGATTTGATGTATGAACATATTGGAGATACCAGTTACAACAATTTTCTAAAGGTTACAGGTTTGCATTAGAGACAATATAAAACAATACTGAAGAGATAAAATGGGTATAGGGGAACCTTTGTACAATATTGAAGAAGAAACCAAAAAACAAAATGCTAGTGTGGGTAATGAAGAAACTAAGTTTAATGGGCACAAAACCAACATTGAACCGATAGAGCCGGTAAAAACCATGAAAAGCTCAAGGATTGAAGTGCAGAGTTGTAGAGCTAATAATGAAAGAATATTGAGGGCTCGAGAGCAACAAAATCAATGAAACACCCAACTAGTGCAAAGCTTGAATTTACTACAAAGGCAAAATGCAAGTTGGTTCAACCTCATTCCATGAAAAAGAAGATAGAGAATATACCCAAAAGGGATCCCATAAGATATCAAAATATTCCAAGAGTGCTACCAGGAGCCCTAGACATTATTACTCGACACCTCATGTACCCAAAGGGTCCTACTCATCTGAAGAATCAAGGAGCAGCCCAAAAATATATTCAACTAGATATCATAAAGGACGGCATTTGGCGAACGAAATGCAAGGGGAGCTTAGGAAAATTAAACCACCCTCTTTTAATGGTGAGCATAAGGGAAAAGATGTTGAAGCTTGGTTATTGGTAATGAAGAAGTATCTCTAGTTACATAACTACTCCAATATGAAGCTTGAATTGTCATCTACAATTCGCATGGCAAGGCTTTCATTTGGTGGGATCAGATGGTCCAAGTAAGCATATCGATGAAAAAAAGATCACATGGAAGTAATTCAAGAAGTACTTTCAACAAAAGTATCCATCTGAACATTACCATGAGAAGAAGACAGAGTTCTTTGAACAACAACTTGAAAATATGACTACAGAAGAATATGAAAGGAAGTCCTTGGAATTGCTCAGGAATGTTGGGTTGCTTAAAGATCAGAAGGTAAAAATAAAAAGATTTTTGAGTGGACTAACTTCATTTTATGGAGACAAACTTCAACTTGATGAACCCTAGAATCTTGAAGAAGCAATTCGAAAGGCCAATTGCATATATAACCCAAGCAAAGGCAAAGCAAATTTTCAAAAGTCTTGGAGAGATAAGCAAAAAGATACACAAGATCAAAGGAAAAAATATATTTAAACCCTGTTTTCTCAAAAACCAATTTAATTCATATCAACAAAGCAATTCAACTCAATATGGACCTAGGATATTAGAGTCCCAAGAAAAAAAAAACAAGACAACAGCTCAAGTGTTGGGGATGTGAAGGAGATCACTTGTACAGAGATTATCCTCATAAGGGAGACAAAATAAGGACTGTGCACAACATTCAAAAAGCAAGTACAAGGGAGGATGTAGCTAGAGACATTCCCAAAATCTATGCAACCTTAGAGAAAACAAGCAAAGCATCAATCCAGTATGATTCAAGTTGAAGGTAAGATTACCAATCAACCTATTACCCTTTTAATTGATCCAAGGGAAAATCATAGTTATATTGCTCCTAATCTAGTTGGAAAATTTCAATTAAAGAAAAGTAAGCATTATAAATCATGGTTGGTTCAATTGGCTATTGGAACCAAAAGAAAAATTAATGAGATAGTAAAAGATTGTCCATTAGATATGAATGGACTCCATACTTTTTGCAAATTTGTACACAATTTCTCTTGGTTCCTATGATGTGTTGAATAGGATGGACTAGTTGGACGCACATCATGTTATTTCGGATTACCATAACAAGACTCTCACTTGTCTTGATAAAGAAGGAGAGCATAAGATAATGAAAGGTGTTTCAGGAAAGGATGTCAATTGTACGCAGCTCGTGTGGAAGAGCCAAAAAAGAATAAAGACCACACCCTGGAAGATTTTCTAGTATTACAAGAATTCATAGATATGTTTGAGGAAATATCAAGTTTGCCACATAAAAAAGACATTGATTTCTCTATTGACTTGGTACCTGTTGTCACATATATAGTAGCTGGGCTACTTTTGCTCCTGAGCAGTTCTTTGAGCCAGCCCTTTACTATGAGATTAGCAGATGATGAGCCAGAGTTGATGATCTCCCACTTTCAGCAGATCCAGAGTATCTAGATTGACCATTTCTATGCAATGACTGAGCCTCATGACCCCAGATTTGATGACTGAGTTAGCCATTTTTCTTTCAAGACCCAGAGCAGAGATTGTTAAATTGCCCATGATATGTAGCAACAGCAGTTGTTCCAGTGATCTTCAGATTAGTTTCAAATCCAGTGCAGGTGGATGAACTAGGTGATATTATGGTTTGTACATGTGGATTTTGATGTTGCTTTGTTACCTATTTTAGCAGTGAGACTCAGTTGATTTTGATTATATGTTGGCAAAACTCTATCTTGGTTTACTTGAAATCTAAAGTAAATGATTTAGTGGTTTTGACCAAAAAATTATTGTGTACTCATTGGCCTTGCCCTACTCCTAGTATGGATTTAGTCATTTCCCTTTAGGGACATAGCTTGCTAGTCTTGGCATCATTGCCATTGCCTCCATCCATCTGTTGCCTTCCCATTTTCATTGACTATCCTTAGCTTGTAACTTGACTAGTGACATCTAGGATTTCCCCCATTTTCACCTCTATGTTGGAATAGGTCTCCATGTTTAAAATTGTGCCTCAGTGTTGGTTTATGTGATGTTCATCACAGCGAATTTCTATGTCACGTTCCCACCCCTCTACCGGAGAGAGGACGCAACTATGCTGCTAGCGATCCGAGAAAACTAGCCCCATTAACACGATATAAAATGCATGAAACTTAAAAATATACGCAGATGTATAAAACATGCAATCTACAACGGAAGCATTCACATACATACTATTCATACTCATAAAACAAGCAGCGTTCATCCTATTAAAGCATTTAACCTATTCATCATAATTTACGAAGAAAACACAATTGCAAAGTTAAATACACGAATACTTATCTTGAGAAGAAGCTTGTCCCGCAACCAGCTATGTCAGTGCAACGTTCCACCCAACCTTAGGCCAATGTGCTCCTTACTCTCTTAGCATCACTACCACCCCCGAGCTGGGCATGATTTCCACGGGGAACTAGGGGACATAGACTTACACACAGCAAGGCCAAACAACTACTGTCAAGCCAATAACCACACCCAAACACAGTCAACCCACTAACAGATGGATTCTTGGACTTACTCAGCCAAGCCAACACAAGGATGCACTACACAGCAAAATGCAAGTCCTGGGTATGAACCAAAACAGTTTTGACAACAAAACGAATCGCCAAGATGGGTGAAAACAACCCCCTAACAGCAATTCGATTCCCAGGGACATTATGGCCCTAACGTAACCAAAACGGACTCAACAACACCCAAGAAATCGTGAGTCTCTTCTCCCAATCGTTGGGCATTACCAAAAACGATTTCCAGCTTGGAAAACAATGGGGAAATACAGCCAAATTGTGGGGAAGGAAACCCACCCACTGATCATTGCCCAAAAACGAATTCCCAGCCTAGGGAAATTGAAGAAAACGGCTGCCCCTGTGAGGGAAAACACACAGCAACCAAAAACGTGGAGGAAAATAGCTCTCCAAGCTTCCACTGCGTGAGGAAATGGAGAATACCCTGCGTGAGGAGAAACGCAGCTGCCCCTGTGAATGAAATGAAGAAAATCTCCTGGGCGTGAAGAAAAATGCGGTTGCCCCTATGTGTGAATAATCCACTCCCCCCTTCCACGTGAGGGATGATGGATGAGAACTCTCCCCTTGGGCATGCGTGTGGCCAAGGCTAACAACCTTGCCAGAAATGATGGCTTCCCACACCTCCCAAGCCCCAAGGTAATAACTGCCCCCAACTAATTCCTTGAAGAATTAAGTGGGTGGTTGAATAAGACAAAAAAAGGTGGTTAACAGGTAGATGGGTTCTTCTCTTGACACATGGCTTTTTCCCATTGGCTCAAGGTTTGAACATTCCCCCCCCCCCCCGCCTTATCCTTAGGAAATCATGCCCCCATCTCTTTAATGTTGCATTGACATAGCTAGTTGTGGGTATTTTATTCATTGCATATTTACATGATGTCCAAAATTATAATGTGTCGGTTAGCACAAAATACCATCGACATCGATTTTTAATCGCCAAAACATAAAACGATAAATCAATGGTGGGGCTTTTGCCTTTAGCTCCACAGCATGATTAATTACAATATTTACATCATATATATTTAATGCAAACAGGGTCAAAACTGAGGTGTTACAGTCTACCTCTAGGTCTTGAAAACAAGTAGTCCTACCAATGAAAATGTTTTCACACACTAATGCATCGGATCTTAAAGTTATTCTAAATGGATGCTCTGCCAGCGAAGTAAAAGTGTCTTTAGACACTATTGGAAATAGAAAAATAAAACTAGCCAATGGACAAGAGATGAGCACTCACCTATTGTATGATGTAAGGCTCATTTATCCCCACAAGGTATCAAGGAAGCAAGCCCCTCAAGGCTGAGCCTTAGTCATTTTCTGGAAGCCCAAAAGGCTTTCCAAGGCACCTGCTCTTGGAGGCTGGCAAGTTATCAATGAAAAATAAAATTGATGGCTAGAGGATAAGCACTCATTCTTTGTATAATGTACGACTCATTTTCCCCACGGGACAACGAGGAGAGACTGGCCCAAGAAGGTCATGTCTTTGTTATTATCTGGAAGCCCAGAAAGCTTACCAGGGCACCTGCCTTTAGGGATCAACTAGTGAAATAAATGCTGAGCAAATAAAGTATTAAAAAGGTTGCTTGTCTAGAGCCTAGTGGAGCTTTCTCATCATTCCACCCATCTGTGAGACACCACCATGCCCTATTGTTCACCTAGTCCAACTTATGTGTTGTGTTGATCCCCTTGTCCCTTATCCCAGGTGCTTACAGTGTTGAGTCATCAAGTCATCCCTTGGCCTTACCTATTGTTTATGATCCCTTCACCCTTGACTAGCAAAAAGGTTAAATATGTAAATGAGTATACACTAGAGGTTCTTGCTTTGAAGCAACTAATCATTGTGATTTGGATTATTATATATATTGTGCTTATACTTGCCAACAAAATCTAATCGTACTAGAGTGCCACTGCTAGCATAGATAATTGAGCATGCATGTCCATTTGTACTTTGCAATATCAGAATTTAGCACTTGGGTCATCATTTGGTTAATTTGACTTGATCAACCCAGTGTTGGCTAGGCTATGAGCAAGAACCAAGATGAGTTATAGACGAATGTTGATGGTTGATGATTATTTATGGTCTATAGGTGTCCATTAGACATACTCATACTTCAGATGGTGATTTGTTATGATGGCTTGTATTATTTTCATGATTATCGGCATTTACAAGCTTTATTATTATTATTACTGTTCTGACATTAATGGGGCCTCTTATGTACATTTATGATGGACTTATGGTGTATGAGTACACATTCCTAGTTGATTTGGATATTCTGAGTCCATTAGTGCAGTTAGTTTTCAGTTTCAGGCAGGCACAGGATAGATATGGGTCTTTTGGGCTTTTATAGCAGATCTGCCCTATGCTTTGGTGAAGATGTCGACAATTTGCTCGTTTGTGGAACAATGTTGCAGATGAACTATCTTGGCCTCTACATGATGTCAAATCAACTGGTACTTTGTGTTGATGTGCTTGGATCGATCATGGAATCCAAGGTTCTTGGCTAACTTGATTGCAAAAGTGTTGTCAATCAGTAAGGGAGTGGAATTTTCTTGCTTCTACAAATCTTCATGTATCTTCCTGAGCCACGCAATCTCCTTTATTGCTTCAACAACTCCACATATTTTGCTTCTGTTGTCGAATCTGCTGGAACTAACTGTTTGCGTGATCTCCAGGAAATAGTTGTTGATCCAAGACTCATTGTGTATCTAGAAGTGGACACCCCCGTCTCTTTGTCGCCATCAAAGTATGAATTAGTGTAACCAACGAGTTTGAAGTCTTCCACCTTAGTGTACTTGAGCTCAAAATCTTGAGTCCCCTTCAAGTAGCTTAGAACTCTTTTTGCCCAAGGCCATTGTCCTTCACAAGGTTTGTGCATGTATATGGAAAGAATGCCAACAACATAAGAAATATTGAGTCTAGTAGGGGTAAGGTAGATAACGCTTCCTACAAGTTGTCGATACTTTGTTGCATCCTCAAATTCTTTTCCTTCACTTGATGTGAGCTTCAACTTTTGTTCCAATGGAGTTGAGAGAGGGTTGCATGCAAAATCTATTCAACAATTCTCCAACATACTTTTCCAAAGATATGAATATGTACTTAGGATGTTCAGTCACCTCAATTCTTAAGTAATAATGAAGATGCCCGAAATCAGTCATTTCAAAACATTTCTTCAAATCTTTCCTTTATGGATGTTATGTAATCTTCATTGTTCCCTATCATCAAGAGGTCATCTACATATACTACAAGAAATACAATAGACCTTCCAACTTTCTTCACAAATAATGTTGCATCATCAAGATTATAATGCTTGAAATTTAGCTTTAGAAGATGATCAATTAGCTTTTCATATCATGCTTATGGTGCTTATTTTAGGCCATACAAGGATTTAACAAGCTTGCATACCTTGTTTTTTTGTCCCTTCACAACAAAACCTTATGGTTGAGACATGAACACATTTTCCTTCAAGTTTCCATTCAAGAAAGCAATTTTACATCCATTTGGTGGACTTTTCACCCTTTTTGTGTTGCCATGGAGAGCAAAGTGTAGATGGTACCCCATTTTGCTGTGGGGGAGAATGTTTCTTCATAGTCAATTCCTTCTTTTAGTACATAGCCTTTCGCCACAAGCCTTGTTTTGTGTTTGTCAAATAAGCCATCTAATTTGTATTTGTTCTTGTATACCCACCTGCAACCAATTGGTTTGGTTCCAACTGGAGGGCCAACCAGCTTCCTGGTTCCATTCATAATGAGTGCATCATATTCATTTTGCATAGCTTCTTTCCACTCATCACATTTAACAGCTTCTATCAAGAAATTTGGTTCAAAGTTAGCAGATAAAATTAATTCACAATCAAATGAGACATCCTTGTCATCACCTGAGTTATTTGCTTCTCCTCCATCGTCTTGACTTGCTGAATTTCTCTTTCCTGTCTTTCCGACTTCATCTAGATGAAAACTTTCAAGTGTCTTTATGGCCCATTTTAGAATCTTCTTTGATGGTCCAAGTTGATCAGCTGGAGGTGCTTCATTCTCTTCAAGGTTCAATCTTCCAATCCTCTCAATACAGCAATAGAGCAATATGTGAAGCTGCCAAAGCTATGTTGGTTGATCTCGATCTTCCTTTATCTCTGTGGGTTGAAGTTGCATGTACTGTTGTATACATCCAAAACAAAAGCCCTCATGCCATCTTGGGGGAAAGACTCTAGAAGAAGTATTTACAAGCAAGAAACCCACAATTGACCACATGAGGATTTTTGGCACTCCTATGTATATTCATGTCTCAAAAGAAAAGAGGGCTAAGCTAGAGCCTTCCGAAAAGAAAGGCATATTTGTGGGTTACAATGAAAGCTCAAAAGTTTATCGCATCTATGTTCCTAGACAAAGGTACATTAAAGTCAACAGAGACGTGATATTCCATGAGGAAGTTGTGTTTCGCCAAACAAAAGAGCTTCCAAAGGATATAGAAGAATCTCCTTCTAAAAATCCAGATTCAGAAGTTCAGAGGGAGAAAGAAGAAATTGAGCCTCAAAGTCTAGATGTGCCTAAAGAATCTGAAAGACCAGCTGAAGAACTACTTGAGGCTCCTCCTTCCAAAAGGAAACATGCCTGGTACCGAGAAACGATGCAAGAAGCTGAGAAGCATAAAAGCTCCTCTCAAAACTTTCAGAGAAAGCATAAAGCCCCAAAAGTACTCAGGTCTTATGAGCAAGCTCATCAATACAAAATCCTCCACATACAAAGAAGCAGCAAGCCTACAAGTATGGAATGATGCCATGATCGAAGAATATAGTTCAATTATGAAAAATGATGTGTGGGAAGTTGTTCCTAAACCGACACAAAAGTCTGTGGTAACGTCTAAATGGCTTTACAAAACCAAGCATGTTGTTGATGGCGACATTGAAAAGTATAAATCCAGATTTGTAGCTCGTGGCTTCACTCAAAAAGAAGGCATAGACTATGATGAAACTTTTACTCCTGTCGCCAGATATACCACCATCAAAACTATCATCTCCCTTGATGTTGTGTTTGGATAGAAACTCCATCAGATGGATGTAAAAACAGCCTTCCTCAATGGCAATATTGATGAGGAAGTCTACATTGAACAACCATAAGGCTTTGTGACTCATGGGGATAAGTCACATGTGTGTAAACTGAAGAAAGCCTTGTATGGGCTCAAACATGCCCCGAGAGTTTGCTATGCAAGAATTGATGGCTACCTTCACAGCTTGGGGTTCTCCAAAAGTATTGTTGACTCCAATTTGTACTTTAAGGTTGTTCACAACCATCACTTGATCCTAGTCTTGTATGTGGATGACTCTTTCCTTACTTGGGAGGAACAATTGATAGCTCAGTGTAAGAGGGAGCTTACCTCACTATTTTCTTGGCTTAGAGGTCTGGCAAAATCCAGGCGAGATCTTCCTAACACAAGGGAAGTATGCAGTCGATATCTTGCAAAGATTTGGAATGCAACACTACAAGTCCATGAGCGTAACTATGACAACAAACTTGAAGAAGTTACTTGACTCAGCCACCTGTTTACATGACGTGGATTCCACTTTGTATCGATAGCTCATTGGATCCTTGATGTATCTAGTGCACACAAGGCAAGATATTTGTTACACAATGAATGCTCTGAGTCAGTTCATGTCCAATCCGAAGCACATTCACCGGGTAGCTGCTAAACATGTACTCAGATATGTGCGAGGTACTATCACTTATGGGCTCAGGTATACTTCTAGCAGTGGAGTAAGTCAGTCGAATATGCTAACTATGATTCTGCTGGCAATGCAGTAGACCGAAAAAGCACATCAAGTTACTACTTCAGTATGGGATCGACAATGATCTCTTGGTCTAGCAAGAAACAAGCTTCCATAGCTCAAAGCACCAGTTGAGTATATTGATGCTAGTGATGCCTGCAAAGAAGCAGTTTGGCTTAGGAAACTTCTCTCTAATCCGTTTGATGGAAAGCTTGAGTCAACGATTATTCATTCTGATAATCAGAGTTGCATTAAGCTTTCAGAAAACCCAGTGTTTCACAATAGATCGAAACACATTGAAATGAAGTACCACTTCATCAAAGACTTAGTACAGAGAGGCACCCTGAAGCTTCAATACATCCGTACAAATGAACAGATTGCAAATATTTTGACCAAGCCTCTAACATCAACAAAGTTTGTGTACTTTCGTGACAAGCTTGGAATGGCAGAGAATACCTCTCTCGCTCAAAGGCAGTGTTGATTTTTCCTAAGCAGCATCGACAACCATTCTCTGGGAGAATGGAGGCCCCTAGTCACTGACCAAGAATTTGACCCAGTCTGGGACTGAGGAATTCATCCTAGGGCTGAGGGCCATTCTTTGAATGGAGGCCCCTGGTCAGTTACCAAGAATTTGAACTAGTCTGAGACTGGGGGACTCAACCTGGGGATCAAGGCCATTCTTTAGGAGAATGGAGGCACCTGGTCAGTTACCAGGTAATTGACCCAGTATAGGACTGGGGGTCTCATCCTAGAGCTGAGGGCCATTCACTAAATGGAGGCACCTAGTCAGTTACCAAGAATTTAAGCTAGTCCAAGACTAGGGACTCAGCCTGGGGTTGAGGGCCATTCTCCGAAAGAATGGAGGCGCTTCGTCAGTTACCAAGTATTTGACATTGAGTCATTTGATGCAGCCTAGGGCTAAGGCACCTGGTCAGTTACCAAATCATCACCATAAGCCCTAGACTAGGTCTGGGCATGTGATGCACTCCTCTCCTTGATTTATGGGCTATGAGACCTTCTCCAAGGACTAGCTACTCCCGGTTGAGAGACCTAGCACCAGATCTTGGTGGCACGAGAAGATCAAGTTAAAGCATTTAGTAATTCTCCTTATTTATGAAGATGTACTTTGAGTGGGCATGAAGGACCCTAGAGACCACTTGTTTTGACCACAAAATACTTGGAGGACCATCTAACCCTAAGTCTTGGTCCATGAGAAAGACCAAGTGGCACAAGTCAAAATACAAGAAGACCTTTGTACCACAAAAAGATTAAAGTAAAAGGGTTAAAGATGAAAAAGAATCAAACCCTAATGTCAACTCCTAAATATGTGGGACCAACTCAAATGTTTGATAGTCTATAAATAAATGGCATTTGCAAATCATTACACACACAACATTCATCCCTTGACTACTCCATCTTGGACAGAGGCAAAATCCGTGACTGAGATCATCTTATTCACTATTGTTGAAGGAGAGCTTATGGTTGAGTTTTCTATCTTCTTCTTCTTGTCCTAGTATGGCAGCATAGCTTGCTAGGGCATCTCCATTCCCAATCTGCAGTGCACGATGGAGTAGTAACAGCTGCTATAGCAGCTCGCGATGACTAGGGCTTCTTCAATCTACAAGTCACGATGGTGGAGAAGAAAGAAGCAACAAGGCACAGCACCCTCGATGGTAATTAGGGTTCTGGCTCCTGCTCTCTGTGGTGGCCCTGCTACAGTTGCAACCTCTTAGAAGGTCACGAGTAGCAACCAAAGGCTGCTACAACAGACTGCCCACTCTCGCTGGTAGTCTAAGGCAACAGCCTAGTAAACATTTCGGGCAACAGTCACGTACTACAATAGCCCAGTCAACGGTTCGGGCAGCCCAGTCAACAGTTCGAGCAGCAACCCAGTTCAGGCAACAAGTACACTTCGGGCAACAGCCCAGTTTGGGCAACAGGTACAGCTCGAGCAGCAACAACAAATTTTGGGCAGCTCATAACAAAATTTGGGCAACTAGGTGATGATCACAGGAAGCTGCAGTAGAGCTGCTACATGTGTCACTGACACCAACAGAAGGTTGCTAGGGCCTCCTAGTTTTTGGAAAATTTATACATTCATATCAAAATTCTAAGATAAATTTTCTTCCTTCATCTACAAACTCAGTCATCTCATTTAGAGGATGAACTACTAATGCTTTGAGGGTTTTGTCTTTTAAAGGTTTCCCCATGAAAAATCATGTGTTCAACTGTGTGATGCTTGATTGACTACTGTATTTGCCTTACAGTTGTTTGCTTTTCAAGTTCTATCTCTATTACAGTCTGCAATTTTTAAAGAATATCATGCACATGTTAAAATTCAACAATAAAGACAATATGCCTTGGAAATTTTTGAATACCCCAAGAAAATACATCTTATACTTCTAGCAACAAGTTTGTTTCTTTGCTCCTTAGGTATCAAGGCATAACAGGTTGAACCAAAAACTCTGAGATGCCTAACCAGAGGAAGGTGGCCAACCCACATTTCATGTGGAGTCTTGTCTTCAATAGCATGAGATGGACTTTTGTTTCTCAAATATGTTGCACATACTACGACAACACCCCAAAACATCAATTTCACATTCTTGAAAAACATCAGTGATCTTGCCATATTCATTAATGTTCTATTCATCCTTTCTGCTACACCATTTTGTTGAGGATTATAAGGAACTGAAGTTTGATGTGTAATCCCATATTTGGACATATAATCTTCAAATTCATTAGAGGTGTATCATTTACCATTATCAGAATGAAATGTACCAATACGTGCTTGTGCTTGATTCTCTATCCATGCATGAAAGTTCTTGAATGTTTGAAATGCTTCAGACTTTGTCTTTAATAAATATACCCAACACATTCTTGAATAATCATGAACAAAGGTCATGAGGTACTTATTACCATTTGTAGAAAGAATTGGCATGGAGCCACATAAGTCAAAATGAATCAGTTCTAACTTTCTACATACTCTAAATTTTGACTCTTGAAAAGGTTCCTTACTATGTTTGCCTAGTATGCATGCATCACATTTGTTTCTCTATTTAGGAATAGTAGGCAAACCATATCCAACATTCTTTCTTAACAAATGAAGGTTGTTATAATTCAAGTGACCAAATATTGCATGCCACAATAAACTGGATGACAGATTAACTTCTTCAAGCTGAGACATACAGGCAAAGTTTTGAACAGTTGTAGAATAGCCTTTCGACTTTAGCAGCTTTCCATCTTCATACCTAGTCGTGATGACCTTGTTGTCAGAGGATTTCCTTATCTCTACAACTCCATCAAACATGTGGATGGAATGGCCTTGCTATCAAATCTGCACCAAGGACAACAAGCTTATCTACAAGTCTAGAAGATAGAGAACATTCTTTAACACAAAATTAGGGAAACCAGGCAGCTTGATCCAGATTGAACCAATCCCCCTTGGTCTGAGGCTAGATTTGTCTACAAAGTATACTATGCCATTTTCAATGCCATTCAATTCTTCAAAAAAGTCTTTTCTAAAAGTCATGTGAGAAGTTGCACTAGTATCAAGCAGCCAACAATCTTTGAAAGATGAAAGAAAGGTTATTTCACTAGTACCAAGATTACAGGTGCAACTATACAGTGAGTTGATTCATGGGCTTTATCAACCTCTTGATTCATGTCTTCTTTATTTTGATTGTGTCTTCCTTTGATATACTCCCTATAAAGTGTTATGAGCCCATGTATAAGTTAACTAGATTAGCCTTAACCATAACCTAGTATAACAATAAATGAACACAGGTTCACCTTAACCACATACAATAATGATATTAAATGGATCCACCATAACCACATGCCAATATTACTCCATATTCAACATGCTACATCACATGTGTCATCCTTTACACATAAATATAGTGTTTCTAAACCTGTCAATATTTCTTGGCATATAAATCATTATTTCTTAATAATCATTCTTTATCAATTGTCATTTACTTACTTCATATTATTAGGTTTCCTTTAATCAAGGACATTGCATTAACTATTAAAAGTGCATCGGATATTAGTATTTAAGTTTCCTTTCCCTACATTAAAAGCCATTTTTTGTTTATATTTGGTTCCAAGCTCTATTGAAGAAAATAAACAAAAATCCAAATTCATTATTTTAAAATAAGTTGTCCATCTTATGATGGCTGGAATGCAAATGATACCTTTAGTTAATTTCAATCATTTTCTATCTTGTCGTTACTCCCATCATTTTGGGTTAGAAGTGCTCTTCTCGACTTTATGCTTGTTTTGATTTGCCTTGTAGTGTTAAAATAAAGGCTTCAAATAGTGTTTCTTTAAATGCTCAAAGGCTTAAGGTTGTCTTCATGGGCATTCAAACCTTTTGTTTGTCTTTGGTGGTTTAATAAGGGATTTGTTATTTGTGCAACGTTTCATAACTCTTGCATGCTTATTGTGCTTTACAATATCTAATGACTTCAACTCTATTTAATTAACTTGCATTGTTTTTCTTGATACTATATGTACTTTGTAATAAACTTCGTTTTGGAAGAAATAACGTTTTGAAGGTCGAGCATATAGCTTGTTATCCTTTAAGGGTTCCAATGTTGTTTCTAGGTGAATTTCTTAATTTCTTTGTTTTTACTAAAGATTAAGATATTTTGTAGGAATATCGTAATAATTTTCCTAGATATGTTCAAAAGAGAATATTCATCTTCCCCATAAAAGTTGCTAGAAGGCCTGCTCTAAATCAAAATAACTAGCAATTCTTATCAACCATAGATCTAGTTGCAAAGGTTACTTTCAGTACATCAACCATTTTTTTTACTTGATCGTATCCTCTTCTTAAATATATTTTGGAAAAGATATGTCGCTTTTAGTCTATCAAACATGTTATCTATCCTTGAAAGGGCTATCTGCCTCTACCATTACTTTCTTCAAGGATCTATAATCGATGCACATTCTCATGGCACCACCTTCCTTTTCAATCAAATTGATGATTATAATCCATTTAGAACTAGGAGAAAACTATTTATCTTGGCTATTGAGATGATTACAAGCATAGCAAACATGATAATAGAGTTTTGGAATAATATGGCCAAAATGGTTGCCGATAGATTTGAATTGATGGAAGAAAGGCAGACTCCAAAATCAAGTTGAAGATGTCAAATTTTCAAAATCAAAACTTAAATCTATATCTACAGGCAGACAAAGTTTTAAACAAGATGTGTACATTCATGAAATCATTTTTACTACAAAACAAACTTGATAATGCAAAAAGAGTTGTTAGCAAATAGGTGGGAGGGCAACATGATGAACAAAACCACTTTTTCAAACAAATCAAAGTTGGCTCCATTATCAATGTTGTGGATGAAACTGCACTTCCACCAAGTGCCTTTAACCAAAAGAGAATGAAGTGGGTCTCCAATAGAGAAAAGGGTAAAAAGGGAAAATTCAGCCAATTATATATTCCCTTGGTTGCTCTCTTTCTTGTTCAATTTCATTTGTTGCATGACAGTCCCAATTTCCAAAAAATGGTCTAGTTTGGAAGCGACCTTCTCTTTTGTTACAAAGACTACTACAACAAATTAATGTTTAACACATACTTATTGACAAAAATTATGTTATAGCTAGGTAGGTAATATCACAACAGCTACATATGGTCATGATACAAACTCAACTATTGTTATAATTCAAGCCACAATAGAAACAGATGTCCATTTATCTCCCTTTTATATAACCTATTAATATGACAACACCTCTCTCTTTTAACCAAAAAATACTTTAAAATTGCTATTTTCAAGTTTTTAAAGCCTTTATTGATTCCCACATTTATGCTGCCAAAGCAAGGAGCTTCCACTTCAGCCCTGTTATTGATAGCTTGGCCCAAAAAAGTCTCATAGCATGGGACTCTAATGCCTATCATTTCTGAAGGTACCCCCACAACCCACAATGCCCTAATTTCCCTTAGAGGCCCTCCCAATGTTTCACTTTACTTTTCCCAGCTTGAACAGTTTTATGTCACTAAGGTCTTATTCATTATAACCGTGGCATTTCCATCAACAAGATGATAGAACTCTTCCAGATTCTGATTTCATGGTATGCTCTTCTCAAATTCATATATGGGTTTGATAACCTCATTTTCCTCCCTTTATTTTATCTATTTCAACAATGATTGTTTTTATTTCCTTCCAACATTTATGTGATTCTCTTTCATATCCCCAAAAGTTTCTATTATTTTTCTCTATCAAATTTCAAGCATCTGAAAGCTATATTCAAATGGAAAGGAGGTGTGTGGCCACATAGAAATCATCTCATTAAAATTTTCAGGCAAATTTACCTAAAAGCTATAGTCACTCCACAAGCTTCACTGAATTAAAATGGTAGGGGAACAAGTGATAAGTAAGTGATTAGGGGATTCGTCCACTTGCTTACACAACATCAGCTTAGGCCAAACAATCTTCTTTTTTTCTTATCACATCTTGTGTTGGGATTCGACCTTCAGTTACAAGCTAGATAAAAACCTCCCTTAGACCAGAGCATATTGCTCAGGATTCAGTTCTGCTTTGTGTCTCTTTGTGTTGGATAAGATTATTCATTTAAGTTAGGTCGTTTGATTTGACCATATCATTTCCCCCTTTTTCCTTGTATAATATAATGGAAATGGTTTTAGCCATTAAGTGCTTTTGAAGTATTTATTTTCACTGTTTTATCAAGGCCAATGAGCATTTGACAAGAGGAAGCCAATTCAAGATATAGTAATGTTCAAATTCATTTCAAAAAGCCTTTGATTAAGGAAATCGTTAAGCATACAAAAACCTAGGTCCCTTGAGAGCTTGCTTTACTTCTTGCTTTACCTCAAAAAGACTTTGAATTATTATCAACTAAAGTTTCTATTCCCTTTTAAACTTTCGGAATACACCATCTCTTTAATAAGAAAAAGTGAGGTGTGTGTTTTGCATAAATGGTGAAGTTCAAACTTCATAAGCCTTTTTATTCCTTATATTAACACCACCGAAGAATAGCTCCTAAAGCAATGATCCATCCATTTCAAACCTCCTCTACCTAGGCATTTATGAAAAGGATGAAGACAAACAATTTCCAGGGCATGTGAATGGCTTAAAATTTGTTGAAATTTGCATAATTCGCTTTCTTGAAGAGGCTTATCAGTTGATGCTAAACTTTAAAGGTCACGAAGAAGTCAACAACCAAAGACCATAGAAAGAACTTTGCAAAGAAAAAGATTCAATGGTGGAAGTTACAATTCCACACAAAAAGTGGAATATGCATGAGATGAGAGGTTTAGGAAACAAATGAAAACAATACTCTAGGGAGAGAACCAGTTAAAGATTGTGAAGGATTCAAAAGACAAGTAAGAAGCTTTGGCAGATACAAGCACAAAACATGCTTCTACGTAAGTGGAGATGAACAACACAAATCATTTGAGTGTCTGCAGCAAGAAGGCACACACAGAAATGAGCAAAGAACTCAATAATCACAAGGTAGCGATTAGGACAAACAAATAACTGAAACAAGAGCAAAACATGGAAAATATCAGACAGCACACAAAGGAACAATCCCACCAACAAAGCGAAAAGAACATCAAAAGAAGATGGATAGCTGAGAAAAAATGTCTTCAGAACCAAATGTAAAATTTGGAGGTAAGTGTTGTAAAGTCATTATTTATCATGGTATGTTTTCAAAACCAAATGTAAATCTGGAGATAAGTGTTGTAAGGTCATTATTTATCCTGGAAGCACAATAAAAATGGTCATGGTAGAAAAGTTTAAGAAATGGAACTTAGCATGACAAAGCACAAATCTACCAACCCAAAACAAGAACATATCACATGCAACCTATGTTGCACGAGTTTCTAAAACCAAAATATGGGGAAGACAGGGGAATGGGTGTCCAAAATGATTTGATTTTGCTTCAAGAGAAAATTAGTGATGGTGAGAAGGTGGTAGGGGATTTGGAGTCTCTATTATATGGGTTGGATTTTAGATTTGTGGATGATAGGTCTGGGAGTTTGGTCTCAAGGTGGAGAAGCAAATCTGTACTTAGTACTAACAACTAGTATGTGGCTTCAAGTTTGGGGTTGGAGCTATTCTCTCAAGAATTGGGAAATGAATTGCTAGTCTTGAATCTTTACAGACCAGACAATGATCGAGTAAGCTACAAGGAGGAGATTTTGAGCAAAGGTTTATGGAGTAGGGAGAAAATCATTTTGTGGGTTGACTTGAATTTCATTGTGGGAAATTCAAAGATCTAGGGTGCACATGCTCAATTGGATGTCATGTCCAATTTATTTCTCCAATGATTGGAAGAGAGTGGATATCATGTCCATTTGACATCAAGCCAATGAAACTAACACCTACATAGAGGAACAAGCAAACCAAGGATGGTTCGATAGATTCTTGGTTTCCAAAGGTCTGTTGGAAGATACTCTTAGGCTAAAGCAATGTATTGATGTTGTGGGTGAATAAAATTGCCATAGCAAGGGGCCTCCTAGCCCCATTAAATTTAACATTGGGTGGTTAGTCAAGAAGGACCTTGCCCAATTGGTGAAGGAGCTCTAGGTCCCTCATGATGCAACTCATTTAGCTTCAACTGCTATTCAATTTGAAGTTGACCTCAAAAAAATAAAACAAGTTGTTATTGTATGGGCACATGGAAAAAAGCTTAATGATGATAAGGATCTTACAAAAGTGGAGAAAAGGCTGGAAGACTTGTAAGAAAATTATGGGTCTAGGTTATTGTCAAAAGATACAAAACTAAGATTCCCCATTCAGATCAAAAAAGAAGGAAGTTGTTGAATGAGAAAGAGGTTGCAACTTGCATGAAGGTTGAAAAGTAGGACATGCTACCCCTTGACATGTAGGGGTGACTTAATCGTTGCCTATGAGATCTCCCATCACATCTAGTAGTTTTACAAATGAGATTTATGGTTTACCCATGGATGTTTTTCAAAGACACTTTCAACCTACTCAAATCACCATGATATGTGCCAAAGATCAATGAGAACATTCAATTGACACCAAGGTCATGGCATATGCTATCTAGTTGAGTGATAGTAAATGCTTTTGTATGTGGACAAGATCATGAGGGGTTGATGGTGTTACTCTACAATGGCTTATGCATTCTAGATGGTTGTTTCATAGCTAAGGATGCATTGTGGTGTGGTTATAATTTTTCCTTAGATCAAGTGTATGACCCTGTGAGACAAGTGTAACCCTAGGAATTTGTGTATGACACTCATTTAATTCCATTTACAACATTTTACCTAGCCATTTTTCATGCCATCTCATTCCACTAGCCATTTCACCCATTTCCATCATGTCCCCCTTTTGCAATTGACTTATCATATGTTGTGTTCCAAGGTCCCTATACTATTCCCATCTACGAATGCCTAAGCGAAAGTTAAAAGAGTCAAAGTACTCTAGGGATGATGCTACTAAGATATAAATATAATATATGTGAGCAATGTCCCCTTGCAAAAAGCCAAGTTCCCTATGTCCCAGGTTATCAAAGCCAAATCTAAAGCAAAGGGACTAAAAATAATAATAATAAGGCATTACAAAAAAGTGGTGCAAGGAAAGAGTAACTCAAGAAAAAGCTCTCCCTACTAAGACACACATGTGGAAGAAAAATCATTAACCCCTAGTTCTTGAAAGGTAAGGGGTAGACCTAGCACTCAATCACATTTCTATGATGGTTACTTCACAAACACCCTTTCGTAGCATCACATTCATTTCATCACCCTAACCTTACTTACAAACTTAGGAAATGCAATTGATCTTTGGGGGTATAAGATGAAATATGGATTAATTATGGTCACACTGTGGTAATTCTAAGGTTAATGGGATAATAAATCAAAACTGAGTGAGTTAATTAAAAAAGTGCACTTGATAACCTAAGTTACTTAACACAAGGACAAAGGACACGGAGGACACGAAAATACGAGTACGAGTATTCGACACAAAAATACCACTTACTCATGGAGTGAGTACATAGGAGGGGCCGTAGGGGTTAATCATTATAACGGCTCACCAACCTAATCATCATTACATTCATCACAATCGGCTTACTGAGAGCATACATCCGACAAGAATTGAACTAGAGTCGAGAGCGCAACAACAACAACTCCCTACCACCCAAGATACAACTCATGGATGATATATATATATAGACAATTAGATGCATTTTTTTGTAGAAACTAGAACATTTACAAATATTCAATAAAAATTACAATCAATACACATTACACATTTACAAATCATAATGCATATGTCAATGATAGACCTAATTGAAACCCCCATTAGCAAAAAGTGGTAGACCTCACTCCACCATTGGAACAAGGGAAAAGGCTAGTTATTGGCTTCCCCCACCCCCACTGTTGGATGCCCACGAGAGGCATAAGAAATCCAACCAAAATAGGACTATTTCTATTTGATTATATTACGTGGATGGGGGCCACACACTGTTATTATCTTTTGTCGTTACTAAACACCCTTTATATTTTAGATTATGCCACTTACAATGATGATGCCACTTAGATTGAATACCATGGGTAGGAATAGAAATAAGGGGTAACCTCCCATATGTGAAATGAATGCCCTTGTGATGTTGTTTATGGAATGGTGTGCTTCCTGACTTGATTGTAACACGTAAATGTACATGGAAGAATAATAAAAATACATCACAACTAAGAGCCAAACAATGTAATATGTAAATGCATATGGAAGAATAATAAAAATACATCACAAACTACAGACAAAGAAGGATGACAAACATGGGGAGCTATAATTCCATCAATGCAATGGGTTCTCATAGACTCATAAAATTTCTCATTAAATCATCAAAATCAAACTCAAAATGTATTACATAAATGTCGAAATGCCACTAGCAAATACAAAAAGGGGTAGATCAAGATGGAAAACCTTCTAATGCTCTTCGCCTACAAAAAAAAACTCTCAGAGCTCAAGCCTCACTTAAAAATGTGAATGAATGAAGGTAAAATTGTTTTTTTATAGGTTTTTTGGCTTCGATGTGTCTTATTTTAGGGACATGGTGCCTTGTGGTTGGGACACATCTTGACACGATATCAGACACATGTCCTAAAACAAGAAACATCCAAAACACATGTCTGACACCACGTCAAGATGTGTTCGTGTTCGACACGATGACACAAGACACGATGACCCATCTGGACGTGTCTGACATCACAGTTGATAACTTTTTATTTTAATAAATACATATTTAAAGGGTTTTTTTTAAGTCATACATTATATTGTATAACACTTGGTGATTTACCATTGTTGACTTGATTGTCTCCTCTTAGATGATGCATCCTCTTCCTTCATGCACATGTGGGAGTCTTGAGGCACATGTTCTTCATCTTGATTGGCATGTGTTAGAGGGCCAACCCTTTTTCACAATATATCGATGGCATAGATGAGTTGGAATGAGGTTTGTCCACGTTTTGGACCTTTCGCAAACTTCTTGAGGAGTTGGTTGCACATTTTCTTGGAGCACTCTAGGGTTTTTTACTAATCTTGGACCCTTGAGACACTCGGCATCTGAATTCATGAGAGCACTCCATCATTTGAAGTGGTTTCATTAATGGTTTGACTTGTTTAAGTGGTACATTGCACTTTGGGGGACTCATTCATGCCACACGTGCCACCTTCTCATGCAGCATATATCACATTTGACTTGGCTTATTAGAGGGTGACCCTATTGAGATGGTTTGGGCACATTGTTTCATGCATTTTGATGAGGGTGCACCTCTTTGTAGTGGTTGATTAGCCAAAACCATGGGGTTTTGGACCTAGCTTTTATTATTTTGACCACATCCTTTAGCATGCTCCTCCTTTGGAGTTTTAGTTTTATTTCTCATGTATTCTCTCTCTTATAGAATGTTGTGCCCCCTCACATGGTTAAGAACTTAAGGTTGTTAGGGATTTGGAGTTACACTTTTGGCATGTTAATCATTTCACGAGTGCATTTTATTATTTTTCTCTTGAGTTAGTTAGTCCCTCTTCTTAAATAAGGGACTCCTCTCATTATAAAGGTTGCTAAAACTTGGAGGATAAAACTACCCTTGCTACTATTTCTTAATTTTTGGGGTATTGGGTAAATATCAAAGAAGTTAATTGGAGCTATAGGTGCTTGATGTTTTGCATGAGAAAATTGGGGTGAGTTCTTTACTTTTTAAATTCAAAGTCTTGCTAATTTTATTTACTAGATAGCATTATACTTAACTCATGATATATGTTACTTGTAGTAGGACTGCTAATCTTTGCATGCAAATTTACTTGAAGGTATCAAGATTTAATGTTGCCTTTGGATAGGAAGAATCACATATTTGGCTATTAAAGATTAGGATAATGGTTTGAGCTCTTCTACCCTCTCCTTCTCTTTGATCACCAAATCTCCACATGTTATCTTAATGACCCCATTTCCCCCTCTCCAAACAACTAGCCACTAGTCAAGTGATCTAATTCTCCCTTTTAGCCATTTAAAACATTTAATTTATTTATTTTAAAGTTTTTCTAAATCTAGAATTAATCTCACATCTCAAGCATAAGACTAAACAAAAGAATTAGGAATAACTAGTTCAAAGCTTGTCTTGAGGGCTCCAACTTATCTCTTTCCATTTATAACATATATTTCATGATTTGCATGTTGAAAATTCATCTTAGAGCAATATATGGTAAATTTTTGCTTGATGATTAAATCACATATATGAGATAAATGTTTTAATCTAATTTAGAGCTAGATTGGTGTTTTATTCACCATGTAAATGGGGTTGAACTTTTAATTGTTTTGAGTCATTTTCTTTACATTATTTATACAACTTTTGGACAGTTTTAAGAATTCAGATCTTAGGTTACCTCTACATGGTTTTATGGCATACATCACTCACAACATGCAAATCTGAAATTTAATCATTGTTGTTAACATGATAAGCACAACTTTCTTTACATGTTGATGGCATGCACAAGTCACTCGATGCAATTTTAACATTTACACTTTAAGCACATAGTTACTTGCTATTTCCTAACATCTTTACACTCAACTTCACTCATTCAAGTTGGCTGGAAATAATATATTGTTATTAACCACAATTTTCTTGCAAATTCATCATTGGGTTAATTAACAATATCTAAAGTTGGGAGGATATTTCCAAAATTAATGGTTACTTTATTCTATTGGCAAACCCAACAATGGAATAAGAGTTTGCGGTTCCTAAAGCTACATTTACTCAAGTAATTTTCAGATTTACTTGCATTTTTATCAACACGCATAATGTTGTCACAATCTTCATTACCGGTTTAAAGGAAGCTTATTTTTATTGCTAATCATTAACACTCAATTCATCTTATAACATAGTTTTAAAAACCGGCAAAGCCAAAACCGAAACCGATCGGTCAAACCAACCAACTAAACTAAGGCCATAAACCGGTACAAAACTCGGACCGAGGATTGGTTCAGTGACAAACTGACCGGCCCAAACAATGAACCGGCCGATTCATGACCGAACCGGTCCTAATCGGTCGAGTCTGTAACTAACTAGCCGACTTATAACCATTTACCTCTGCAAGGCCCCAAAAGATAAACCATTTGTTTTTTAATTAAAAAATAAAAACTAACCTAAAAAAATTTGGCGAACCTAAAAAAATTTGAAAAATTCGTTTAGGTTCGACCAACCTGATGCCAAACCTCATGTCAAACCTGAAGGCAGCTAGTTCGCCAAACTGCTTAAAAAAACCTAGCGCTAAAGGTTCAAGCGCGGGTTTAATCGTTTACTGCGGGGCTATTTCACCCTCTCGACTGATAAGGTTGAGCCACTGCCACAAAACGCACTCCGACGACAAAGAATACACTCTTCGACTCCCGAGTTGCAAGCATCCTACGAGTCGCAACATTGAGTCAAAGCTCTAGCTACTATGTGTTAGCTGCAACCCATTGGTTGATTGTTGAGAGATTGATTGGAATTTGGAGGCATTCACAGTATCTTTGGTGCGTTGACCCTCGGACCTCAGCTGTTCATTCGGAGCCACGAGCTATTCATGGCTGGTGGTATCCCAATGGCTCTTAGATTTTTTATTTTAAGTTTCATTGTTGTTTATTTTTTTTAAATAATGTTATAGTTCATAATATATTAATAATAATAATAATATATATATATATACTATTACTATTAATATAATTCATTAATGTTTATTTTTTAAATTTTTTATGTTATAATTCGTAATATATATATATATATATATTACGAATTATAACATAAAAAATTTAAATATATAAAGTAATGGACCTTTAAATGTTTAAATATATAGAGGTTCATTTGTATACATTTAGAAAAAATAAAAATAATATATATATATATACAAACGAACCTCTATCGAACCCCATCTGAACCTCATCGAAAAATTAGAACCCGAATCTAACCTGAAGGTAGTCGAACCTGAACCCAAACCTGAACCTTATGACATAGCTCATAACTACAATCCACCCTGATTCAATTTTGAAACCTAAGTAATCTGCCTCGTCTCCAAACACTTAGTTGCTTGTAAGGAACCCCCCCTAGTGATTTATTCAAGTCACTAGTGCTATAGTTCATAATATAGTAATAAAAATAATATATATATATATATATATATATATTGTGGAAATTGAACCCAAGTGATAGAACAATTGCACTCACAAAATTGCTAATCAAATATGCAAATTTACACACAAAGGAGACTGAAATTGGAGCATAACACTAATCTGTATTGAATAAGTGTACAATAGCCAACCTTATGAAGTCATAGGCTGCTGCAATATATAATTACATGAGAGATTCGAATGCATAAGGATGCCATTCGAAATAGTCAAAAAGCAAGCTTACTAAATCTAGTCAAATCCCCCATAGGTGCATAAAGCAGTTTCCAAATCTACCTAGAGGCTCACGAATTGGCAAAGTCAAGTAGGCAAGCTAATAAGTGATGGAAAGACAACTCATACATGCTTTTATTAGGAGAAAAGAATGGAGGATGATGAAGGCAAAAAACAAGTCAACCACACCTAGTCTTACTTTCCCTTTTGCCATAAATCTCAATAAAGCAAGCAACTTAGCAGAAAAAGCAAATATGTGCTAGGGAGGATCTGAAATAAAGCAGTTATGCTAAATATGGATTCCAAGAGGTTTCCCAAGCGCTCCATGACTCAGTTTTAGCAAGTTTGACTTCTAGGACATGTGGAAGACAACTTGCATAGAGTGGAATAGTGGAAACTAGGCAAATAAGACAAAAATGGATTAATTAATGTCTAAAGTAGCTAACTATGGGTTGATTATTCTAACACCCCCCGTTAAGCCTAATTTTATGAGTAGATATCAGAAAACTATAAGGCCTAGCAACAAGGCTTAGTCACCCTTTATATACTGCATGTCCATTTAACCAAGGAAAGAGGCAAAAACCCAGTGGAAAAATCCTCCCTTAAACATGGACAGTAAAACAAAATTTGAAAATCTTGTCATCAATCATGTTTCACAGCATGATCAGCAATCCCTAGCAGTGATTTGAGATTGCTGAATGTCTTCTCACAAAAAACTTTGGTGAAGATGTCTGATACTTGTTCTGAAGATGCACAAACGAGTAGGTAAATGGTGCCATCATGCACAAGCTGTCTGATGTAGTGCATATGGATCTCAATGTGTTTGGTTCTCTATCTCTGAACTGGATCATTGCAGATTCGAATGGTGCTCTGATTATCACAATAGATAATAGTTGAAAACTCTGATTCGAAGCCACACTCACCAAGTATCCCCTGCAACCATAAATATTGAGTTGTTGCATTTACAACTCCTCTATACTTTGCTTCTGTAAATGAGAATGTTATAGCACTCTGTTTCTTGCTTGACCAGTTGATTGGTCCTTCAACAAGCATGAACACATATCCTGATGTTGACATTCGATCTGTGTTGTCACCTGCCCAATCACTATCAGTAAACCCAATCAAATCAAGATCAAATTTAGCTTTGTAGAAGTTCCCATGAGTTCTTGTTCCCTGAACAAAGTTAAGGGTCCTTTTGGCTGCTCTCCAATGGATCTCATGAGGCTGATCCATGTATCTTGAAGCCACACTTACTGCATAAGAAAGATCAGGTTGAGTGTGTGTAAGGTAAAGCAAACACCCAATCAACTGCCTATACAGTGTATTATTTACCATAGGAGAAAAAACTGCTTCTTCAAGCTTAACTCCTAAAAGAAAGGGAGTCTTGCTTGGATTGCAATCTTTCATGTTGAACTTGTTCAGCAAATCTAAAGCATACTTGGACTGATGTACTTTTATTCCATGTTGGGATTGAGCAATTTCGAAACCCAAGAATGGGCTCAACAACCCCAAATCAGTCATAGAAAATGCATGGTTCATTGCATCCTTCAAGGAGGCAATCTCTTTCTTTGAACTTCCTGCAATAAGAAGGTCATCCACATACAAGACAATAATCATCAAAGAAACATGAATCGGCTTCAAATAAACATTAGGATCAGACTTGCATCGAACAAAACTCAATGACAGCAGAAAGCCATCAATCTTGGCATACCAAGCCCTGGGGGCTTGCTTAAGCCCATACAATGATTTCTTTAGCCTGCACACAAAAGATGGATTAGTAACAAACCCTTGAGGTTGCTGCATGTAAATCTCTTCAATGAGATCTCCATTCAGGAAAGCACACTTCACATCCATGTGATGTACCTCCCACTGCTTTGAAGCAGCAATGGCTAAGGCTAGCCTGATGGAGTCCATCTTTGCCACTAGTGCAAAGGTTTCATTGTAGTCAATACCATGTACCTGTGAGTTGCCTTTGGCTACCAATCTGGCCTTATATTTCAAAGGTGAACCATCAGCAGCAAACTTAGTTTTGAAAACCCACTTACATTGAACTAGCTTCCTCCGTGGGAGAAGATCAACCAGTTCCCAAGTGTTGTTCTTCTGGAGTGAGCTGAATTCTTCTTTCATGGTTGTTTGCCATCTTGGATCATGTGTTGCATCTTCATATGTCTGTGGGTCTGATTCAACCATCAGATAGCACTTCTCTGCAAACAAAGGGTCTTTCATACACAGGGCACTCTCAAACTGAGATCTATTCCTCCTAGGATCACTAGGATTTCCAGCTAGTTCCCCAGCTGCATGAATGGTCTTTGCTGCCCATTTTGGTCTTGTAGGATTGTCAAGATCTGCAATTAAATCATCATTATCAAACATATCAGAATCAACAAACTCATTTGTCTCTTCACTTACATTCAATGGTTCTGGTGATGAAGAAGACCCTCCAACTTCAACTGCTGCTAAAGGCTCTTCTTGGAACTGAACACTCCTTTCAATGAAGGCTTTGTTTGTGCTCAAGTTGATCAGCTTGTACCCTTTTGAATCTTCAAAATACCCAACAAATAGGCACTCTTGGCTTTGGGGCTGCAAAGCCTTTCTCTTTTCAGTTGGAATTCTAGCCCAAGCCTTTGAGCCAAAAATCTTGAAATGGGTCACATCTGGCTTGTGCCCACTCCAAGCTTCGAAAGGAATCATACCATCAAGCTGTTTATGAGGCACCCTATTCTGGATATAGAATGCACAGTTTATAGCCTCAGCCCAAAACTTTGGTGGCAAAATCTTAGCCTCCATCATACAGGTTGCTATCCCCTTCAGTGATCTGTTCTTTCTCTCAGCAACACCATTTTCTGTGGTGTGGAAGGGATTGAATGCTGCATCTTCACAATATTGAATGAACTCAGACTTGACATACTCACCACCATTGTCAGATCTGAGGATCTTGAGTCTCCTCCCAGACTGGTTTTCAACCAAAGCCTTAAAGACTTTGAAGAGGCCAAAAACTTCAGACTAGTGCTTCAGGAAGTAAACCCAACAATATCTAGAAAAGTCATCTATGAAGGTCAATGCATATTTGGCTTGACTCATTGACATATAAAGAAATGGACCAACAACATCACTGTGGATCAACTCAAGAGGTGCAGAGGTTCTCTCATGACTAGCTCTCTCAAATTTATGCTTTGGGTGTTTTCCTAGGATACAACCTTGACAGACTCCCTTGAAAAACTTAATCTTTGGTAACCCTATGACCATTTCTTTTTCACTTAGATCAGAAAGATACTTATAGTTAAGATGGCCAAATCTTTCATGCCAAAGCTTGCTTGCCTCATTAGCATGAATCGAAAGAGCAAAGGGGTTTGAGTAGGGTAGAAAATGTGAAAACATGTATACCTTCGAAGTGTGATCTACAACTCCTTTTGCAATGACTTTACCATTCGAGATCTCTGTGATCTCAACATCATCAAGGGAGAAGATGACTTTCTTTGGAGACCCTGTGTGAGTCATCTGATACACTGACAAGAGGATAGAGGCAAGACCTGGAACATACAATACATTACTGAACTTACCATGGTCAAGATCAATCCTTCCTTTCCCCAAACTGTCAGTGAGAGAGTCATCTCCCAGCACTATTGATGGACCTTTCGACATGTCAAGAGAGGAGAATGCCTCCTTGGTCGAAACCATGTCTTGAAGCTCCAGAGTCTATGATGAAGCTAGGTGAGCTTGATGTGCCAGCAAACAAAGCATGTACTCTCTCTCTGTCCTCTGAATTTGATCCTCCTTCCCTCTTCTTTGAGCAATCAGGAAGGGAGATATTATTCTTCTCGAGGAGTTGGGTCAACATGTCAATTTGCTTCTTCATGCAAGAGCTTTCAAGATGATAGCCCTTACTGCAGTATGCGCACTTGCTCATTTCTCCTTTGTTCTTCTTCTTCTGGAAGTTCTTCTTGGAGCCTTGGGGCTCCTCTTGAGACTTGTTCTTGTCTCTCTTTTGCTCAGGTGGCTTCTTAGCTTTTTTCTTGCCTTTTGAATCTACCCTTGAATCTCCAGCAACCAAAGCTTGGTCTTTGGAAGGTTTGATGGTGCCCATCATCACCAGTTTATCTTGTTCTTGTGTGAGGGATTCCATGAACTCCGCAAGCTTAAGCATCTTCCAGGCTCGAGCCGTCAACATGGTGGCATGGAAGGTCGAAACAAACACTGAATAGTCAAAGCCAAGCTTCGAGAGTATGGCCAAAACTAGTTGCTCTTCCTTCTTTTCAATTCCACACTGTTTTAACTGCAAAACAAGGGTTTTAAACTTGGAAAAGTAGAGTTGCAAGGATTCAAAGCTGCTAGGACTCAAAGAGATCAATTCATTCTCGATTTGATGTCCTCTCATCTCATCTGTCTTACCAAAAAGCTCTACAAACTTCTCCCATACTTCATTAGGTGATGTCAATCCATCAAGGTGGAAAAGGAGGTCTCTTGATATGCTCAGACACAAAAGACCATAGGCCTCATCCCTCCTGTTGTGCCATTTAATTTTCTCTGCAGCTGCATTGGGCTCTGCTTCAGTTGCCATAGTCACCCTGTAGAGACCTTTCGCTCTCAACAGTATCTCCATCTCTGCTTTCCATTCAAAGAAATTAAATGGAGTCAAGATGATCTTCTGAGATTGATCCATAGCGCAGAACTGTGCCCTTCAACCAGCAGAATGTGCTCCCAATCAAGATGTCGAACCTGCAATAGCAATATGGAAAGAGAGAAATCGATCTATAAAGGCTCTGATACCATGTGGAAATTGAACCCAAGTGATAGAACAATTGCACTCACAAAATTGCTAATCAAACATGCAAATTTACACACAAAGGAGACTGAAATTGGAGCATAACACTAATCTGTATTGAATAAGTGTACAATAGCCAACCTTATGAAGTCATAGGCTGTTGCAATATATAATTACATGAGAGATTCGAATGCATAAGGATGCCATTCGAAATAGTCAAAAAGCTGGCTTACTAAATCTAGTCAAATCCCCCATAGGTGCATAAAGCAGTTTCCAAATCTATCTAGAGGGTCACGAATTAGCAAAGTCAAGTAGGCAAGCTAATAAGTGATGGAAAGACAACTCATACATGCTTTTATTAGCAGAAAAGAATGGAGGATGATGAGAGCAAAAAACAAGTCAACTACACCTAGTCTTACTTTCCCTTTTGCCATAAATCTCAATAAAGCAGGCAACTTAGCAGAAAAAGCAGATATGCGCTAGGGAGGATCTGGAATAAAGCAAATATGCTAAATATGGATTCCGGGAGGTTTCCCAAGCGCTCCATGACTCAGTTTTAGCAAGTTTGACTTCTAGGACATGTGGAAGACAACTTGCATAGAGTGGAATAGTGGAAACTAGGCAAATAAGACAAAAATGGATTAATTAATATCTAAGGTAGCTAACTATGGGTTGATTATTCTAACATATATACTATTACTATTAATATAATTCATTATTGTTTATTTTTTATGTTATAATTCGTAATATATATATATATTACGAATTATAACATAAAAAATTTTAAAATATAAAGTAATGGACCTTTAAATGTTTAAGTTATATATATATTAAATGTATACAAACGAACGTCTGTCGAACCCCATCTGAACCTCATCGAAAAATTCAAACCCAAATCGAACCTAAATGTCGTCAAACCCGAACCTGAACCTTGTGACATAGCTCATAACTACAATCCACCCTAAATCAATTTTGAAACCTAAGTAATTTGCCTTGTCTCCAAACACTTGGTTGCTTGTAAGGAACCCCCCAACAAATGAACCTCTGTCGAACCCCATCTGAACCTCATCAAAAAATTCAAACACAAATCAAACCTAAAGGTCGTCAAACCCGAACCTGAACCTTGTGACATAGCTCATAACTACAATCCACCCTAAATCAATTTTGAAACCTAAGTAATTTGCCTTGTCTCCAAACACTTGGTTGCTTGTAAGGAACCCCCCTAGTGATTTATTCAAGTCACTAAAGAGAAAGGAAGTAATTGGTGGCATTTGCATTACTTCCATAGTTGCACTTAGCTAGAGCCTTCTGAGACTTTACATTTGTGGTGTTAGTTTTTTAGGCAACAAGGCACTCTAGCTCAAAAAAGGTGATGAACTCAAAAGAAAATTATCAATATGCAAAGTTTAGGAAGAATATTAATACAATTTGGAAAATTTAAAAGCCCAATGGGACAAAGGATTGTAAATTTGAGGGTATTGAAAAGACGAGCAAATCACTATGATTCACTTTTGAAGGCTAAAGAAAGGGCTACAATTGTAGAGGTTAGAATGTCCCAATTTTTTCCTAGCTTTGTCAATGAGGAAGAGAATCATCTTCTTATGGAGAAAGTGTTTAAGATGAACTACAAGAAGTTTACACAACTTCCAAAAGGACAAAATTCCTCATCTTGACGGTTGGCCAATTGAATTCTTTGTGGGCTTTGACTAGACTTTGGAGGAGGATCTTTTAAGAGTTGTCAACGAATCAAGAACTTTTGGGAAGGTGTTAGCAACCTTCAACACGACATCCATTGCTCTTATTTTGAAAAAGAAAATCCCCTATCCTTTAAAGAGGCTAACACACCTTGGATTTTGTGTTTCTTTCATCTACTGGGTGATGAGTTTTATGTCTTCAATATCTTTCTCTACAGTAATCAATGGAGTTTCTTCAAAAAAAAATAAGCCAAGTAGGGGGTTAAGACAATGTTGTCCCTTGTCCCCTATACTTGTTCTTATTATGGCACAAGGATTGAGCAAAGCCTTACTAGATGCAAAGAGAAATGGAGCCTTTAAAGGGATGCAAGTGTAGGTTTCTATGTATTTATCACATCTCTTGTTTCTTTATGATTTCTTAATTGTTTGTGATAGCTTGAGAAGAGAATTGAAAAAGTTAAAAGATTTGTTGGAACTCTATTGCATATCTACCAAGATGGTGATTAATGCAACTAAGTCTTCAACATCCTTTAAAGCGGTTAAGGAAGAAGTGTTTTATTTCTTGCATTTGTTTCCTTACAATAGAGTGGAATTGAATGAAGGATTGAAATACTTGGGTTCTATGCTAAAACCTAATGAATATTTAAAGTAGGACTGAAAATGGTTATGGGAAAATTTGAAAAAATAAATCCTCTTAGAGTTTTAGGTGGTTATCTAAAGGAAGCAAGTCCACACTAGCCAAAGTTGGTTTGGAGGCCATAAATATTTATTGGATGTCTCTGTGTTGGATCCCTAAGGGGATTCTTGAGTGAATGAGGAGAATCAATTTCAATTTCCTTAGGTCAACAAGTGGCAAGAAAAGAGGCATTTCTTGGGTCAGGTGGCAAAAATTAGTTGTGTCAAAAGCTCTTGGAGGATAGGGTCTTAAGAATACTTTTCTCTTTTCAATGGCTTTGGCAACCAAGAGTGTGTGGAGACTTCAATTTTATTTGTAGCAACAAAACCAAATTAAAGCCAAGAACCCAATGGTAACATATGTGCAACAAAAATCAATAACCCCTAAAGTGACATTCAAGGTTCATTGTTATAAGCAACAAAGGCAAAAGTAAAGTAAAAGGAAAAACAAAATGAAAAAATAAATTAGCAAATAACCCCAACCAACATAGGTGTACAGAATGTTTTTGAAATGTTACAATGTAGACAAGTTGTAGATAATAACACTTAGATTGATTGATTCAAAAGAGACACGACCCTTTTAGACAATAAAGTAGCTAGCTACCAATTGTGTTGGAACCATCTTGGGATTGTATTAATTGCTAACACAAAAAAGCCTATTGACTACAAGTACCTTGAATGCTGGCATTACAAACAATTGCTATTAGACAATGCAAAACAAGAAAGATCCCTTGTAGGGAATATCAAGACACATGTTCTCTCAATACATATATCCACAAACTAAAAGTACTCAAAGAACGTATGACTATTCAATCTTGATCCCTAATAAGAAAAAAAAGCGTGCTACTCAAAGCCCTTTTTACAATGTTACAAAGATTGCAACTTAAAGCCACGATTATAGCAAACAATTCAACCTATTGATCAAATGAGACTCGCCCATTGATAAGATTACTTGTCGACACAAGTTTAACTTGTGAGTACAAGTATGAGTTGGTTGACTAAATCATACTTGTCTAGTAAGGACTATTATAAACCTCGTCCAACCTAATTTTGGTCATTTTATTTGGTAATTTTATCCTTGTTGGACACATTTATCCTCTGCTGGGTGGTTTTTTTAAACAAACCAAAAGAAAGTTACATTGTCACATCTAAGGCACACATTGACCTCTATTGATAGTGTGCATTGTATGGACATAGATTTATTGAATATGAATAAAAATTGGTTTCTTCAAAATATGTATATTCTTTATATTTTTCATTTTTGTACATGCCAATTTGTTCCCAATCCAAGGCTCGCCTTTTTTACCTCGTCGAGTTTTTCCTAGTTCCAAGTCTGGTAACTAAACTATGCTTTCTAGCAAACATAAAGGATTACCAATTATAGCACCCGCTAGTAACTAAGCAACACTTTAACAAACGTAAAACTAATTCTAGAAGAATGTCTCCGTTGTTTTTAATATTCATACATGGTTGTTTAATATGCATGGAGTTGTGCCTTAAGCTTTGCCAACTCGAAATCAAAAAACAAAAACATGATTGCTAACATGATTTATCCATTGTAGCGGCAATCAAATTCCTTGATATGCTTGGTTGATTAATCAAGCATGAATTATCCTCGCTCAAGTAGAACTCATACAACAATGCAAAACAAGAAAGATCCCTTGGCACAAAACCAAGTTGCCCCTCACATGCCTATATACACAAAATAAAAGCAAGCAAAGCATATATAACTAAACAATCATGATCCCTGGTAACTCATAACAAAATATATGCTTCTAATGTTGATGTTAATGTGGCAACAAAAAAATTAAAAAGATTGAAGTCTCAGACTACAATTGTCGCATCCATCTCGCTATGATTTGATGTCTGAGGGCAAATGGAGGTCGCGAGGGGGGAGATCCCCCCTCATCTCTCGCGAGAAATTGTTACATTCAAGAATATGGTCGAAGATCACAGGAAGAGAATTCCCTCAGCCTCGCAAATGAGATTTGTGAAGAAATTGGACAAGATTCCAAAGGTTTCTCTGCCAAGAGGTGTTAGGATTATTAATCCTCCCTTGTCTAATTTGGTCAAGTGTCTAAATCAGGAGTCATGTCTAAATCAAGAGTCCTTCCAATCTATTTTTAGTCACTAGCACCATTGGGTCCACTTGGACTAGTTGGGGCACATGTTCCAGTTACTAAAGTGTGGGGAACACTAATTGAGGCCTACTGCCACTAATTGCACTTGCATGCATCAATTTAGGAGCCTCCTAGTTCAATCCCTACAAATTAGGCGCCACTGGGAGTGCCGATACCAACCAAGGTTAGTTGAGTTGAGTTGGTGACTAGTCAAGCTCAGTTAGGAGTCAATTACATTCAGTTCTAGTCCTCTATATTCAATTAGCGCTAGGTTCGCATGTTTGCATGCAAGAGAACCGCATTTCTCACCTACCATAGTCAGTTAGGCTTAGTTAACACTGAATTAGACACTTGAGTTGTGTTTTAGAACTCCAATGAACTCTAATAATGATTTAGACAAGGTCAGTTAACCATTCAGTCCTCCAATAATGATTTAGACAAGGTCAGTTAACCATTCAGTCAAGTAGAGTCAAACCAATTCGAATTTCCTAACATAGGATTTGAATTGCCCGAGGCTATTTAGCCATTGTACTTCATTGTAATTATTATCCAATTACTTTTTGATTAATGAAAGCATTCACAGCTACAAGCCATTTTTTGCATTGTTTCATTCTTCAATCCCTGAGTAAAATTGTGTGATCTATTATGTGAGTTGTGTGTTGATCCATAGATCTATGTGCTCAATTTAATATGGTATCAGAGCCTCGACGAACAAGGCACTTCTCCTCCTCATATCTCCTATTGGATCAAATTTTTTTTAGCAAATATGCTCCTTCCAGTATTGCACCAGAAGCAAAGAATTTACCACTTAATATCCCAAGTAAAGGAATTGTTGATCAAGCTTGCTTGATCAACTATGCTGGGTGTGATGAAAATTCTAAAAGTGCAGACTGTCGACCTTATTTTGTCTGTTTGATTGCATGATTTACAGGTTTATCAGTCTCCTTCACTGCATTCGCTACAAGCAGCTCAGTCTCCTTCACTGCATTCGCTACAAGCAGCTCAGTCTCCTTCACTGCATTTGCTACAGCAACTCAGTCCTCTTCTTTGTATTCTATATGGCTCCTCCAATGGAGCAGCTCACTTCCTTCAACTACCACTAATGGAAGGAGGACATGGAGACATAGCTTCGCTCCAAGAAGCTCTTCAAACTCACAATGGAGACAGAGGCAGAGCCAATTCTTAATCATGACAAAGAAAAGTGTTGAAATAGGCTTGATGAAGCCTATGGATGCTTGTGCCTCTCAATCTCTCAAGATCTTCTCTTCCACATCAAGGGATTGAAGACTCCCAAGGAGATTTGGGATAAGCTTGCTTCCTTATTTGACAAGCAAGATGAGATGAGGGTCCATCAGCTAAAGAATGAGTTGATCTCTCTTCATCCATCCAACTTCGAAACACTGAATGAATTCTTCACAAAATTCAAGAGCCTGATATTCCAGTTGAAGCTATGCAAGTTTGAGAAGGAGGATGATCAACTCATCCTCACCACTCTCTCAAAACTCAGTGCAGACTACTCAATCTTTGTATCAACTTTTCAATCGATAAAGCTCACTACTCCAAATTGGAGGATGCCCACTCTTGATGCTTTCATTGAATCTCTTACTTATGAGCATGACAAGTTGATCCAAATGGGGATTGTTGTGGCCCAAAACTGGCACGCAAGTTTGTTGCCCAAAACTGGCACGCAAGTGTTGAAAGCCCAAACTGCGAGCGCGTCGGCCCGGTGACAACTCTTGAGAGAGAGGCCAATGTCACCACACCCCTCTCTCCTTGCTTCAGGCTAGCTCTTCTCCAACTCTAGGGGGGTTTCCCTAAGTTAGGATCGCTAAGGCAGGTGCAACTGAGGACAGGGTGATCTAAAGAGGCTGCCTTAGAGAAACATGGATAGCAAAAAAGGAAAATGAGTCAAATTGATGGGACGAAAGGGAAGGGAGGATCAGTCCTCGAGAAAAGGCCAGTGCCAGTACCAAAAGGGGACTCAAAAAGGCTTTGCGCTTCACAAAAGGGAGCCTAAGCTGGTTAGTTCCATAATTAGAGGCCAAGAGAACGAAAGTATAACTGACTACTTTCCATTACTCCCAGACCTCTAAGAACATAACAACGACAAGCAACTTGGCAGCTGCAAATGCTTGCCCAACGTGCTAGATTGTTAGCCCTCTATGCTAAGTCTAGTCTACCACTTATGAAAAAACACAGAACTACGACAAAGATGCCCAAAGTGTCCAAAAACTCAACATGATTCTTTCTTTATTAACTCTGGGGAAAAATCCTCCCAGCCAAAAATTCCATCCTTTACAATCAAAGAGCCATCGCTCTTTATAAGTTTAAAAACCTTTTTTTAATGAAAAAGGAAAACAATAAAGTGAATGTGAGATCCATTTTTTTCTCTTCACCTAAAACTTGAAGTTGTATGCACAGTTACACAGAGTATTGGAGCAGTTTATGGCCCACACTTCATTTTTGACAATCGAATCTAAAAGATTTGTCGACGCTAGAGCTTGAACCAATCCATGCATGTTTTGGCAGCTGATAACTCTTCTGACAGGTCAACTATTCAAATCGGCGACTATTGGTATGGAAAAGTTCGATGTCTTGTTGTTTATGCAAGAAATTGGCTTTCCTCTTAGCTACTGTAAAAAGCAAAATCAAAAAAGGGGAATTTTGGCTGGGACGATTTTTCCCCAGAGTTAATAAAAAAAGAATCATGTTGAGTTTTTGGACATTTTGGGCATCTCTGTCGTAGTTCAATGTCTTTTCATAAGTGGTAGACTAGACTTAGCATAGAGGGCTAACAATCTAGCACGTTGGGCAAGCATTTACAGCTACCAAGTTGCTTGTCGTCGTTATGTTCTTAGAGGTCTGAGAGTAATGGAAAGTAGTCAGTTATACTTCCATTCTCCTGGCCTCTGATTGTGGAACGAACCAGCTTAGTCTCCCTTCTGCGAAACGCAAAGGCTTTCTGAGTCCCCTTCTGACTCCATTTACCCTTCTGGTACTGGAGCTGGCCTTCCCTCAAGGATTGATCCTCCCTTCCCTTCCGTCCCATCAATCCGACTCATTTTCCCTTTTGGCGACCCATGTTTCTCTAAGGAAGCCTCTTCAGATCACCCTATCCTCAACCGCACCTACCTTAGCGATCCTAACTTAGGGAAACCCCCCTAGAGCTGGAGAAGAGCCAACCTGAAGCGAGGAGAGAGGGGTGTGGTGACATTGGCCTCTCGAGAGAGAGTTGTCACTGGGCCAGTGCGCCCACAGTTTGGGCTTTCAACACTCGCATGCCAGTTTCGGGCGACAACATTTTGGCATCGTTGCCGAGGACAAAGTCTAGTTCTCGGATTTTGAAGACTATGCTTCATTGACATTTGTGGGAGATTACATTGCAGATTCTTCCTCTCACAAGGCAACTCCACGAAGGGACAAAGCCCTTGTCCTTTTGCAGATTTGAAGATCCGATTGGGTGTAGAGGTGAGCACACTCATCAGAAGGCTTTCAAGCCCACCTTGGCAACTCCACAAGTTTGGTATGAGGTATGATTAAACACGTTTTTTCAAATTAAGTACCTCATTGTTTGATTTATGAAAGAACCATGGGATATTTGGCACAAGGCTTACAACCCACTGGATTTCTCAAAAATCCATGGATTTCCTAATCAATGCTACGACCCTGATAAGGTGCATGACATTCTTCCCGAATTTTATGGAAATGATGGTGTTTCAGCCACCCATCATATTGCTCTTTCTGCAAACTAATGGTTGATTTTAATGTTTGTCATGAGGATGATATTATAATCGTTTTTGCCATAACTTTGGAAAGGGATGCAATGATTTGGTTATGTGGTCTGTTGGATGAATCCATAGATTCAGTGGCAATGTTTTTCAAGAGGTTTCTCCTCCACTGGCACGATAGAACAGTTGATGAGATTGAGCACCTTGCTAAAAAATATGATGCTCTCATCCCTAGGATCCATCTTGAGCTTGAGGAAGATATCCATGAAGAACAAACCATTGAAGATCTAATTGATGAAGCAATGCAAGGACTCTTGGTTGAAGACATTACTGAAGAGCTTCCTGAGGTTGCCGAAGCAAAGAAAAATGAAGAAACGGAGCTGCCTCAAATCTATGTCACTGAAAATATTCCTGAACCATTCCATGCTGAAGATTTGAACTTACCTCAAGTTCATAATATGATTGTTGCAGATCAGCTCGAGCAACCTTATGATGGAGGTTTGTATGTGAGCCCTATCAATCAATGGATAGAGGCTTCTTGTGCAGAGTTTGATTCTTCCTGGTATAATCTCTTCTTGCCTAACAATCTGATGTTTCAGTTCAGCTTTATTCATGAGCATATTACAAGGCATAGTTGTTTTGTGGTGAGTATATCTATGTCTTTGTCTCTAACAGATCACAAAAAAGGGAAGCTTAGCATAAAAGAAATGCAGGAATGGCTCCATTGGCTGTATGCATATACTTAACAGTTTCTAGATTCATGTTAAGTTAGTGTAGGTAGGAAGAATAAAGCCCTCTCGTGAGCATTTTCATTATCTGTTTTGTTTTGTTTATGCATTTTTTTAAAAGTTTGTAATAAGCATGTGGGATGTGAATAGAGCCATCCCACCACATTTTTATGGTCTACAAATACACAAAGAATACTGAGGTTCTCGTCCGCTCTCTCCAAGAGCACACGTCCCCCATGGAGCCAAATGTTACCTCCTAACTTGTAGGGGTAAAATTCAAACCTTTGTGCAGGCAAACCCTATTTGAGCAACTGGCTTAGTGAAGAAAAAAAAAGCATTCTCCTGCTCATGTATGTCCAACTACATTGAAAATGAATCTGTAAGGGCATGGTTAAAGGCTGTGGATACTTTGATTATAGCAATAGCTAAGGATCTGTTAAAGAGATTCATCAGGCAGATGTCATTGCTTTGAGCAAGGTATTTTGCTTGGTGCTCAGTCTCAAACATACAGACTTACTTTTAGCAGAATCAATATGGAATGCAAAGCAAAAAATGGGTTCATGTCCAAAAGGAATAGTCTTTAAAAAAAAAAAAAAAAAATTACTCCATGGCCAATAAAGATTTGCTTTTGTAATACTTTTGGTGACTTCAATATTGCTGCACGAGAACCACGACAGAAATATTGGCTAAGGGCACGAGGAAAGATCTCAGATGACCTGGCTTTGCATCGGTGTGTCGCTGCATATACCTCAAATCTTGTCTTTCTGGAGACCAGCTTGCTTCCACATCACAAAAAGGGTAAAAAAAATATAACATCACTGAGTCTAGATCACACAATGTGGTTCCACAAGCCTTTCAAGGCTGATGAATGGTTGTTGTTTGTGATGGAAAGCCCAATTGCAAGCAATGGTCGTGGATTCAACATTGGTCGTATGTACACAAGATCTGGAGAGCTTGTAGTGTCAATGGCACGAGAAGGATTAATCCAAAGAAGGATGTAGCCAAGATTACAGGTCTTGGGAAGTCTTCAGGAAGAAGATCCAGGCTAGAGATGAAATCGTTCTAGACTACATGAAAACAAGTCTCCTGTGATAGTTTCTGGTAGTTGAGGGTTTTGCACAGATTCGATCTCTCTATGTTTGATGTCTGCGGATGATTCTTGAGGTATATGTGAATGGCTTTGTAGATCTGATCATGAGCAAGCCTACTAAATGATGGTACAGTTTCCACGAAATCCAAGAATTTAGCTAGGGAAAGCCATTAATAAACTGCAATTTCTGTAAGATATTCATCCCATATTTTGGTCACATGGCATATAACAGAGGGATTGTTGCTTGAGGAGCTGTGAGAACTGGCGTTCACTTCACTGTAAAGAGTACTGTAATCAAAATCATCCCCCACATCTGTTTGCAGAGACATAAACAGAGAAACTATATGTTACATGTTGTCCACCTCATATCCCTTTCCCTTCATACGACCATGGGGCTTAATCGCATTATAAACCCGTCTATCAACATACATTACCAGAGCTTGGCCGATGAATGTCAATGTACATTATCTTTCCAAAGTATTCAATTGGGAGCATTAAGAGGTCGTCAATCATCCAGTCTTTGTCATGATTCTCCATCTAAACACCCACATCAAACCCAATCTCCATGGGTGTCAAAGGATCGATGTGGACCCCTGTTTCTCATTCATGATTTCAGAGGAAGCCAACAACGCCAACACCTCAATACAGGCACCAACGATCTCTAGTTCCTGGCCTATGGGATGAAGCTCCTCGCAGCTACGCAGAATGTCAATGCCGTCATCCGAATATGGCAACCATTCATCCTCTTAAATCAACAATCAATCGCGTGGAGTTCAGTTCAAATTTTGTGCATGTCTGGTTGATACGATTGAGTCTTACACGTGGCTTTTTGAGAAATCGTAGCATGGCACCCAGTCCCGAGTTCCACCTTCACGCCGAGTCAAATAGTTCCACCTTAATGCCAAGTCAGATGGAAGATCAATATCTCTCATACTTGGGCATACCTCTGCACACAAAGCTTCAGCGTTTCTTTCCTCTGACAACCGAGTCAACGTCGACTTTGTTGGTGAGAACATTGGATTTGACTCGTTTTCTTTGACAGCCAAAATCTAGAACAAAGCATGAGCCGAGTTGGGTCAGTCCACCTTGTCACCAACATGGCTTTTATTTTCGCTGGCAGCTGATCGGCTTGGATTCCGTTTCTTAGATCGACCTATACGTGGTTGTGTTTTTGGCTAAAGTGGGTTGCTTCACTTTTAGTGAGGGACAGGTTAGCTTTAATGAGGTGAAGTCCTTTGGTTATATTTATTAACCAAAGTAATAGTTACACTTTAGCTTTCTATGAGCTATTCAATAAAGTGAAGTTTATCAAGTTTTAGGGGAAGAGAAAAAAGTGGATCTCACATTCACTTTATTGTTTTCCTTTTTCATTTAAAAAAAAAGTTTTTAAACCTATAAAGAACGATGGCTCTTTGATTGTAAAGGATGGAATTTTTGGCTGGGAGGATTTTTCCCCAGAGTTAATAAAGAAAGAATCATGTTGAGTTTTTGGACACTTTGGGCATCTCTGTCGTAGTTCTGTGTTTTTTCATAAGTGGTAGACTAGACTTAACATAGAGGGCTAACAATCTAGCACGTTGGGTAAGCATTTGCCGCTGCCAAGTTGCTTGTCGCCGTTATGTTCTTAGAGGTCTGGGAGTAATGGAAAATAGTCAGTTATACTTCCATTCTCCTGGCCTCTAATTATGGAACAGACCAGCTTAGTCTCCCTTCTGTGAAGCGCAAAGCCTTTCTAAGTCCCCTTCTGACTCCATTTACCCTTTTGATGGTCCTAGTATTATGATGGGCAATAACAGTAAAGTTCAAACCAAGGGGAAGGGCTCTATTAAGCTTGAACATGGAAAGTTCAAAGATGTGCTTTATGTTCCCTCCCTAACTGCAAACCTGTTATCTATATACCAGATGACTCATACTGGCACTCCAAAGCGAGTCATATTTGGTCCTGACTCAATGGAGATCACAGATATCTCTACTGGGAACATCATAGCGAAGGGTGTTGCAAATCATGCCTCCAAGGCATATGAGTTCTCACAGTTCATGCCATTCTCAGAACCAGTGCACTCTCGAGTCTCAGCAACCACTTGCAAGGGAAGGTAAAAGCATTTCATCTACTTCTTTTGTAGCTTCCACTAGTATTGCAGATCCAGCTGTATCAGTTTATGAGATTAAGATTCAGTATGATTCAGATCCAGATCGAGTCCCTACTTCCAAACTAGAAGCTAGGAAGATGACTGGAAAACCACCTGACACTCAGAAGGGAAAAACCCTTGCACTATGTCATGCAATCTTACCTCCTTCAGAGAGATGCAACAGACTCCCTGTAAGATGCTACATGGCAAGGGCTCAGTCTCACTACATTCAAAAGAATAGAGTTGATCATACACCTCTTCATCCAGCAAGAGACAAAGGTTACATTCCTCCTTCCTTCCATCATCATTTTGGGAGAAGATGGAAAAGTCTACATGCCAAGCCCCTGGATACCTATGCACAGAACATCATGCATGTTGCTTCACTACATCACAGAGATTGCAGCCACACATTTTCAAGTTTTTCAAACTTGAATCCTGATTCTATCTGCTTAGTTAAAGGGGGGGCTTTTTTCCCATGTGGTCTTTTCCCCAGCTCCTTGTATTAAGCAGTTACTTTACTTTACTTAATGTAATGGGTGACCTATGGTCTTAGTTACCAGGGCCCACAGATTGTCCAAGTTAACATTCAAGGGGGGTGTTAGGATTATTAATCCTCTCTTGTCCAATTTGGTCATATGTCTAAATCAAGAGTCCTTCCACTCTATTTTTAGTTAACAGCACCATTAGGTCCACTTGGCCTAGTTGGGGCACATGTTCCAGTTACTAAAGTGTGAGGAACACTAATCGAGGCCTATTGCCACTAATTGCACTTGCATGCATCAATTTAGGAGCCTCCTAGATCAATCCCTACAAATTAGGAGCCACTAGGAGTATCGATACCAACCAAGGTCAGTTGAGTTGAGTTGGTGACTAGTCAAGCTCAATTAGGAGTCAATTACATTCAATTCTAGTCCTCTGCATTCAGTTAGCGCTAGGTTTGCATGGTTGCATGCAGGAGAGGCGCATTTCTCACCTACCACAGTCAGTTAGGCTTAGTTAACACTGAATTAGACACTTGAGTTGTGTTTTAGAACTTCGATGAACTCCGATAATGATTTAGACAAGGTCAGTTAACCATTCAGTCCTCCGATAATGATTTAGACAAGGTCAGTTAACCATTCAGTCAAGTAGAGTCAAACCAATTCGAAATTCCTCACATAGGATTTGAATTGCATGAGGCTATTTAGCCATTGTACTTCATTGTAATTATTATCCAATTACTTTTTGATTAATGAAAGCCTTCACAGCTGCAAGCCATTTTTTGCACTGTTTCATTCTTCAATTCCTAAGTAAAATTGTGTTATCTATTATGTGAGTTGTGTGTTGATCCATATATCTATGTGCTCAATTTAATAAGAGGGAGCTCTAGAAAGGTCACGATGTCTCTTGCTAAGAAGGGTTTGATTGGGAAATTCTCATGGCTCTGGCCCTCACCCAAACCTATTGAAATATGGGTTCAAAGAAATGGAAGCGCCTAATCGAAGGGGAGATTGAAATTTTCTTTGTAGTGAAAGGTTTTTTCATTTTCCATTTTGCAGGAAAGTCAAATCATGACTTGATATTTAGGAATAGGCTTTACTTTATGGGGCCTAGGCATCTCTACCTAAATCGTTGGCCTCCTAACTTCGACCCAACATAAGATGTGCCTTCTACAGTCAGAGTTTAGGTGAGGCTCCCTCATCTTTGAATCCACTGTTGGAATACTAAAGCGCTAAAGGCCATTGGGAACACCTTGGGGGAATACATAGACAAAGGCAAAACCAAAGGATCAATTCTCGTGTGCTCAGATATGTGTTGACGTTGATCTATAGATCGGATTCTCAAAAGCCATCAAGTTAAAGCTAGACTCCTAAGAGCATGTCCAGGAGCTAGCCTACAAGCAAACCCCATTTAAATGTAAGATTTGCTATGAGTATAGCCATTTTGCCAAACACTGCATGAACCCCCCCCCCACCCCCGGCAAATGTAGATACAAACCCTCAAGAGCAATGGACAAGAGTAAACAAAGGAAGTAACTCCAAGCAAAAAACCAAAGCAACAAAGCCAAAAGAAAATCAAATCGACAATCTACAAAAGCAGAATGGAAAGACGAGGCAAAATAGATTCACAAGACTGGAGATCAAGGACGATGAAGAAGGCTCTGACCAAACCAACTGGAGGAACCAATGGAGGAAGAGTATGAGAGTCAATCTCACAAAATACATGAGAACTCCTGCCATAAGAAGCCAGCCCAACAAGAGGAAATACACAAGGCAATAAGAAATGAGGAAGTGTCATCCCAAGACACCAAGAGTCATGTTCCCAACATGGATCACTTAGCAAGAGTGGTAAGGAAGCCCCTATGTCGAAGGCCTCCCCCTCGAAAAGCTCGAATTCAAAGTCGGAAACCCAAAGCAAGAAGGGACGCAAGAAGGGCAAGGAAAAGAGGGAAGAGGACGCGAAACGAGAGAAGACCCTAGGGAAACAACCTACCAGAGATAAACTAATTGCAAAGAGTTCTAAAGGAGGGCAGGCTTCGGGAAGATCCAAGCCCGATCCTAAGGGAGCTCCCTTCAATCCAAAGGTAAGTAATGAAAGTGATCCCTTGGAATTGTAGAAGACTAGTTTCAAAAAAGAAAGAAGAAGCAGTGAGGGATTTAATTAAGAACAAAAAGCCAAAAATCCTCTTATTCTAAGAGACCAAATTGGAGGAGAGAGATATGCTCCAAAAAATGGACAAACTATGGAAACAAGGGCAAGGAATAACAATCAATTCCAAAGGAGCGTCAAGAGGAGTAGCATTGTTCTGGGATCGATTCAGATTCAAGATAGTCAAAGTTCACTACACGAAACACAGGCTCATTGCTTCTCTCAAACATCGACCAACAAACCATTAGGTATCAATTCTAAACATATATAGCCTAGTTAACTACATGGAAAAAAAATATTGTTAAAAATTGCTCTTAGATTGAGAAGGCTCCCCTCTCTTCCCCAATATCATCCTAGGGGGAGATCTTAACCTTAACTATGTCTAGTTTGGAAAAAAAAGGCGGCTTTGTAGTTTGTGACCCCTAAAGAGAATGAGTTGAAGATCTAATACAAAAATGGGGCTTGGTGAATATTGTCCCACTGGATAAAAATTTTATTTGGTCTAATAAGAAGGCAAGCCCAAGGCATGTGGCGACCAGATTGGACAAGTTTCTGGTGTCAAATTCTTTCTTTTTGTTGGGTCTTAACCTCTCTTCTTCGGTTCTTTCCAGTGTCTCGAATCACAATCCCATTTCCCTTACTATTGAACTTAAAAAGGAATTGGGTCCTACTCCCTTTCGATTTGCCCCAGCTTAGAAGGATCACCCACAATTATTCAATGTGGTCCAAAGGGAATGGAACGTAGACATTTGAGGTTGTCCCTTCTTCGTTTAGGAGGAGAAAATGAGAACAATAAAATGGCATCTAAAAAATTGGAAAAAATCTTTGTTCCCCCCATAGTTGCAGTCCAAAAAACTTGTCAAGACTCTCTAGCTTGGCATCAAAAGGAAATGGAGGATCGAGAAGCCTGTCTGCATGACATTAAAAGAGAGGAAGAACTACAAAAATCTATACATTCAGCTCAAAGGAAGGAAGAGGAATTCTAGAGACTCAAATCTAGAAGTCTATGGCTGTAATCAAGGGATAAGAACACAAAATTCTTCCATATGCAGGCCAAGATTTGTGACCATCACAAATCGGTTAGTGAAATCACTAATTTAGAAGGTGCTATCGAAATTTAACTTATAATAGTCTTTAAGATGATTAAGGAGGAAGCATATAAGCACTTCAACAATCTATATAAGGGGGAGGAAGATGAGTTGGAGGAGGCCCAAGAAGAAGCTGCCAAAGGCATCCCGCATCTAATTACGCAAGAAGAAAATGAGGAGCTAACAAATCCAATCATGGAGGAAGAAGCTAGAGATACCTTATGGAAAATGAACCTTAATAAGGCACCAAGCAAAGATGGTTTTTTTGCGCACTCCTACAAGCTGTGTTAGAGCATCATTAAAAAAGACCTTTTAAAATGTTAGTGTGTACTCAAAAAAGGCCACATTTGGGAGGTGCAGTTAATTCGTCCTTCCTCTCCCTAATACCCAAAGAGGCTAACCCAACCTCCTTTGCTAGATTCCAACCAATCTCCCTTTGCAATGTCTCCTACAAAAAAAATTATAATATCGTCCCTCAAAGGGTCAAAAAGCTTCTCCTTGCCATCATCTCAAAAAATCAAGGTGGCTTTGTGCAGAAAAGGAATATTTTGGATAACACTATCCTTGTTCAAGAAGCCATCTGCTTAGCAGGAAGAGGAAGGGAACAAGAATGATCATTAATCTAGACATGGCCAACGCTTTTAACAAGGTCAACCATGCTTTTCTCTCTAAGGTGCTATCGAAATTTGGCTTTAATGATAAGATTATTTCTTAGATAAAGGATTGCATTGGCAAGCCATGGATAGCGCCTCTTGTTAATGGAAGAGTAACCAAATTCTTTAAAGGTTCAAGAGGACGCTGACAAGGGTGTCCTCTCTCCATTGTTATACATGATTATGGCAGACTCTTTGAGCAGGTCACTAGAGAAAGGCAAAGAGTCAAGCGAAATACAAGGTATCAAAGTGGTTAGGAATGTGAAAGAACTCAATCATTCGCAATTCATTGATGAAACATAACACCCTACTCATAGGAGGGGCCTCACTAGTTGTGGCAAGAATTAACCAAATACTGCAAACTTTTTGTGAAGCATATGGTAGCCTTGTTAAAAAGAGGAAGAGCTTCATCTATGGATGGAACATTTATGCTCGTCTTTTGGCTAGCATCCAACAAGTGTTTGGCTTCCAAGGATCAAGCTCTTGGGATTACTTCAAGTATCTAGAAGCCTCCACTGCCTGCAACGATCAAAGGAAAGGGAATTGGCAAGAAATTATTGACAAAATCTCCACTAAAAATCAACAATGGGGTCTAAACAAGTTAAATCCTATAGGGAGAGTGATTCTAATTAAATCAATTTTGGCTTTCATGCCCCTATACCTGTGCTCCGTCCTTCTAGCCCCTTCGTTGATTCTTTTGCAAATTGTAATGTCCTCATCTAATTAGGCATTGAGGACCAAAACCGCTAACCTATGTGATTCCTGTGGGTTCGAGCGGTTACTGACAGTTAGGGAATCATCTGAGACTGATGCCATCTTAGAAAATCTAGGGCATCATCATGTTATCACCATTAGGTCAAAAAGGGCCACCATCATGCATGCCATCTAAGCATTATTTAATGATGCATGCACTCATTTAAGTCTCCATGCGCATGCATGCAAGTCAACTGCAAATTAGAAAATCAAGTGACCTAATTAGGTCAAAGATTAGGGTTTTCGCAGTTGAAAGTTATAAAAAGAAAATAAAGTGAAAGGAGACTCACTTTTGATGATTATTATTTTGGAGCTCTTGAATAACAACACAACGTGCAACACAGCAGTTGGGGTTGGAGACGACGTCTTCAACTAGCAGGGTTTCGGCAGTGAGATATCTGCCCTAGTCTCATTCAGGGTAAGCCATACAGGTTCACCATTTGCTCTTCCATTCATTCATAGTTATCTAGTATACTACAGAGATTGTTGTAGGGGCACATGTGCAGCCGTAAGGGGTTTTCAGCCAGAAAGCCCTAATCATTCGCTAGGTCTTCAAACCTCAGTTTTACTTCGCAACCTAGGCACCATTCTCATCATCGGCATCTTACTCCAATACCCGATGATTATCAGATCCGATCGTGCTCATCCTGAGCAGTTATCAACCATTTCGGGATCAGGGGGGTCGTGAGCAGCTGCACCTTTGGAACAATTCACTAGCCTGCCTAGAGATCTCAAAACTTCCGCATGTGCCAGGCATTCTCTCCGACACAGGAAGGCTATCAGCCCTGCAAATCAGCAGCTTCATCAGACACCTCCTTCACTGAAAACGTCACCCTTAGCTGATCTGGGGTTTGCGCTGCTAAGGTTTCACCGGAAGCAAAAGATGTCAATTCATCTCTGATTCAGCTCTTGATGCATGCATACTCTCTCAAGAGCAGTCCAGTCAACTTATCAATGGTAAGTGTTCATTCTATCCCACAAAACCTAACCCTAATTTTTGCTATAAAATAGGGATTTTTCCATGGCAGTTTGCATGCCCGGTTGTATCAACGTATTTGCTTAGAATTAGAAAATATTGGGATTTGGGATATTACAGTGGTATCAAAGCTATCTTATTGGCCAGCTATGGGCTTAAGAAATAAGACATAGATGAATACAGAAGGAGACCCTTTTGTAACCTATAGGAGAAGAAAGAGTAGATAAGGGAATTTGAGGATATCCAACTAGATGATATCAGCTCAAACATGGAACAAACAGGTATACACTCTGATAAGGGAAAAAGAACAAGAGAAGAGGAGGACAGGATGGAGTTTCGCAACTTAGTATCTGCATTGTAGGACTTGGCCAAAGGGTAAAAAGATGTACTCAATGCAATCAACAGATTATCTGTGAAACCAAAAATAGGTATCAATAGTACACCTCCCTTACCGATAGATCGAGGATCTACAAGCAGCAGTGGAAAGGTTGCGTACACTAATATACAAAATACACCGCACATATATAGCAGACCTTCCAACAGGCCTACCATGTCTCACTTCTTGGCAGATACAGTAGGTGGTCCAGTCATGCAGGTAGAACCTAGCGAACCTTTTAGGGCTTATTTGCAGGAATATAGAGACTTAGTGGATGAGTTTCATGCTGCCATGTCTTTTTCGGATTTCTGCAACATAAAGAGTAGGAACAGGCCCAAGAATTTCAACAAGGGATTCAATCACAACTATGAGTTGGAGAAGACCTTGGGCAAGTTGACCATCCCAAACTTTGATGGAACTCGCGGAGGTTCAACGAGGATATGGGTTCAAAAGTTGGATACCTATTTCCAACTCAATCCCATGACAAAGACAGATGCCATTAAATTGGCTACACTCCACCTAGACGAAGAGGCTCACGAGTGGTGGTACCACGGATTGGTGACATTGGGTCACAACACCATCCACTCCTACGGTGAGTTCACTCAAAAGCTCATGGAGCGGTTTGACAAGAAGGATCCAGAGATACATTTCAAGGAGTTGGCTCAACTCAAACAAACAGATAGTGCAAAAGCCTTCATCTCAGAATTCCAGAGGATAGCGGTCATGGTAACAGATGTGTGAAAGAGCAGGTTGACTATGTTATTCATTGAGGCCCTAACAAAGCCACTACGGGGATGGGTGAAAGCCTACAAACCCCTCACTCTGCAGGATGCCATTAGCAGAGCCAGAGATCTACAGGATTCAGTCCCCAAGAACAGGTTCCCGCTCAAAACCAACTTTCCTGTTAGGGACAAGGACAAGAAACCTTTCCAGTAGGATGTTCCCAAGAAAACATGGTTAGATGAGGACACTAGGAAAGACTTGAGGAAGAAGAAACTATGTTTCACTTGTCAAGAACCATGGGTACCAGGACACAGGTGTGCAGGGAAGGCGAAGGCTCACTACATCGAGGCATATTCGGACAGTGATGAGGATGACTATGAGCAGGAAGCCACAGAAGAACTACGGGCAGCTGAGGAAGAATCACACCAGGGTGATACACCAGAGGGAGTCATTGCTACATTATCTGGAGTACCAAGATTCCATACTCTCAGGGTCAGAGGAGTAGTATAGGGTCACAGAGTAGGAGTATTGATTGATGGGGGAGCAACCCACAATTTCACTAACTACGCTTAGGTAGCCAAGAGAGGTATTTAGACCGAGAAGTTCGAAGGATTCATTGTAGCAGTAGCCGAGAACTCCAGCATGGAGTGCAACTACTGGATTCCAAAATTGAATGTCACTTTAGGTAACTATCAGATGACAGATTCCTTCTATGTAGTAGATGTATCGGATACTCATGTAGTATTGGATGTTCAGTGGCTTTATTCCATAGGGAAATACACTACAGACTACAAGGCAATGGAAATGGAATTCCAGGGGCCAGACGACAAACAGGTAGTTTTGAGGGGCATGAACACTTATCCCCCAAAATCGGTCTCGTCACAGAGAATGGAGGCAATCCTTCGACAAGATGATATAGAATGGGTTGCAAAATGTTTGGTCACCTTTAGGAAACCCCCAGAAACTAGCACACGACACCCAAGTGACATTCAGGCCTTGCTACAGAAGCATGAAAAGGTTTTTCGGGACCTTCCATTAGGTAGACCGCCAAACCGAGGCTTTGAACACATTATTGAGCTAAAGGAGGGGGCACAAATAGTCATCACCACTCCTTATCGGCATCCCAAAAGATACAAGGATGAGATCGAGAAAACAATCAAAGAATTACTGGAGCTTGGATACATTCGGCCCAGTTCTAGCCCCTTCGCATCCTCAGAAGTATTGGTCAAGAAGAAGGATGGTACACTGCGAATGTGCATCGACTATCGAGCACTCAACAAAAAGACCATTAAGAACAGGTATCCCATCCATAGAATTGATGAACTCATGGATGAACTTCGGGGAGCCAAATACTTCTCCAAGATTGATCTTCACTCGAGGTACCATCAAATCCAAGTAAGGGACCAAGACATCCAAACAGCTTTTCGCTGTCATTATGGTCACTATGAGTTTTTGGTCATGCTTTTTGGACTTACCAATGCTGCAACCACTTTTCAGTCATGCATGAACCATACCTTCCGAGTTCAGCTACGTAAGTTTCTGCTATTATTCTTTGATGACATCCTGATTTACAGCAAAGCATGGGAGGAGCATCTGAAACACCTAGACAAAGTACTGAGCATTCTAGAAGAACACTCGTTGTACACGAAAATGTCCAAGTGTGAATTTGGCATGAAGGAAATGTTGTACCTAGGGCACATAATCAATGAGGAAGGAGTCCAGGTTGATATGGAGAAAATCCAAGCTATCAGAGATTGGCCCACGCCAAAAAAAGTCACAGAATTGAGAGGTTTCTTAGGACTGTGCGACTATTAACGACAATGCGTTAAGGGATTCTCCCAATTTGCAGCACCCCTCACAGATCTCACAAAGAAGGGAGCATTCACCTAGACAGACTTAGCACAAAAAACTTTCGAGGAGATGAAGGTTATCATGAGTTCTTGTCCAGTTTTAGCCTTACCAGACTTCTCACAACCCTTTGTAGTGGAATGTGATGCCTCAAGGGAAGGGTTAGGAGCAATATTGATGCAAAATCATCACCCTATTGCATTTGAGAGCCGTAAATTGAAGAACTACGAGCGCCACTACTCCACACACGACAAAGAGATGCTAGCCATCTTACATGCTCTCACAAAATTCAGACAGTATCTAGTGGGCAGTAAGTTCAAGCCTCAAGTATTTCCTAGAGCAAAAGGAACTGAATGAGCGCCAGCAGAAATGGGACAAGAAAGTACAAGCCTACGATTTCGAGATCGAGTATGTAAAAGGTAAGAATAATGTAGTAGCCGATGCATTATCCAGGCGTCCCGCCTCACTAACTCTCAAGAGTATATCCACATATTGGAGGGCACTTCTCTTAGTAGAATACTCCAAAAATAAATTCGCTTGCAAATTATTGGATGGACAAATTCAGGATGACATGTACAAGATTGTTGATGACATCATCTATTACAAAAACAAAATATACCTCGTCCCAAAATCCACATTGAGGAAAAAAATCATCCAGGCAACACATGACTCTCCATTATCAGGACATCAAGGTTTCTTGAAGACCTACAAACAGATCCGAGAGAGGTTCTCATGGAAGGGCCTCAAGGAGGAAGTTATGCAGCACATACAAGAATGTAGCATCTGTCAACAAAACAAAGTTGAGAACATCCATCTAGCAGGGTTGCTTTAGCCACTACCAATTCTAGAACAAAAGTGGGAAAGCGTCTCTATGGACTTCATTACAAGGTTGCCCAAGGTCCAAGGGCGAGATTGTTTATATGTAGTAGTTGACAGACTGACCAAGTTTGCACATTTCTTTTCTATATCATCAAATTCCTCTGCAGCTCAAGTAGCTGAGTTATTCTTCAGGGAGGTCTTCAAGTTACATGGGTTACCTAAGACCATTGTCAATGATCGGGATAGCAGATTTGCAGGTGCCTTCTGGCAGGAACTATTAAGATTAGTGGGGACCGAACTGGCTACCAGCACGAGTTATCATCCCCAAAGCGATGGACAAACTGAAATAGTCAACAAGTGGATTGAAGGATATCTAAGGAACTACGTAACAAGGAAGCAACAAACCTAAATCAAATGGCTACACTTAGGGGAGTACGGCTACAATACTACCTATCACATGTCTATTAGGATGACTCCTTTTAAGGCATTATATGGCTACGAGGCCTTAGACTATGCAAATTTGGCATTTGGGGACAGTAGGGCTCCTAAGGCAAAGGATTGGATACAAGACAGTCAAGATATTCTTAAAATCTTGAAGGAAAACTTATAGACAACCCAGAATCAGCATAAGTTATATGCAGACAAACACAGGATTGAGCAGAGCTTTGAGGTAGGGGATTTAGTATACTTAAGGCTCCAACCTTACAGACAATCTTCGCCTAAGAAGAAAGGAGCAAAAAAGTTAAAACCTCGCTTCTATGGACCCTACAGAATAATCAAGAAGGTGGGAGAGGTGGCATATGAACTAGAACTACCACAAGAAAGTAAAATTCACAATGTGTTCCATGTGTCCAACCTAAAAAAGACCCTTGGGCAACACATTGCTCCATCAACAGAATTACCTCCTTTAGATGATGAAGGACTGTTGATACTGATTCCTGAACGGAACATACAGACTAGAGAAAGAAAACTCGGGAACAGGGTAATTAGGGAATACTTGGTTCAGTGGAAGGAACTACCACCAGAGGATGCCACATGGGAAGATGAACAGGTATTGCAGCATCCCAGTTTGCAGTTGCTTGAGGACAAGCAATCTCAAGCAAGGAGGACTGTAATGTCCTCATCTGTTAGGCATTGAGGACCAAAACCGCTAACCTATGTGATTCCTGTGGGTTCGAGCGGTTACTGACAGTTAGGGAATCATCTAAGACTAATGCCATCTATAGAAAATCTTGGGCATCATCATGTTATCACCATTAGGTCAAGAAGGGCCAAAGGCCACCATCATGCATGCCATCTAAGCATTATTTAATGATGCATGCACTCATTTAAGTCTCCATGCGCATGCATGCAAGTCAACTGCAAATTAGAAAATAAAGTGACCTAATTAGGTCAAAGATTAGGGTTTTCGTAGTTGAAAGTTATAAAGGGAAGATAAAGTGAAAGGAGACTCATTTTTTATGATTATTATTTTGGAGCTCTTGAATAACAGCACAGCGTGCAGCACAGCAATTAGGGTTGGAGACAACGTCTTCAGCTGGCGGGGTTTCGACAATGAGATATCTGCACTAGTCTCATTTAGGGTAAGCCATACAGGTTCACCATTTGCTCTTCCATTCATTCATAGTTATCCGATATACTACAGAGATTGTTGCAGGGGCACGTGTGCAACCAGAAAGCCCTAATCATTCGCTGGGTCTTCAGACCTCAGTTTTACTTCACAACCCAGGCACCATTCTCATCATCGACATCTTACTCCAGTACCTGGTGATTATCAAATCCGATCGTGCTCATCCTGAGCAGTTATCAGCCATTTCGGGATCAAGGGGGTCGTGAGCAACTGCACCTCTGGAACAATTCACTAGCTTGCCTAGAGATCTCAAAACTTCTGCATGTGCCAAGCATTCTCTCCGACACAGGAAGGCTATCAGGCCTGCAAATCAACAACTTCATCGGACACCTCCTTCATTGAAAACGTCACCCTTTGTTGATCTAGGGTTCATGCTACTAGGGTTTCACCGGAAGTAGAAGATATCAGTCCATCTCTGATTCAGCTCTTGATGCATGCATACTCTCTCAAGAGCAGTCCAGCCAGCTTATCAATGGTAAGTGTTCATTCTATCCCACAAACCCTAACCCTAATTTTTGCTATAAAATAGGGATTTTTGCATGGCAGTTTGCATGCCCGGTTGTATCAACGTATTTGCTTAGAATTAGAAAATATCAAAATTTGGGATATTACACAAATAAACTAGTTGAGCAGGTCCTTTCTTTGGAAAAGAGGTAAGCAACTCGAGCATAAATTCTTCCTTGTCAGCTAGAACATAGTTAAGGGACCAATGAACCATGGTGGGTTGGGGATACGTGATATCCAACTCGCTAATTTAGCCTTAGGGGCTAAGCTGTTATGGAAAATCCTAGAGGATAATCAAACCTAGGTTTCACAAGTGTTGCAGAAGAAACACCTAAGAGGCTACTATCTTCGCTGCTTAGATTCTGCCCCTAACCCTAAGCAAGAAACAGTAATATGGAAGTTGTGTGTAAAGGGCTAGCCTTTCTTTCATAGTAAGCTACACTAGATCCCAAGTAGTGGAAAAAGAATTCAACTTTGGGAGGACTCTGTCCTACAAGACTCACCATTAAAATCCCTTCCAAATTTTCAAGACATTCGAAGATGGTTATCAAATAATGGGATTTCCAATCTTGTAAATCTATGCAAATTGTAGGAGGGCTCGAACTTATGGCTTGATTGGCAACTTTTGCCCCTCTCAAAAAGATTGAACCAAGATCTCTCCTCTTTGAAAGGTTGGTTGAAAGGAAAAGCCCCTTTAGGCTCTCAAAAAAGAGATAGAAGAGGTTGGGGCGAAAAAACTAGGATCTATTATGTCAAACAAGGGTATGAATTGTTGTAGCTCCAGCAATGTGCCTCCTCAACCTCGAAGCTATGGGGGAATGTGTGGAAGAACAATGCTCCATCGAAAGCTAATTTCTTTTGTTGGTTGGTATCTCATGGGAAAATCTTGACAGGTGATAATCTCAAAAGAAGAGGAGTGGCGGGGCCTTCTAAATGTGTCTTGCATCAAGCTAAAGAGGAAACAGTCTACCACCCTTTGGTCCACTGTCTATTTGCCATAGCCACCTAGAAAGATGCTATGGGCCCTCTTTATCATTTTTTCTCTCATCCTGGGAGCCATATGAGGTACTACAAAAACTAAGAAAGGGCTTATTCTCAATCTCTTCAAAACAAACCCTTAATCAAAGCAATTTGGTTGACTCTTCCTAAATTTATTTGTTGGAAGCTATGGATGGCCCATATTAAACAAATTTTTGAAAATCTCAAGCTCACCCCTATCCAAGTGGCCAAAAAAGCGACCTTGCTTCTCTACAAGTACCTCTCAAAAAAGAGTAATTTGGAAGCCCCTTCCCCTCAGTTATTATCAATTGAAAGGAAGTTGATCACCTCCCTCAATCTTAAGAAGAAATATATTCCTTTTAACTCCCTTGCTCCTAGGCAATGGGAATTAAGGATAAATGATGAAGAATTTGTTCTCTAGAAGCAAAAACAAAGCAAGGTCTTATTTTTCTTCGATGGGGCAACTAAAGGGAACCCAAGGGCGATAAGTGAAGGTGGGATTCTCTTTGACCCTAGAGGAATCAAAGTGGATTCTTTTTCTTGGAGTCTTGACAAGGCCTCCAACGATCAAGCAGAGTTATTGGCCCTTTGGCAAGGTACAAACATGTTGATAAAAAAAGGAAGCTCAAAAGTGCTCGTCCTTGGAGACTCAAGACTAATTATCAAGGCTTTCAAGTACAACCAACCTTTGCATAACTCCTCCTTGGTTGGAATCCAATGCAAAGTATTGGAGAACCTGAAGAGAACTCCCAAAGCTAGATCCTTTCATATTCTCCAAGACCATAAAATGCAAACGCTTTGGCTAAGAAAGCCTCTAAAGGAAAAGAAGGATATTATATAAATCAAAATGGTGTTGAGCAATATGAAACAATCCCATAAGAGAATGAAGGTTCCTATCCTAAGTCGGGAACAAGACTTTAGAAAGGTGAGTAATTCAAGGTTTCTATGGTTTTGCCACATAACAAGATACCCTATGGATAATGCATGGAGGAGACACATGCTTAAACCACAATCTCTTGGAATTTGCAAAGTCGAAGCATCATATAGTTACCAAGGGGTCATCCTTCTCACCAGCTTCGCATAAGGCAGAATTATTTCCATGATATCTCAATAGGACAAAATGCCAGCCAAGTCTAGTGACTCCATCCATACACACATGTTGAAGCCTTCAAACTCATACAAAGGCAGCTTGGGAGTTGGGATTTCCTTCGAATTGAGGTATAAGAGATAAAATGTGGGAAGAGCACTAATTATTGGGATTGGATATGGAAAGGCTACAACTTTAACCATCCATCGTATTCTCTCTCAATAAATATATTGCCATATCTAAGGTAACAAACAGATGTTAAAGACTTCTCTCTACATAAACAATCCTGAATCCAAAAACCCTCTATGGGATATCTCTAAGGTGGAGATGGATAGCAACATTAGTCTAAGTCCTGCAACCGATATGGATAGTGATGGTGAGGCCTTTTGTTGCACTAGGCATGCGGTTCATCAAATAATTCAAGGTCTACGTAAACTTAAACACAGGTTCTGTGGGATGGAAAGGGATCTCAGGGACAAGGCATGTTGTCAAGAGGAGTGGCAAGATGAAGATGAACAACAAAGATTCAATGAGAAGAGGGACTTCTAGCTTCAATTGGACCTGCTAAAAGATCAATGCAACTAACATGAAGACCAAGCTAAGACAATGAAGGTTCAAATTGCAAAGCTAAAACAAAACGTGGAAGCTCTAAAGCAACAACAAAGGGGAAAAGATAATGCTAAGGACTCCTTCATTCCACAAGAAATTAAAATTGAAGATCACATTCCATGAGCTTTTCATTTCTAGGGTGGCTATGTATTGCACTTTTATTTTTTTGTTACAACAATTTATTAGACAATTTAAACATAGACAATATATTATAGATACTAGAAGAAAGACTAAGAATTTTGAGGTGTTGAATGCTATGTTCATATAGTTACTGGAAGTGCAATCCCCAAGCCTTGTCTTAGACTATATTGTTATACTTTTGGGGTGTTATCCTCTCTTTTTAATATAAAACTTCTTATCTGCTTTGGCCAAAAAAAATGTAGCATCAAAAGATATTCTTATAATCTTGTATTCATGTCGACCCCGGCAAAAAAATAAATATAAAATGTGTTTTATATTTGACATTGTACAAGTCAGCCCCTAACGAGAAATTATGTAATTACTGAAACTAAAGGCCAGCCCAAGCAAATGTGTACCCAAAATGTAATGGGGGAAAGTATAAATAAAAACCCAAGCACTTCATTATGAAATACATCCATTCCTCTCTTGTGAGGAGGACGAATTTCTCTTGGAGTTTTATCTCTTGTTGATCTAAGGTTTCCTCATGGAGGCAAGCTCAAGGAGAAAGCTCTTTTGTTGAGATAAGTACATTGATTAGGGTTTGTTCATGCTTGTTCATGGTGATATTGTACTTGTAAGTTTTGAACAAATTTCTTCTAAGAAAAGGTTGTTGGGTTTTCTTCCCTATGACAGTTTCCCAAGATAAATCTCTTGTGTCTATTGTGCAAGAGTATTTCTCTTGTTTTAATATTTTTTGTTGTATTTATAGTTGATTTCTTCGATGTGTAATTATTCAATGATAAATTGTGGCTTAATATCATTAGGTAATAATTATCAGATCTAAAAATACACATAAATTTAACATGGTATCAAAGCCAAGTTTAGACAAGGATGCCAGATCTACACAAGAAAAGTACCAAAAGTGAACCAAAAAACCAAAAATTGCGAGGAACCAGGTCTTGCTTAATCAAATGGAAATCCGTATGGAATGAACCCCAAATTTTTCAAGCCACGACGTTTATTTTTTTTAGATCATTGACACGCTGACATCGTCCATGATAATGTTCATGGAAGTATTTACCTAGATCGGCTTAGTCTCATATCTATAAATATTGAATAAACCCATCGCCTTCAAGCAATTAGGTATGTGGAATTATCAAGAGCTCCTGTTTTATACATAAACCAAGTTGTCAACAAGATTAGACATTCAAAACTATGAAGCTCAAGATATACCCACATGCTTGGTCATCGTCCTTATTGAGGCCATATGAGGCCATCGTTATTTTCGTTGTTATTCTAGAGAGGAATCCTGTGATTGTTTCATGAAATTGTGGTCACACGATCAAGCCTCAATGGGTTCTAGGTTGAGGCAACATCATATATAAGAAGCCAAGCTACCACAAGTCATACGGGATGACGCCACCATACAGGATCTTGTAAAAAATCACAGATCCTGTGGAACTGCTTTGCTTTTGAATTCGTGATAAGCAATCATGAAGTTGTTGTGTATGGTATGGAGTGGTTGAGTGATAGATGCCTGTGTTGAGCAACACGTGAAGACAAAAGCCGAGACTAAAGAAACTAATAATGAGTTACGTTCCCACACAAGTTTAAAACCCTCTATGCCTATGTGGAAGGATCCCTTTGTAGACAATCTCACATTGAAAAGAAAGAGAAGTAAATGCACTGCTTCAGAGGTCAATATTGTCGTTGAAAGAAACCGTGTCAAGATAACTATAGTCATTGATTAGAGGTATGCAAAAATTGTCGATTTGAAGGGTAAAGCTACAACAAATTGTAACTTGAATGTTGTCGAGAATGGAAAGAACTCGCCACCAAAGAGGGTAAGTCGTCGGACGACTGGATTCACGTTAGTCAAAACCAAGCCGACTAAACTTGAGTTTACCGCTCAATTAATATTAAAAATTTATTTTTTCATGCCAACCTCTTTTTCCTTTTTTCACTTGTCGAGTGAAACTTGTCTAACTCCCTACTAGACAAGTTTATAAATTTTGGTCAAACTTTTGACTCAACTAAATTTACCTTTACTTGTCGGTTCTACCGACTGGTTATACTTCGACCACTTATCACATCTAAGTCGGCTAATCTCTTCGACCTCTAAGTCGACCGACCTCTTCAACCTCTAAGTCGGTTGACCTCTTCAACCTCTCAAGTCGGCTTACTCAACCGACCTTTTAAATTCACTTACTTTGGTCTGGTTTTAGTCGAAATATATAGAGTATGTTTCTTAGTCTAAAAGACTTAAGAAATTACAAATGCTTTTCACCTATGAGTAAGATGAAGTAAAAATGGACACATTAACAATCCAAAGAACTTATAAAAAACATATACCCAAATATGTAGGAAGACTTGAGTCGACCAATGTACCGTAAAACCTAGAACTTTCACGGAGTGAGAAATTTATGGGTTCTTGTTCTTTCACTCAAACATAATTGTAAAAGACATTTACACAAGTAAATCTGGAAATAATGTGCGGCCAAATGAACATGCATTCAACCATAAACTCTTTCATATATATAACTTGTGCAGAAATAACAAAGGTATTACAAACTTGTCAGCTCTCCGACTGATCCAAACTTGTCGGCTCACCGACTAATCCTCTTACAGAGCTTCGGCTCTTCGACTAAACCACATACACAAAAGCTTGAGCTTCAACTTCTCTTTCTCCTTTCTCACCCAAAGTTCTCTTTACTGTCTAATGTGTCTAGTGACTAACTTAATTTACAATCTTCTTCTTCTATTTATAGGCAACCTGAAAATTGCTTCTACATGAATCAAATGACTCTCCATTGAAGACTGTAATAACTATCTACCTAACAACTTAGCTTCAGAAATAAATTCGACTGGTTTACATAGCCAAATCGTGGACTCTTCCCTCTTGTCAGACTGACCGACAAGATCTTGACTGATACAGACTCTAATAGAGTCGACTGAAAGTCAGGTACGGATCTGCGAGTGATTAATATTTCCAACAACATTGACTGTTACGTTGCAATCTTGGTGCTCACGGGTTTTATATTTTAAACCATTGTGTATTAGAGCTATAGGTTGGTGGGTCAAGTAGCCAATTCATTAGGTTGCCACAAAAGGATTCCACAAGTCACCATCAATGTCAAAAGTCATAGAGTTTTCCTATGTATTTTTGGATCGAGGCCGAGAAAATGAAGCCATAGGATTGAGTTTTATGATTGATGGTTATGTAATGGATTCGCTTTAGCTGTGATGTCGAGCCATTATTTACCTATCGGTTGAATTATATAAAGCACGTCTTCCATCTATACAAACAAGAAAACTTTCCAACTTAAGAAAGGTGTACTTTGTGTTATGAAATCAACAAAGTGGCCTTGAGATCTACTGTAAGTTAAGGGTTTGTTTCAAGTACATATTACAGTGCCAAGAAAATAACAATGGTGTTATTTATAAATGACACGTTGGTTCAAGTGTGCTGCATAATTGAAGTTGTTGACTCTACTCATCTGACCAAAGGCACCAAAACCTCTTATCTATATTATTGCCAGCTAAACAAGTGGATGTGAATGTTCATCCTACAAAAAGAGAGGTCAACCTTTTTTTTAAATCTGGAGTGTTGTAGATAACATACAGAATGTTGTTGCAACAAAGTTGTTATTGTTCAACACAATAAAGACGTATTACACAAAAAAACACAAAGATAAGTATTTGTATTTGAACTATCATCTGAATTATTTTTTTTAAGATGTTCTTATAGAATAGATATGAATGTTTTGAACAGGTTTGACAAATATTGTTTAATCATGTTCATAACAATTTGTATGCAAATTAGTGATACTGTCATCCGAAAAGATTTGAAGCGCATCTTAAAGAGTTTCATCAAACAAAGTTGAGATGGTCAAATGCTTGCATGAAAAAGGGACTCAAACAAAGACTCAAAGGGATTCAAGATATATAAGAGGCAGAAAGAATTGCTTCTATGACAAAGGGAGCAAATCTTAGGGTCTTGTAATAAATGGGAAGATAGCCCATGTTTGAAGATTTTGTACATATTCAGCTAGAACTTCAAGATTGATAATTGTCAGAGGAAGTTAGCTTCAAGAACAGGACGCTCAGTTGCAAAGGGAACAAATTGTCTAGATGCAAAGGAAGCAGGGTGCCCCAAAGCTTGAAGACAAATGTTTGCAGCACCAAGCAGGCATTCCCCCAGTATTAGCCATCTAACTTGGCTAAGGGTGAATGGCCTAGAGGTAGGGCAATATCTTCTCTCGGACATCCTGCAACAAGATGGAGAGATTGGCCCTTGCATGATGAGTAGTGTTGATGCATCGAGCATTCCCTCAGTATTAGCCATGTGACTTGGCAAGAGGGCAATAGCTCAAAGTAGGGCAGTGACTTCTTCTGGACACCGTGTGACGAGGTGGAAATATTAGCCCTCGATTACACACGCTATCCTTGTAGATGTTGTGCATTGGGCATTCATCCAATATTAGCGATATGACTTGGCTAGGGTTGAATGACCCTGAGCAAGGCAATGCCTCCTGCCAACCATCCTATGACTGGGTGGGGAGATCAGTCTTGGGATGATCAACATGGGGAAATGCCTTCTCCCATACATCTTGTGACAAGGTGGGGAGATTAGTCCCAAGATGATAAATATGAGGAAGTGCCTTCTCTCGAACATCATATGACAAGGTGAGAGATTAATCCCGAGATGATCAATATGCGGCAATGCCTTCTCCTAGACATCCTGTGACGAGGTGGGTAGATTAGTCCCAAGATGATTAGCATGGGGCAGTGCCTTCTCTCGAACATCCTATGACCAGATGGAGAGATTGACCCAAGATGATTAATATGGGGTAGTGCCTTCTATTCACTAATCACTTATACAAGCTCACTGACAACCTTTTTCTAGAAAAGAAGAAAGTCCAAGAAAGACAAGAAGAAGACCATTGAACCAGTAAAGAACAAGCAAGGAGAATACCTTCCTCACTAAGAGGGAGTGCTGATGTTAATGTAGCATCAAAAGATATTCTTATAATATTGTAATCATGTCAGCCCTAGCAAAAGAATAAATATAAAATGTATTTTATATTTGACATTGTATAAGTCGACCCCCTAAAGGTCAGCCCAAGTAGATGTGGACCCAAAATTTAAGGGGGGAAAGTATAAATAAGAGCCCAATCACTTCATTATGAAATACATCCCCCATTCCTCTCTTGTGAGGAGGCCGAATTTCTCGAGGCCGAATTTCTCGAGGTTCTATCTCTTACTGATCTAGGGTTTCCTCATGTAGACAAGCTCAAGGAGTAAACTCTTTTATTGAGATAAGTACATTGATTAGGGTTTGTTCATGGTGATATTGTGCTTGGAGATTCTGGACAGGTTTCTTCTAAGAAAAGGTTGCTGGGTTTTCTTCCCCATGAGGGTTTCCCAAGATAAATCTCTTATGTCTATTGTGCACGAGTATTTCTCCTTGTTTTAATGTTTATGTTGTTTTATACTTGATATTTTCAATGTGTAATTATCAGTAATCCACGGGGACGCGTCCTACACAGTCAAGGACACATTTCTCGAATTTCCTACGTCCCAAAAACTTGGGGACTCCTAGCAAAACGTTCCCCCCTCCTCCATGCCCCTGAGATTTTTTTTAATGTTTCCCCATTATTTTCACTTTTACAATCACTACTTGGTACTACTTAAAAAATAAAAATTTAGCACTTACATTGCGCAGTCCCAGAAACTTGGGGGAACGTTGGTAATTATTCAAGGATAAACTGTGGCTTAATATCATTAGGTAATAATTATAAGATCTGAAAGTACATGTAAATTGCAGGCACCCGTTGGTGACTAAGCAGCTTACACAAAAATATAAAACTACTTCTAAAGGAATTTGCCTGAGTTGTTTATAATGCCCATATCATTTGTTGACACTAATATAAAAAAATTGTTTGCAATAATGAGAACCTCCCAAGGCACAGTGAGAAGACGGTTGTCTCATAAGCATAAGCATGGAATTGAGCGTGAGCCCTTAGGTTTGCCTTATCGAAACCAAGAAACAGAAACATGCTTGCTACCATGACTTATCCAATGTAGCATCAGGGAGGCTACTTGGTATGTTTTGCTGGTTAATCAAGCAAGCATAACACATCCCTAAAGAGAGCAAAGATGAGCGAGCACCCACTGGATAAGGCCTTGACCCGAACTAACCGAGTGCATGAAACAAATAACCCAACCAAAACAAAGGAAAATAAAAGATTATGGTTCTCCTTTTAAATGCAGTTGACCTATCGGCCAGTTGGTATATCTTGGTGGGAAGTGAACCACTTACTGCAGCAACAACGCCGATAATTCCAACCCCCACTTGCCCTTAGAAGCATGAATGGAAAATTTGAAAAAGGAATAGAATTGGAAGAACTACCTGGTGGCCATCGTGACAGTTTAAGTAGCAGGCAGTGCATACACCTGCATTGCCGGCAGGAGTGCAGGTAAGGCAGGAGAAGAGAGCCTGTCTCTTGAGATAGCCTTGTGGGTATGTGCACTCATTCTCCAGCATCAAATCGGCTTCCTGCATTCGTTGATAACCAAGCAATATTTATTCATTCTTCGATTGATTGAACGAGTGCCTAACATTTCATGCAGAAAGGAAAAGGGTACCATTTCCTTCTCGGCTTCCATTTCCTTGATAAACTCTTCAATGGTGATGGTGGGCTCTTTTTCGTCGTCGAAAATGTCTCCCATGGTTACAGCGGCCACCTAATATTGAAATCGAAATGCAAATGCTTTGCCTATTTTGATCTGATAGCAAGCTATATAGGGCGACTCTTCCCTCCAATATTTTGAGCCTTAAAATGGGGTTGGCTACTGACATTTCCCGCCTTCGTTTAATTGTGACATTGATTCCCTTACATGAGGGAGTCGACGCTTCTTGGGAGCATCCAAGTAGCTAGTTAGGAGATATGCTCATGGAGACGTCTAAGTTTTTTTTTTTTTTTTTTTAATGGATCACTCCCCTTATGACCAATAATTTTTGAGTCGTGATTAATGAGAATCAAGATATTTGGAAACACACTTTATATTACCTTAATATAGGGGAGTTACTTAGGGGGATGTTTATCTTTCTAGTCTTATCACAACATATCAATGGAGAGCCCCAAGAGTTAGCTCAATTGGTTGAGCACCCGTCGCTAGGCCTCTCGGTATAGAGGTCACGAGTTCAATCCTCATTGACGCTATTGGGGTTAGGCATGAAGTGTGCCGAAGGTGTGAGGCCCCTTCGGGTGGGCCCGCTTGATTTATTTCCGTGGACGTAGCCTGCCGGTCAAGCCGGCGCGTGAACCACATTGAAAGAAAAGAAAACAAAAAAATTAAAAAAAAAACATATCAATGGAGAGTGCAAAACTTGCTTCTTCATCATTTGTGCCTAAAATTGTGGTCGTAATTTTAACAATTAGTGTTCAATTTTAAGGATAAGAAGATGGTGGCCTTTGTTCCATTTGGAATTGAATAATAATTCCTAAGACATGTTTTTTTTTACGAAGTGGTGCAAGTTTAAATAAAAGCTAGGTCAAAACAGGGATTATTATATCTTTTTCGGAGTAAGCCCTAAGGAAAAGCTCATATCTTTTTCGGAGTAAGCCCTAAGGAAGAGCTCAGATTTGATCCATTTGGAATTGAATCAAAATCCTTAAGACTTTTATTAATTTTTTACGGAGTGGGGCAGGTTTAAGTAAAAGCTAAGTCAAAACATGGATTATTATATATTTTTCAAAGTAAGCCCCAAGGAAGAGCTCAAGTAATTTCAAGCCGGCGCGTGAACCACATTGAAAGAAAAGAAAACAAAAAAATTAAAAAAAAACATATCAATGGAGAGTGCAAAACTTGCTTCTTCATCATTTGTGCCTAAAATTGTGGTCGTAATTTTAACAATTAGTGTTCAATTTTAAGGATAAGAAGATGGTGGCCTTTGTTCCATTTGGAATTGAATAATAATTCCTAAGACATGTTTTTTTTTACGAAGTGGTGCAAGTTTAAATAAAAGCTAGGTCAAAACAGGGATTATTATATCTTTTTCGGAGTAAGCCCTAAGGAAAAGCTCATATCTTTTTCGGAGTAAGCCCTAAGGAAGAGCTCAGATTTGATCCATTTGGAATTGAATCAAAATCCTTAAGACTTTTATTAATTTTTTACGGAGTGGGGCAGGTTTAAGTAAAAGCTAAGTCAAAACATGGATTATTATATATTTTTCAAAGTAAGCCCCAAGGAAGAGCTCAAGTAATTTGACTTGTTATGCCAAAAAAAAATATTGATATTTGGCTTTCCCTTCCAAATATGTTAAAGATGCCATTAGTAAGAAAGAAACATATGTGCGCCATGTTTATCATGGAGGAATAACTATGTTGTTGGTGTTTTGTTCTCCCAGTTGGGGTGTCTACATATGTAGTAGCCCTTTTACAAATGTAATGGTGATTGATTCAAGAATAATATACTTGCTACAAATGTAGTAATCGTTTTACAAATGTAATGGTGATTGATTCAAGATGAATATACTTGCTTCTTGGGCATTTTCCTTCTCGTTTACAGGTTGCATTATGTGGGTGTGTCTCAGTATCCCCCTATGCATTATCATGCATTGGTTGCAAGGTTTCATTTGCAAGAGTATATAAAACCCAATATATCGTGATCCTTATACCAATGGGTATGCCCATAAAGGTAGTGGCTCCCCTTTTAAAATGATGGTTGATTGGTTGTAAGGTTAATATGCTTGTTTGCTTTGCCTCCCCCTTCTCTTATGTGGGACATATTGTGTGGGTGTGTGAATAATAGTTCTATATAATGAAACAATATTATCATCATTGTATTTTACATCTTCATAACTCGGTTATCCTCCTATGTGCATTAGTTGTGAGGTTTCTACAAACATAATGGTTGGCACAAACATAATGGTTCGGTGGTTGGTGGATGAACATGCTTGCTTGCTTGACCTCCCCCTTTTGTTTTATGGCACATATTGTGTGGATGTGTGCATGGATGATAGTTCTATGTTTATTTTATTTCATTTTCCGGTTAAAGGGTCAACCTCCACCTCCACACATTGGATTTGGTCTAAGTCCTCTAAGCAGTTATTAATGGCATGTCAATTGCCACTTGGGAGGTCGTGCCATTCAACATAACTAGGGCCCTCGTGCTATGTTTGAGGCCCAACCACCTTGTTGAAAACCCCAACTAGCACATCCAAACTCAAATATGTAGCACTTGGACTTCAGCCTTAGACATCCCAAAGCCCCAATGGACCGAAGGAAGGTGGCTTTGCCAATCCATCTACGGGCCTAAGCAAAATGATAGTTCTACATAATAAACAATTGAATACATTATGGTCAACATCTTGGAATAATTCTATGAATATAAAATCGCCTATCCTATCTCCTTATTTTCTTCTTCATTTTTATTTTTCTTATGAGAATCCTCATGTTCAATTTTGCAAGGATTTTTGTAAAGTCACAATTGGTAATTGTGGACGGAAAATTGTATATGAGGAAAAAGTGTATTGTTTTGCATGATAAAAGTATATTTTCCGCTCAGTTTCAATGAGTTGAGAAATTCCAATTAGCATGTAAACATTGTGGTTATGGGGCCTTATATTTTCTAACAAAACTTGAATCATGTTATTTTACTAGCATACCCCTAAACAAGTGAATGGAAATGTCAAAGTAACAGAAGAAAGGTTTGCATATTATGATTGTTAATTGGAAACAATTAAGAAGCAAAGTTAGATACATGTATATGTTTTTTTTAAGTACAGTAGAGATAGACATATGAATGAAAAAGGTAGGAAGAAGGCTAGAATACATGGTTTTTGTAGGCAATCTTTTGTGTTTTGTATTTTTGCAAACACACATAATAACATGGTATGCAATGGAAAAAAACGTGTTTTTTTTATATAGTCTTACATCAGCATTGACAACACATAGCATGATAACTCACTTTAAATAATTTGAAATAGGTTATAAATGGACAACAACATAAACTTGTAGGGGAAAAGAGGAATACATGACATATGGAGTACATAGCACATTATTATGAAGTACATTAAGGTATGGAGTACGTAATAAGAGTTGAAATCAATCAAAGTGATTAAAGCATATAAGCATGCTTTTTCTTGATTTCTTAATGCAAAGAATGCATTATTTTTTGCATAGCTTTCGAAAAAGAAGGAGAGCAAGATACGCACATGTGATATTGTTGTGAAGGTTAAGCCTTGTCGTTCAACCTTTTTAATGTTGATGGTTACCTTGGATAGTGTTAAGCTTTGGGATTTATGTGTAGATAAGGCCCATGCCATCTTGAGTGGGATTTGTTTCTTGTTGCCATGCTTTATGGGCTAGATTGTTTTTTTTGTTGGTTTGGTCCCATGGTGGATCAATATTATTATACATCGGCTTTGACACTTGGCATGTATTAAATCAAATTTTACAAAATGATGTAAATATGTCAATAAAGATTACTAATGTTCAACTCAAGGTCAAGGCCCAACTAATCAATGGTTAGGAATGTATGATGTAAACATCCATATACATGCCATGTGTTAGGCTTGTCGTGATGACTTAAAGCTATGTAAATATTTATGTTGGAATATAAAATAATGGTCTGAGATGGTTGTGACATTGATATCTTGGAGCGCGCAAAGGCAAGAACGGAGGATCTGTGAGTCGGTGGCTTCGCAAGAGTAGTTGAGGTTGTCACTTAGGGTGGGGGTTGTAATCCCCCCACTACAACAGAGGTATACGGCTTTCGCTCACATTTGTGTTTATATGGATCTTTCAAAATATTTACCGGAAGCAATCAGCCTGAACTGGGATGATGAGGAATGGGTTCAACCAATTGACTATGAGCAACTTCCGTTCAGGTGCAAATAGTGTTATGAATATGGCCATTTTGGGAGGAACTGCCCACAGTCAGTCCAAAGTCCACCCATTTCTAAGCGATCCCAGGGAGGAGAGAAAGATGGGGAAGGATTCACACAAGTCAAAAGCAGGAAAAAGAATAAGGTGGGCGGGCAGCAGAAGACTATGAGAGAAAATCAGGGCAAGATGGTAACCAGCAACAATCCTTTTCAAATATTGGAAGAGAAAGGCGAGGATATCGAGGAAGAAAGGAACAAGGTAAAGGAACCAGAAAAGAAAATTGTTAGCAAGGGAACGAAATTAGGTTGTGAGAAGGAAAAGGAGGACCAAATCGAGGCAATGGAGGAAGACAAAGTGGAGGAAATGGAGCAGGGTGAGCTGGATCTGAATGAAATTGAGAAGGAATGTGATAAGAAAGGTAAGGGGTACGTCTCTAGAAGACCACTAGAACTGTTACAAGGGGCTATCATCAAGACCAGAGCTCAAAAAACAACTGGGGATAGCTTATGATCCTCAAAAAGGAAACAAAAGAAAATCTCCAGAGGAAGACCTGAAAAGAGGAAGAAAGATGAATAAGCAAAGGACAGCGGAGGTTGGAGTTAAGTTAATAAAATCATGCCAGTATCCGACGATAATGGTTGCATTCTCTGAAGTTAATAAGGTTTCCCAATGAATATTGTATCCTGGAACATTCGAGGATGCAACCATCCCAGGAAAATAAAGACCTTGACAAGGAAGGTAAAGCAAGAAAAACCAAATGTTCTTTTTTTACAGGAAACAAAATGTGATTCAGAAGCAATGGAGAAGTTAGCACAGAAGATTTGGAAAGGTAGTAGGGTCATGGCAATTGATGCTGTGAGAACGGTTGGTCGTTCAGTCGTTCTATGGCATCCCGATTCCATTTGCATGTCGGAATGGATCACCAACTAGTTCTCTCCGATAACCAATTTCAACTTCTTAGACTCGAGAGCAAAAGGAAGCATGGTAAATGTCTATGGTCCAAGTGATTTTCCTTAATAAGTAGGATTTTTTGAATTTTTTGAACTGGATAAAGGATCGAGCTTTCGAAGGATCCCGGATTGTTGGAGGTGATTTTAACCCGATAACATCCCTTGGGGATAAAAAGGGAGGAAGGCAGGTATTGAAGATATTCCAAGAAGAATTCAAGGATCTTCTGGCCCATTGTCTCCTCATTGACCTTGTAACGGAAGATGGGTGGTACACATGGAACAATAAGCACGGGGGAGAACATCTCATGGCCTCTAGAATTGACAAGTTTCTAGTCTCGCAGGACATCATGAGAGGTACTGGGGAAATAAGTGTTAACGTTTTGTTGACTGCGGGGTTAGACCATTGGCCCATAAGCGTCAATTGGGAATGGTCGAATACCATCTTAAGAAAACCTTTTAGGTTTGAGCAATTTTAATTAGAGCATAAAGATTTCAAGGATTTGGTAGGTCAATGGTGGCAGGAATTGGTACCCCCCACCGATACTGGAATGTACCAATTTCAACAAAAGCTAAAGGCTCTCAAAGCCAAAATCCACACGTGGAATAGGGAAGACTTTGGGAACATTTTTCAAGATAAAAGGAAATTGATTGAGGATATTGAACACACCCACCAGAGAGGGATGAAGGAAGGGTGGGATGAGGAACTAAAGCAGGAGGAGAGAGACCTGTTAATTCAGTTAGAAACCAGGGAAAAACATGAGGAAATATTATGGAAACATAAATCTAGGAATTAAAGGCTGCAGGAAGGCGAGAAGAATGCCAACTTATTTCATAATTCGGTCGTCCATAACAGGTACAAATCGAAAATTCACAAACTCAAGAAGGCCGATGGCAATCAGGTTGATTCTCGAGGAGCAATTGAGGAAGAATTGGTGCATCACTTTAAAGGGATAATGACTAAGGACAGAGGGGATAGGAGCCAAGAAATAACTAGGATCAATAGGCTCGTCCCCAGGGTTATCAACAGTGAGCATACTGAGATATTGGTTAAACCAATATCTATGTAGGAGGTGGAGGAAGTTGTCCAACATATGGCCTTGGTGAAAGCACCAGGGCCAGATGGATTCACCACAAACTTTCCCACTTCTTTTGGGTCTCGATAAAAGAGGAAGTCCCAGAAAGAGTAGAGGAATCAAGGAGGAATCATGCAATCTTAAAGGCCTTAAATGCTACTTTCATAACCCTGATCCTGAAAGGGGAGGGAGCCGACACCCCTGGTAAGTCTAGGCCGATTTCCCTTTGCAATGTCATTTACAAAATAATAACTAAAGTGATAGCTAATAGATTAAAGTCGCTCCTCCCAAGTCTGGTTAGCCTGGAACAATAAGGCTTTGTGGAAGGAAGGCAGATTTTGGATGGGATTATTCTGATTCAAGAAACTATCCACTCTTTGAAGATGAATAAGAGGCCTGATATGTTGATAAAAATGGATATAGCAAAAGCCTATGATAAATTGAGTTGGCAATACATGAACAGTAGTTTGGAAGCTTTTGGATTTGGTAGGGAGTGGGTGGAATGGATCATGAATCTGGTATCTACCCCCTTTTTCTCTATTTTTCTGAATGGATCTCCGACGAGGCTATTTCACCCCTCAAGGGTCTAAGTAAGATCCTCCAAGACTAGTCTACAAGTGGAGAGATCCGAGGTCTAAATCTCCATGAGGGAATCAATAAACAAACTCACCAGCAATTCATGGATGACACGATGCTCATGGGGCACCCTTCAGTCCAAGAGGCTCGAGCTTTTAAGAAGAGGCTAAGGCTTTTCATAGAAGCTTTAGGGCTCGAATTTAATGCTGATAAATCATAGGTTTTATTCTTCAATACCGCCCCCCTGGTGCAAAGGAATGTTGTTTGGATTTCGGGATTCTCCAGAGGATATCTCCCCTCAAAAATATCTAGGGGGGCCCTTAGGGGAAGGCACCATTAGGAAGGTGTCCTCACAGGACCTTTTAGATAGACTTAAAAGCAGGTTATCAAACTGGGTTTTTCGACCTCTAAACTTGCCCAATAGGTTGATCCTGGTTAAAGTTGTTCTTCAATCTATGTTGGTTTACCTTTTCTCTATCTTATCGGTGCCAAAATCGGTTTTGAAAGAGATAAGAAGTATCCAGAGAAATTTTATATGGGGAGGAAGAGGAGAGAAATACAAATTTGCCTTGGTTGGTTGGGATAAAATTTGTTGTCCCAAAGAAGGGGGGGTTTGGGTCTCAAGGATCCTAAAGTTCTTAGTGAAATCCAAGGATCTAAAATTTGGTGGCATTGGTACAATCACAAGAGGGAATCATGGGCGAGATTGTGGCACATGAAATATGCCAGGGACAAAACAAGTGATTAGCTGATTTAATATAATGAGGAGAGACCAGGTTCCCATATTTGGATGAAAGCCCAATCAGGCTGAAATCTTATCTAGGATCACAGTTTTTGGTAAATATGTGATCATGAGCTCACCAAATTTTGGGATGATTTGTGGAATCAGTTGCCCAAACTGGGAAAGGAACCTAGATGGAAAACTATCAAGGCCAAAGGGATGGAGGCAGGAAATTTTAAGGCAAGTCATTACTGGGAGAATCCACCTGTGGAGGACCATAGGCAGTGGGTGGTCCCTGTTGGGATGGATGGTCTAGCCAATGAAGATGTTCTTGGCTCCTTCCAGGTTACTCTCCAGGAGAGCCTTCATCCATATCAAGACGGGGCTGGATAAATTGAGATGGGGATACAAACATAGAGGCACTTTTAGCATCAAAGAAGCTTATGACATTCGCACAAACCGTGAGGAGGCGGGCGAAGTAATTTGGAAAAAAAATTGGATACAAATCCGTGGCCAAAAGTGGCCATCTTATGTTGGTTGGTAGTTAAGTGCAGGATCTTGACTGGAGAAAATCTAAGGAAGCGTGGTGTGCACGGACCCTCCCAATGTGCTTTATGTTTCAACAGTGAAGCATCAAAGAAGCTTATCACATTCGCACAAATCGTGAGGAGGAGGGCGAAGTAATTTGGAAAAGAAAATTGGATACAAATCCATGGCCAAAAGTGGCCATCTTCTGTTGGTTGGTAGTTAAGTGCGGGATCTTGACTGGAGAAAATCTAAGGAAGTGTGGTGTGCACGGACCCTCCCAATGTGCTTTATGTTTCAACAGTGAAGAAACTATGGAGCATCTATTGGACTCCTGCCCCTATACGACATCCCTATAGGATAGAGGAGCCATGATATTCAGAAAGAGCGATCTAGTTAGAGGCCAACCTGGTTAATCCCTGCAAGGTTGGAATCTTAAAGCTTTTAAAAATATTATTCTAAGAATTCTTTGGATTATGTTTCCTGGGATGGTGATGTGGAATGTGTGGAAGGAAAGAAACAATCGTATATTCTGGGATTAGAAATTCAACATTGAAGAGGTGTGGTAGAGATTGGTCAAGAATCTCCTCAAAACCATTAAAAGCATGCAGTGGAACGAGAAATACAAGGACTTCTCAGAGGAAGAAGCACACATAGTGATGAGTTGGGGTTTGGGAAGTAGTGACTTGGCGGGGCTTAGACGAAGGGACAAATTACGCAAACCGTCTATCCCAAACTTTTGGTCTCCCCCACCGCCTCATTTGTTCAAAATCAACTTTGATGGGGCAGTGAAGGGAAATCTAGGTGCATCAGGATTTGGGGGTGTTTGCAGGAATGTTGCAGGAGTAATATTAAAAGTTTTTTTTGGTTACATAGGTAACGACACGAAAAATTCTACAGAACTGGAAGGATTAGTCCAGGGGATAAAGCTTGCAGTTGAGGAAGGTTGGCTTCTAGTTATCACAGTGGGGAACTCCAACATCATAATCCAGATGGATAAAAAATTAGGTAATTGGAAATCCACTGAGCAAACTTCGTCCAGTTGGAGACTTTCGGGCCGGATGGATACCCCGAGGTTCCTTGTCTCTTCTCATAAAATGGTCTCCTTAAGCCATGTCAAACAAGATGCCAACAAAGTGGTTGATCTCCTTGCCAACCTCGGTGCGGAAGGGAGTAGGGCCTGCATTTTGGGCACAATGGACGAGTTTAGAAACAAGAGATGGGCTCCTCAATACCGCCACTTGGCTGCCCTTGATTTCGAGATTAGTCGACAGATCGAAGGTTGTGGTCAGGATGCCCATGACGGTGTTAAGAGGCGGGTGGAGACCCTAGCAGTGCTATCATCCCAACAAACTTAATTATGTGGGAAGTAACGAGTAGTATCAACCTCACTACAGAGCCTGATACCAGAAGGTATTGGAACAATCGTGGAAAGGGACGAAGATCGGTTACGGACCAGGATCCAAATTTGGTAATAAATTGTTGTATGATGTTAATATGTGTGAATGGTACGTCGATGGGTGATGGAAAGTATTGATGTCAGAACCCCAAAATTTCATAAAAATTTAAAAATTTCAAGATAACATAAAATGTCTGAATACGCTGTTTACTAACTGCTAGCGGTTAGCGGAAAATGAAACAGTTTAACAATTAGTATTGATTAGTTTCATAATACAATAACTAATACAACTTTCATTTTCATAAGGTATATAAGAATGGCTTGCCTTCAGATTTCTTTTAGCTTTACTAATAATTGTACTTTTTGGCAAGTAGGTGAAATCTATCTTTGAAAACTTGGGCTTACTTAGCATTATGCTAACGCAGATGAACCGCTGGTTCTTAGAGGTTCAACATGTAACGATCGATCAAGTAGGAGTTTAATTCATAATGTAGCAAGAAGTAATTATATTGCAAGTTAATATGCTAGTAACTAAACTAATTATTTAAAAGCAAGCTCTGATGAGGTAAGGTAATTGTCTTCTATAGTTTTTGTTTCCAAGACAGTATTCAATGTTTAGTCATAAAGATTGTTATCTTTATCATACTTAGCTAAACAAAAATATACTTACTGTGAGCTTAGAGCTCAAGTTCTTCGTCAAACAATTTCTTCTATTTTAACATGCTTATATCGCTAATGTTATGTTTAAAAGTACTGTCTTTTACTCATGAATTTACTCCTATAAATCTTGAAGGTAAGGATTTCCAATAGAGTACATGTTTCTATTTTGTCTCTATCTTACTAGCCACGTAAATTATTAACCTGATGTTTGTATGTACATATGCTAAGCATCAAGTTATAAACTTCAGTACTTATATTATCGCCTTGCTGCATGTATTATTGTAAAAACATAGAATACCACATTATTTTATAATGTACCAATCTAATTGTTACTTGCATCCTGTAGAGGTCTTACTACTTGGAAATTTCCATGACATCATAAGTTTGGTTTTTGTAACTAGAAACATCATTCTAAGATGGAATACTATCTATCATCACTTATATAAAGTCGAAATCATAGGTAAATACATTATCGGTATATTTGTTTCCTATTATTTATAAACCTTGTGCATGGTTTACACAATAGTAAAATTACTATTGACATTGAATAATAATTTATTTATTTTATGGGGAGACTCTCGATCACGCCTGAACGCTGAGATTCATGCAACCAGAGGCCACGACTTTGGAGATCACGCCTGAATGCTGGAGAAGGGAACGCCACCGATCTGGTTGATTCGCTGGAGCAGAGGACGCGCTGGGGTATTGACCTGGCGTGTAGACCCTGCCAGAGTGAACTGCGATCCCATTGAGGGGCTGCGTGCTTTCCAGGGCAAGGAGGTGATCATTGGGCTGCATGCATGATCAGGCTGTAGAGTGGTGCTGGACTGGCTGGGCTTAGGAGGCCTCCATGCTTTGAAGGGTGGAGCACCAATGGCCGAGGAGACAGGCGGGGACTCTCCGTCTAACAGATCGGTAGCCTTCGAAAGGCTCATTTCTAACTCTGTCAATAGATCTAGCAAAAGAGAACTTTCGAAATTCGTTAAGAGAATAGAAGATGTGCCGGTGGTAGCTCTCCCACCGGAGGAAACAATTCGGGTTGCCCTGTCATTGGCAGACCGTGCTCTGATCGGGCAGTTCACAGGCCTATGGCCCTCCCCTAAAACCACTGACAGTTGGGTTCAACGGAACTGGCGACCGCTAATAACCAAAAATGTTGCATCTTACTCCGTGGGCAAAGGATACTTCCTCTTTGATTTCGAATCTAAAGATGACAAAGACCTAATCTTTAGAAACAGGCCCTACTTCATGGGGCCGCAAGGCCTGTACCTCAATGGCTGGACACCGGATTTCGACCCTGAAGCTGACATTCCGAAAGCTGTCCCAGTC